>OX638361.1:49271279-49510539 GCA_951812935.1 Hermaeophaga mercurialis | reverse complement strand
CCCTTCAATAAATACAATAAAGATCTGAAATCTTCCATTCTTAAATTCAAAAATTTCTTCACCAACCTCAATCTTAATCCTAACTCTTTTCTTTTAAAAAACCCTTTCATCCCTCGCCTTTATGGCTTACCAAAAATTCATAAACCCAACTCCCCTATGAGACCAGTCGTCAGTTTCTTCAATTCCCCTGCTTCATCCCTCGCAAAATTCTTAAACAATTTTTTAAACCAACTACTTAATTACAAACCAAAATTCACGGTCGTTAACTCTTTAGACCTCATTAACAAGACTAAAAATTTAGTTCTTCCCATGATATAAAATTAATTTCCTTTGACGTTTGTAACCTTTACACTAACGTTCCAAAAAATGAAACTCTCCCTATAGTTAAAAATCTTTTATTAAAAAACAATATCAATCCAGATACAATAACATTCACCCTTGAACTCTTAAAAATCTGTCTGGACCAAGATTTCTTCCTTTTTAATAATAAATTTTACCAGCAACCTCATGGCTTAAGTATGGGTAATCCTCTGAGTTGCCTGATGGCTGATCTCTTCCTAGATCATCTTGAAAATGAAAAAATTCTTATTCCTACTAATAACCAATTTATTCTTAATTGGCATAGATATGTTGACGACATTTTTGTTATCTTCAAAGGTAACTCTTCAGATATTAATAACTTTCTTCTTTTTTTGAACAATCTCCACCCTAACATTTCCTTCACAGTTGAAATTGAAGTGAATTCCTCGATTAATTTTCTTGATCTGTCCATTACCCTTTCGAATAACCAACTTTCTTTTGACATATATAGGAAACCTACTCAAACTGATCATCTTATCAATTTCCATTCCAATCACTCTTTCCAACATAAAATGTCCGCTATTTACTGCTATGTTCACCGCTTACTCAATGTTCCTTTATCCCCAGACAATTTTTCCAAAGAAGTTAATATCTTAAAACAATTAGCTGTTAACAACAGTTTCCAGCCAAATATTATCGATAAAGTCCTCCATAAATTAAAACTAAAACGTAACATACAACAAGCATATAATGTAAGTCCTGTCCCTTCGACTAATTTAAAATATTTCTCATTACCTTACCTAGGAAAAATTTCCCATGACATTTCCAAAATCTTCCGAAATTTAGACAATATTAAGATATCCTTCAAAAACAACCTTTCCATTAAATCGTTACTTAGTCACACAAAAGATTCTCTTCCCATCCTTGACAAAAGCGGTATTTACAAACTTTCTTGTTTAGATTGTAATTCAACTTACATTGGAAAAACTGTTCGAAAACTGGACATTCGAATCAAAGAACACATCAGATACCCTGATAAGTCCACCTTTGGACACCATTTAAAATTTAACAAACACAATTTCAACCCCCCTGAAAACGTTAAAATTTTACACAACATCTTCAATTGTAACTTTAAACTTGATCTTCTCGAAGATCTTGAAATCCTTCGTGAACTAAATAAACCTTCCTCCTCCTGTTTAAACACCCAAATTCACCTAAATATTAACAAATTTAACCCATTATTCAAAAGTTTGTAAGTGTGTGGTAAGTAATCACTTCTTTTATTTTTAAAACCTATTTAAATTAACCACTAGTCAACATATTCTTCTCTCCTACATCCACCTTCATATTTGAACGTCTCTCAGATCTATTCTTCCTTTTTATTGTCCTGGCCTTTTACCTTTCCCTTTACTTAAAAATAACCTTACTCTTTTTCTAACTTTGTCAAAAACCGCATGTTCATAATTTTCTCACGTAAAACATCTTAATTTTTTATTTATTTTACATGTTTTTTAAAAAACACTTGTTGTCTTTTATTGGGACAACTTTCAGGCCTGGGCCTTTAAAAACCAAATTTTTTTTAAAAATGTTACTGTTTTCTACTATATTAATGTCGTTTTTTAAAAAAAGTTAATTTAAGATGTATTGTTACTGCGTTGATGTTCTCTACTTTTGTTTTATAACCAACCTTCTCTACTTTTTTGCACTTTTGTAAGTATCATGTTTGCTTTATGTATGATCTTCTATCATCAATTATTTTTTCAGTTTGTCCTGATGATGGCATTGTTTTGCCGAAAGCGCTTGACACTCTTTTGACTTTGAGAAATATATATATTTCTTTTACACATATCTTTAAATAAAGAATCTTACACACTTTAAAATACAACTTATTCAGCCTTTCTTTCAAAAATATATAGGTCTAAACATAAGCACATACAAGAATACATGCGAGTGATAAAGAACGTGTTATGAAAGAGAGAGAACCGATTACTAAAATTTTGAAGTTTGGATATATCGAGGTGGGAACATCGTTCCAGTTAATTCGGTAGTAACGTATCACCAGAGTTGGTCGTACCTCTAGTTAGGTTGAGAGGGAACAAATAAATGCCCGTTCCTTAAGATTTCCCCTATGTCCTATTAAATACTTTCTAAACCTATATATTACTTCAAATAGTTAATGAAAATAAAAATACGGTTTTAAAAATCATAACCCTATATTTTAAAATTTTATGATTTTATCCAATCCAATTCTTAACAGATGTACGTCAACGGTTTACCAATATCAACTAATATTAATGCTGTGTGATTTTGGTTGAATTATTGACGGATCCATAATGGTTCCATTAGCCAAACTACTTTTTTTGTGCTTTTCGCGCTATATTGATCTATTATGGATATATTTCTACATTATATTTTTATTTTTGAAAAAAGGAAAGTGTGGAACTCATGATACGAAATACAATACCATACCCAGGTATTCGTCCAACTAGAGGCACGCGTTTTCATCGACTTTTTTTGCCTCCTGTTAAGAAAAAAATTCTTGATGTTTTTCATCAGAATATTCGGAAAATTGTCATAAGTGTCATTACTTAAATTCTGGTATTTTTCGAGGATCTTATCCTCTATATCCAAGCTATATCTCACAGCTATATCTCACAGCTATATCTCACAGCTGTTGGCCATGGATTGTACAACTAAACCAAACTAATAGAAGAATATCCAACACTTAAAAAGAAGACTTTGTGAGATGATGCAGATTTACAATAGATTACTTTGAACGTGGATCATCTAATTTGGTGCACAATAGGTGATGAGTATATTGCTATAATCCCGAAAAAAAGCAACAATCGTCAGTTTGGGTCTTTGAGAATGAGTCGGCTCCAATAAAATTTGTTCGTAAAAGAAGCCGAAACCAAAAGATGATCACCATTTTTTTTTAAATTACTGGGCATGTTTCCACAGTAGCACTGGAGGATAGTTAATTAAGAATGGTACACTAGAGTTTGTTTGCCTCAGGTTCTCCAAAAGATTCGCGAAAAACGTCCAAGAGGAAGGATCATTGTGTAGTAAACTGCATCGGCTGGTTGTGGACTGTATTAACTTTATTTAAATTACTATAAACATATTTTTCGTGAATACAATATAAGAAAACGTCTTTGTACTACGACGATTGTAATGGTACTTGTTTATTTTTCTGGCAATCATGGAAACGTTTATTTCGCTTGAAGTCATGGAAACGCGGTGCACAGGGATGGTGTTAGTAAGTTTCCCAACATAGTCCCCCGGTTGAAAGTAAGAATTTCTTTCAACTCTCAAGATGTACTGGTAGCAAACATATTTTGGTAATGCTGCGTCGTAACGTAGACGAAGTGGTTCTCACTGTGACCACTCTGACAAGTCCATCTGGACCAGGGTGAATCTCTTGGATGATTCCAATCTTCCAAATGTGGGAGGGTAGGTTATCATCTACTAATAATACTAATTTACCGATGAGTTTATCAGGTACATTTGAAAATTTCCATTTACTTCTGATCTGTAGAGATTGTAGATAGGTAGTTGACCATTTTTTCCAAAAAGTTTCTATTAGAGCTTGCAGTTTCTTATATCGAGAAATAATAGTATCTCGTTTATCAGGTGTTGATTCGGGTAGTGATTGAAGATGGCTTCCGACCAAAAAGTGACCAGGCGTTAGAACTTGTAGATCATCAATATCGTCAGTGAGTGGAGATAAAGGACGAGAGTTCATGATAGATTCAATTTGCGATAAAAATGTAAAGAATTCTTCCAAAGTTAAATGCTCATTATTAAGAACAGTTTTTAATTTTGATTTAGCTATGCGAACAGCGCTTTCCCATAGACCCCCAAAGGAAGGAGACCTAGGAGGAATATATGACCAGTTAATTCTATTTTTTAATAAAAAGTCATGAACATCTAGTTTTTTAAACATTTGTGTAAATTCCTTTAGGTAATTATTTGCGCCAACAAAATTTGTGGCATTATCAGAATATATTTTAGAACATAAACCTCTACGAGATATGAAACGTTTTAAAGCATTAAGAAACGCTTCTGTCGTCAAATCGGTTACTGCTTCTAAGTGAACTGCTCGTGTAGAGAAACATATGAATACACAAACATATACCTTAATAAATTTTTTATTTCTAAGTTTTGTTTCTTTCATTAAAAATGGACCCGTATAGTCAATACCGCAAGTTGAAAATGGTCTTGAAACAGTTTCTCTAGATTTAGGTAATTGTCCCATGATTTGAGTTATAAATTTAGGTTTCATTTTGAAACAAACAATACAAGTTTTCAAAACATTCTTAACAGTTTGTCTGCCGTGAATAGGCCAACATTTTTGACGTAATTTGTTTAGTAAAAATTGACATCCTGCATGATTCAAAATTTTACAAATGTCAGTTATTAAGTATTTTGCTGATTGTATGTCCTTTGCACCGCAAAGAAGATCGTCCATGTAAAAATTGTTTTCAATTGCATGCGCCGCTTCCCGAAATTCGTTTTTATTTTCAATAGCCAATTGCTTGAGACAACGTGTAGATAAGAAGGAAGCAGGGGCGGTTCCATAAGTAATGGTATTTAATACGTAATGATTTAATTCTTGTTCTGGAGAATCTCTCCATATAATACATTGAAAGTTAAGATCGTTTTCGTGGATTAATATTTGTCGATACATCTTCTCGATATTGGCACAAAATGCTACGTTGTAAGTTCTAAAACGAATTAGCGTTGAGAAAATGTCATGTTGAATACATGGTCCGATTCTAAGTACATCGTTTAATGAAAGTCCGGTTTGCGATTTAGAACTAGCGTCGAAAACCGTGCGTAATTTAGTAGTTAAAGAGGTTTCCTTTTTAACAGCGTGATGCGGCAAATAGTGTCGAAACGTTTTGTCTTTTATAACATTAGTCTTAATTTTCGTCATATGTCCTAAGTTAACGTATTCTCGTATAAAGTTTGAATATGTCAGTTTAAACTGTTCGTCCTTTGCAAATTTTCTTTCTATAGAATAAAACCTATTAATAGCTTGTTCTTTGTTATCACCTAATTTTCGAAAATTTTCTTTAAAAGGTAGTCGTACCTGAAATCTACCGTTTGGTAAACGTGCGTGTGATTTTTGAAAGTGTTCCTCACAATATTGTTCATCTTTTGTTAATGGGTGTTAAAATTGATCAACTTCTTCTAACGTCCAAAACTGTTCAAGTTGTTTGTGTAATAAAGTTCGTGAAAATTGGCAATATACCACATTTGTGTTTTCACACAATCTACCGGATATTACCCAACCTAGTTCGGTATTTTGAAAAACTGGCATATGATTATTTAACATAATCCTTTCAGGTAAAAGTAAATAGTAGTAAATGTCAGCATCTAATAAAATATCTATTTCCGTAGGTAAATTAAAACAGGGATCTGCTAGAGTAATTCCTTGGGGTATAGTAATACATTTAGTGTTTAAATATTGCTTTGGAAGTTTACCAGTAATCTTGTTTAAAATTAAAAATTGTAATGAAGTTTCGAAGTTTGAAATCATGGATTTTATTTTAGCGTTTATATAACCGTCAATTCTTACGTTAGTTGAGTTTATTCCTTGCACAGGAATATTTAGAGAATTTTTTGCTAATCCGAGTTTATTGGCTAGTGCTTTAGTTATAAATGAAGATTCACTACCGGCATCCAATAGTGCTCTAGTAATAATTGCGTTACCATACTTGTCATAAATTTTAATTTGTGCAGTAGCTAAGATTACCGACGTAATACCGTAAGTGCTTGAGTTATGTAGTACTGTTTTAGAGTGATTGGTGTTTATTGTGTCACCAGATAATGGTAATAGGGCACGTTGATCTAAATGATTTGAAGTTGTAAATAAAGTCGTATCAATTTGAGTGTGTAAGTTGCTTGTTGCTGGATTTTACGTATAAGTATTTGGAATTTGCGTGATTGTATCGTAAGTACGTGTGTCGTCAAGTTTACGTGTGTTTGTATTTTGATCAGTGGTTCGTTTGTAATTTGATTGTTTAGTTTGAGTAGTGGGTTCGTTAATGTCATTTGACAATCGTGAGTAATAATCCATATGTAATAATGAGTGGTGCCTTTTATTGCAGGTTCTACAATTAATAGAAGAGCATGACTGTGAAAAATGACCTTTACGTAAACAATTCGTACATGCCTTCATATTTTTAATCTCTTGCCAACGTAGCGCCACTGGCAAAGCTTTAAACTTCTGACAAGAATATTTATAATGATCGTTATTGCAAAATAAGCATTTTGTCGAAGAATTATTTGTGCTTAAATGAGCACGCGTTTTATTTTCGTATACAGTTTTATTTACATTGATACCTTGTTTAGTATCCATAGTTTCCAAAAGTAAACATCGATCCGTCAAAAATTTTGTAAATTCACTATTTTTTTGTGATGATAAATCTTTCGAATGGATTTCCCACTCTTTTTTTGAATTTAAATCTAATTTATTTGTTAAAAGATAGAGTAAAATAGTATCCCAATGTTCTACTGGTTCTTTTAAATTTTGTAGAGCGCGAAAGTTCTTTTGAAAGTTATCAGTAAAAGATCTTAGATAAGTATGTGACTCTTTAATAACATTAGGTAGTTCAAAAATATTTTTAATGTGCGATTTTATAATTAATTTTTTGTTTTCGTAACGTTCAGTTAACATGTCTAGTGCTAACTGATAATTAGCATCCGTTAATTGTAAATTTTGTATTACTTGTAAAGCGTCTCCCTTTAGACTAGTTTTTAAATAATAAAATTAGTTAAAGTTGAATTTTGTTCTATGATAGTGTTAAAAGTGTCGTAAAAATTAGTCCATTGATCGTAAGCTCCTTCAAAATTTGGCAACGAAATTTGAGGGAGTTTAATGTTATATTGTGAAATCTGATTATTCGTAACTGGTAACGCTGAAGCAGTGGTAACCGACAGATGTGTGCCCATATGAGAGCTTTGAGTTTTTTGCAATTTTGCGTGACCTTGGGCGATTGCTGCATAATAAGAGTTTTCAAAAGTTTCTTTATATTCTTGATGCTTTAAAAGATTCGTATGGTCTAATAATTCTAATTCACATTGAATTGTTTGAAAATCGTTGAGTGTTTTTTGTATTTCTGCAAGCCTAAATGGAACTTGGGTAACGTTAGTTTCGGTTACATTGTTTAAAAATGTAACAAATCTAGTAATGCTAGTTTTTAATAGGCTCCTTTGAGCAGTTAGCTTTTTAATTTTAATTTCTTCCTCACTAGGCATTTTAATGAGAAAGAGCAGTTCGTTTTAACGTAAATATTTGACGTATGTAATAATGAAATGACAGTTTTTATCGTAAATTAAATGATAAACTCACTGGTACTGTAGTCTTCTAATCCATCTCGAATGGACCAAACATGTGTAGTAAACTGCATGGGCTGGTTGTGGACTGTATTAACTGTATTTAAATTACTATAAACATATTTTTCGTGAATACAATATAAGAAAATGTCTTTGTACTACGACGATTGTAATGGTACTTGTTTATTTTTCTGGCAATCATGGAAACGTTTATTTCGCTTGAAGTCATGGAAACGCGGTGCACAGGGATGGTGTTAGTAAGTTTCCCAACAATCATCTTGCATTAAGATAACGCTCGAACCCACACGGCTGCTTAAACAAATGAGTACTTGAATATCGAAAATATAAAAATAAGGGTCGTTCGCCGTATAGCCCAGACATAGTACCTAATGACTTCCTATTATTTTACATCGACCGAAGAAACAACTGAAGCTTTAAAAATGAAAAAATAACTATGGCCAGAAGATTGGAGAAAATGTTTTCAAGAATGGTTTTCGCGGATGCAAGAAAATGCATTGACTGAGGAGGAAAATTCTTTGAAAAATTATAAATAAATGTTATTTTTAAACTGTCTTTTACTTTACTAGGCTCAAGTCTTCGATCAAGTCTCGTACGAATAACTAATCCACAATATAAAGGTATTTCGCCCCATAATATATTCAGATATCATATATTTCAAAAAGATACTTTTGGCTCAAACAAGACAAACCTTACTTTTATTGAAACTTGGGAATCAAGTATTGTAGTAAAACAGTAACTCTCATTTTCACAAATATCAGTAAAGAGGCTGCGTCTTGTTAAAAAACTTTATTTAAATATAAGAAATAATTAAAATAACATATAATACAACTAAATTATATTTCAGCACTTTCTAAATCATAGCTTTCGTCGATATTACATAGAGACTTTTCTTGTTCAAACCATTTTTAATGATTTCATCAGTGTGTTCCACACAATTTTTGTCAAACTAGGAGGAACAAAGTTATATATATGTTGCCAAATGACTGGTTTCAAAATATATACAAATACTAGTAATACAATAAAACAGCAAAAAAGCGAACTTAAAAACAAACAGCAATGATGACATCAAGAAGACTAGTACTCCTTGTAATGCTGTCTCTTTTTGTTGCGCTGAGGGTATAAATGATGATCATCAAATCAACATACTTCAATCGTTAAAGGACAAATTTTAAATATTTGGTATGCACTTTTTAAAGTTGATACAAAGAAATGCTACATAAACCGGTGACCTTTGATAATATCATTTATGAATGACGCACGTCCAATGATTTACTGGAAGAACTGTACCTGTCCGACTAAATAACAATTTGACACCTTACTCAAATACAGCTAAATACTAAAGTATTTTCCTGAATACCAAGCTTCGTCGGAAAGCACATGTCAAAAAGAAATGGGAAGAACTGCGATAGAAATACACAAAAATGTATTGGCTTTTATTATAAGCAAATACTTAAGCCTGTTTGATCCTATCGTATTCAACGTTGGGGATGTACTAAACACTACAATCTAGATATCGTTCAGAGATTCCAGAACAAAGTGCTAAGGTATATCGTAAATAACTTTTGATACATCAGAAACAGAGATCTCTATCGAGCCTAGGAAATGGAAACTGCTGCGTAAACTATAAAAATATTTGTTAAGAGTAACGAAATTCGACATCAATTTTGTTGTTTTTCGAAGGGGATTTCTTTTTTCAGCGTCTTTCTTCTATTTCAGAATTTAGGGTGGATGAATTTGATGCACCCAAGGGTGATGCCGGTGATGAAAAGTATAATAATCAGGATGCTGTTTGACCATGAGTAATGTGTCGGCGGATTTTTTATTTGGGTGACATGGATGTTTCTTGCTATGTTTTCTACCTGATTGATTTCTTCTCTGTTGATGTTTTTGATTTTGATAGTTGGGAGTTTATACTTGGGAATGGTGAAATTGAATTGCGGAAGTTCAAATACGAGTTGTTCGTGTGCTGTATTTTCTGATTGGTATATTTCGTCATTAATTTCGATGATACAATTTGTTAGTGAAATTAATGATAGCTCGCAGATTCTGAATATATAATTGGTATAGCATTTAACTTGTTTATAGAAATGTAGACATAAACAGACCTTCATCATCGAGAAGATTGCAGACGGTAAACGTCCCAAACAGAAAACAAGACAAATTAAATCACTTCTCAATTTGTACTTAACTTGTATTCATTTTATGCCACTAGTGGCTTATAAAAAAGTATTTTGTAAAAGTATTGTGAAATCATTTCACGTGCTCCGAAACAGGATTATACAGGGAAGTCCGGTATACATTGGATGCCCACTTAGTTGTTGGAATTTGTGACAAATCCCTTTAACAAAAGGTTTTAGTGTACGGCTAGAATATTTAGAATTTTGAGTATTTATGGTCTGAATAGTTGTTTTACAATTGCTGGGTTGAATAATTGGTTGTTTTCTTCAAGGTTTGCATCGCCCGACATGGTGCATGATATAATGTAACTACCCTGTTACCTGCTATCGCTTGGTCTTCGTGCAGCTGATCTAGTAAATAACCCACTGAGCGCCTGGAACTCCGCAAGAAGTATTTGACAAGGTTTTAATTCTTTTATTCAGTATAATTTTCTTTTAAAAGGAATATAATTCTATATAGCTGTAAAATTAAGGGTATGTTATACTAAATAACCGTCAAGACTTAAGTTACATTTTATAATTTTGTTTGGACTTTGACGTTTATATCAAATTATGCTTTAAAATAATTTATTAGATAGTTGAGAGACACTGTTTGTACATATGCCCGTGAAAAAAGGTAGTAAACGTAACCTTTTAATTTGAATTTGCGGTAAGTTATCATAATGGTACCAATATTTAACGACGGTGCTTGTTGTCATCTTTCTGTTTTAAATGATTTTTTCATAATATATATATAAGTTTTAAGGCTTCCTCTAACTAACGTGTAAAAATCGAAGTACCTACGAAAGTTCGCACCGCTTACGATTCGTATCATAATGTTTCTACTGCTGGAAATACGAGTATACAAGTTCAGATTTTTTTCGTTTGGACTGCGGATTGTCTGCGTATTTGTCCGTACGGAATCATGATTCACAATTGGCTGCGTTTTTATCGCATTCGTAGTAGTTTCGCAGTGTTTATGAATCAAAAATAAATAAAAATGGAAAAAAATATTGAATTGGTTCGAAAGTATCCCATACTATATGACCTTTCTCATAAAAGATTATAAGAATAATTCGAAAAAAGGATAAGGTTTGGAGTAAAATTGAAGAACAAATAGGCGAAAATGGTAAGTACTTACTATTTAATTAGTAATAATAAAAATAATAATAATAATAAAGTACTTATAAATAGTCAAATGGCCATCGACCGAAGTCCTTCAGCCATTTTTAGTATTTATTGTATTTAAATATTGTGTATAGCTCTACATAACTAAAGTGAATGTTTTTAATGTAACAAAAAATTCTTGTTCGTAGGCCCGAATTAAAAAAAATGGCAAATTTGTCCCGTACAGAATATGTCAGTGTAGCTGCCCTCCTTGGAACATTATCAAAATTCTGAAAAGCTCAAGTTCTACTGGGTCTAAAAGTTCGATGAGTCCATGATCACATTTTTCTGTTCGTAAGAAAGTAAGTAAGCTACATGCATTTTTCACAATAAGGATGATTGTATCGACTTTTATTTTTATTGGTCTATTGAATATACGACATTTCTGTTCTAATATACCAACAGCATTTTCTACCACTCTTCGTACCCTACAGAGTATTACATTATAATTTTCCTTGAAAACATCTGTTTTACTATGCTTGTATGGAAAGGGTCTTAACAAATATGGTTTTAGTTCAAAAGCTTCGCCTCCAATTATGACATGAGGAGAAGGTTCACTTTGTCCTGGTAGATGTTTTGGCTCAGGCACATTCAAATCATTCAAATCTTCTTCCCATATTAGAAGTTTCGAAAATTCTACCATCACTATTTACTGCACAAACTTCTGTAATTCCGGCACTTACAGTCAAAAACCCAACTCTAAAACTATGGCCAACTGTATAAAACGTATCTCCGTCAGCGAAATACCTAAAAACAAAATTTTTTAGGGAACGAGATTAAAAAGAATTTGAGGAATCTGAGAGATACTTATGCCAAGTATATTAGAAGCACTAATACAAAAAAATGAATATGGACAGATCACATGGAGGCATTCAAATCATTTTTAAATTTTGCTAAAAGGTGATTTTCAGGTGGGTGTAGATCCTTTATTAAACATAATAGATATCAAGTATGATACATCGTTGAAATTAGCTCAGCAAGAGGTTTATAAAAATGTAAAAATATACGGGGTGTTCCATTCAAAAAAAACAACATTTTTGTCTGGCACTGCGTTCTTGAACACACTGTATATTTGGGATTCATTTTAAAATGTGAATCTTAAGACTGCCTAAATTTCTTGTAAAAACTTTTTTTTCGTAACTTCAATAATAGCGGACTAATCGTACTTCGACGCACTGATGGCACACCCTATATATATATACAGTGTGTCTACTTAAGTTGGAGCCATATGGAAAACTTTTTTATTATTAATCTTAGGAAAAAAAGTTATTCTTTATAAAAAGTTCTGCATTATCTAAAACCTAGAATACAGTGATCAAATATCAAATTTTTTCAGTGGTATACGAGGTTTGTCAAAAAATATGAGCTTTACTCAAGAGTAAAGTACCTTTAAATTTGACAATATCGAAAAATGTTACTAAAAAAAGTTGATCAGAATTAAAAATTACGTTTAAATATGCAAGTACATCCATTTACATTTATTTGCAAAATAAATGAATATGCACTTATTACGCGTTTTAATTGCAAAATGATTAGAAAACATCGAAAAACTAAAAGGTTATCATGTGTTTCGTAATCACAAGAGATAAATGTTCATTTAAAATAGAAATATTAGTAAAAAATAAAATAATCTGAAGTTTTAATTTAAATGGATGTACTTGCATATTTAAACGTAATTTTTAATTCTGATCAACTTTTTTTAGTAACATTTTTCGATTATGTCAAAAATAAAAGTACTTTACTCTTGAGTAAAATTTATATTTTTCGACAAACCTTGTATACGGCTCAACAAATTTTAAATCCGATGGTTGTATTTCAGGTTTTAGACCATGCAGAACTTTTTATGAAGAATAACTTTTTTTCCTAAAATTAATAATAAAAATGTTTTCCATATGGTTCCAACTTAAGTAGACACACTGTATATATATAAAGAGAGATTGTGGACTTCCATGTTGAATATCAAGCCAGTGTTTTTATCACCATCTAGAATCCGGTTTTAGAAATAAAATCTACAAAAAAGAAAAAAATCATCTTATTGAATCCCGGTCATTCGTCTCACAAGTGAGAACTATATTCCTAAACCATCAACAATTATGCGATATTTTGTGGATAAAAAACTCGATATTATAATAGATTTGTTATATTATTCGTCACTTTTGATTATTTAAAAATTTAGCTAGCACATAAACCCTTTTGGTGTAGTATTAAAGTCTGATAAGAAAGATATTCACAATCTCATTTTTGACAGTTTAGTATAGGTAAGTCGTTTCTAAAAATTTGAACTGTCAAATATTTTTATTTTTTTTAATTTTTATCCAAAAAGTGATTATGCAGCACATTACAAAAAAACGACAAATGTGGCTATTCCTCATACGATCATCTCTGTGAGCGTGATGACGTCATCAATAAACATTTTCAATAGAAAAATTGGTCTTGCTATGCATCAGTTGAAAGGGCTTTTAAATATCTATTCATCCATATTAATAATAAGTATTACTGTCAAAAGCAGTATTAATGACAGTCGAACAGATTTCTTAATTTATTAAGTATTATTAAATAAATTTGGTAAATGCCGTCACTGACAATGAAAATATTTCTAAACTACTTTTTAGCTTTTTTAAAAAAAAGTAATTACATTATCAAAATTCCTTTATTGACATTCAACATAATTGTTGTTTCAAGTGGTTAATGATGGTATTGTAGTAAACGAAATCAAAAACCTTTTGACTCTTTTATCAACATGAAACTGACTGAAACGGACAGAATTGAAATTCTAATATTAATTGGTTGCGGAGATAAAACATGTATGCAGATAGAAGTACGTTATTCAATAATAAATATCCCAACCGAAAAAGAATTATACAGTCTACAGTAAGCAAAATTAAGAAAAAAATAGAGAAACGGGTCAGCAAACTTTCCGGTATTGGTTTATAGAAAATGCAGGAGTGCCGTACTCAATATCCAGAGAAAGTGAATGTTTGGGCGGGAATAATAGATAATAGGATTATAGGACCATACTTTTTCGAAGAAACCTTCAGAGGTCCTCGATATTTACAATTTCTGCAGAACAGAAATGATTTGTGTCTACAGTAAGATGGTGCGTCATCGCACTCTGCTGACTTGATGAGAAACTAGTTGAACAACGTGTTCCCAAATCGGTGGATAGATCGAAGAGGAGCAATTGAGTGGCCACCGAAGTCACCTGATTTAACTCATCTCGATTTATTTTTATGGGGATACTTGAAAAGTAAAGTGTCCATAAATAGACCTATTAATGAACTCAAAGAACGGATACGCATTGAGATTTGAGCACTTGCTTTAATTTTGCTTACCCTATCCGCAGGCTTCAGGTTGGCCCCCACCCTCTTTTTAATTTTCTCTTCAAAGCTTTCTACAGTAAACAAAAACTTTTTTATAAAACAAATTTTTCGTAAAACAGAAAGTACTTACCCATTTTTTCTTTTTATAAAAATGCTATTAAGGAATCGAAAATTTCTTATTATATGCAAATACCCCACCGGTTTGGGGTTTTTAGATAAAGATATCGATAGTTCTTTTCACACGGGAACTTTATTATATTTCTATTTTGTTTACAACATTATGATTTTTAAAATGATTAGATTATGCCTTTTTAAAAATTTAAAAATCGTGTTTTTCCTCTTTAACAGCGGTAAAACACACATTTTGGTATGTAAAAATAATGTTTTGCTATGAATAGGGGTACTTTAACAAAATGAAAAGGTAAGGTCTCGAACCACCCTACTTTAGAAAGTTTTAACAATTTGGGTGTATTTTTTGCCTGGTCGGAAAACGGGGGTTTTAGAATTGTTTTAAAAAACAACAACTCGGGATATTTTTTAAAATCCATCAGTGTTAATGAATACAAAAATCCCTAAATTATACTCTGGGCGGTATACCCGATTCTATACCAAAATGGCAACACGGTATAAGATATGGCAACATGGCTTATCTCAATGCCGAATACGTTGTGCAAATTTGAAACGCGGGTTTGAGGTTAAAACGACCATGCTGCAGCCTAATGAATACATACATCGACTTTAGTAAGTTTTTAACCATTTTGGATAATTATTTGACAACGCTTGTAATTATTTTAGATATACCTACAACAGCACATTGTTTCAGGATCCTCTACAAAAGCATGCAGAAAATACTTCTCGAGATAACACGTTGTGCAAATTTGAAACGCGGGTTTGAGGTTAAAACGACCATGCTGCAGCCTAATGAATACATACATCGACTTTAGTAAGTTTTTAACCATTTTGGATAATTATTTGACAACGCTTGTAATTATTTTAGATATACCTACAACAGCACATTGTTTCAGGATCCTCTACAAAAGCATGCAGAAAATACTTCTCGAGATAACCAAGGACCCCTTTTTTTAAAATAGAAATTAGGTTGGTTTCAAGCATGAATTTCGCACCTGTAGACTCGACTTTGGTGAGTTTTTAACAATTTGGTTGTATTTTAACTAGTGGTAGTAGGGAAAACGGCGTTTTTTAGACCCCCGTTTTAGAAGCAACAGCAGCAGCCATTACGGCTTTTAAATTTTTAATTAGACATATCCAATACGATTTTTGATAAACAACATTTTTTGTGTACTCCAGCAGCGCTAATGAATTCAAAAACCTTTTAAATCATACTTTGATATTATACCGATATGGCAACATTGTATAAAAAGCCTCATGGGTTATCTCAATACCATAGCGCTCGTGCTCTCTCTCTCTCTCATAAACAGGGTAAACTATAGTAATTTGCTCGACTGGTGGCCGGCCGGCCGGCCGACGCTTGTGTGCAGCGTCACTACGTTTCCCCAGCCGATATGGCAACATTGTATAAATAATAATAAAAAGGCAACATTATATCCAACCGATTCGAATCAGTCCGGCTACGTCACACACACACACACGGGCATGCCTGCCACCGCTTGTGTGCGCCGCATCATGAGTCGCGCCATCTTGGATCACCGGCATTCGTACGCCGCCGCCGTGATTCGTCCTACTCGGACCGGGACCTCGACTCGGTCCGTACGCCACACCGTGAATCGCGCCATCTTGGATCACCTCCGCTCGGGCCTGCATTCGTGCGTCGCCGCCGTGAATCGCGCGCCGACTCGACTATAGTAATTTCTTCTTCTTCTTTTCTATAGGTGACTGAACGAGCTGCTCCATTCTTCTTCTTCTAGCTGAACTAACAAGACCGCACTAAAAATGGCCGCCGCCGCCGACGCTCTCCGATGCCGTCAAGTGACAGTTTCGGGAATCCTTCTTCTTCTTTTTGGCTGAACTGCCAACACGTTGAAGGCCTTGCTGAAGCGCCACCACGTTCAGGCCATCCACATCTACATGCTGCCGCCGGAGGAGTGGGGGTAGGTCGCGTGCGGGGGCGTGCCCGTCCATAAGGATCGACAGAAAAAGTTCCCACGATACGGTAACAATACTACTACTCTTAATTATATTATTTATTGTAACATTAAAAATTTAATAAATTTATACAAAAATTAATTACTTAGAAATATTGATATGGGTGAATACATATTTAAAAGACGTTTCAATTGATGTATTGCAACATCCACTTCTATTAAAAAAATTTATTGATGACATCATCAAGGTCTCGGAGATGAATTCAAAAATAAAAAGGCAAAAGACAAAGCGCCCACTTAAAAATCGACGGGTTTCAGGATTTTTAGGTTATTCCTTTCATTTGGATCATACGAGCAGCTATTATCTGTCACATTTAGCTTTTTTTTCAGTTTATACGAACATCACTTGGGTCACTATTAAACACTTTTTTCACTTTAAAATAGTTTTTTTTTGTTAATAAAGCATTTAATTCAAAATGAACTTGCCGAATTATCACATAGCGAACAGGATATATTTTATGATAGCAATTCCCTTATCGCTTTAATTACGAAATATAAAAATTAATATACAAAGTAAATTTATGATCTCTATATAATTTTCAAGAAAATTTTATGTAAACCTCACAGGCTCTTTGTAGATCGTTTTTTATTGAAAAGTGGATTTTGCTGGTGAGTTGGTATCATTTTAGGTAATTTACAATTTGATAGTTGATAGAACATTAAATAAAAATAATCTCAAGTTACTTGAAAGGCCTAGATGTCTGCTGACGGAATACGAGTTTTAAGTGTGTCATAAGTAGAATAAATCAGTATAAAATGGTAATTTCCGAATACCGTTTCAAGTAATTATAAGTTATATCTAAATGTTTTAAGACAAGCATTTGATGTGGCAAAACATTTCTACATTAATATTCCAAATAATAAATCAAATTCATCCAATATCTGACATTACAATTAGTTTTTTAAACGAGGCCATACCTACCGTAAAGGTTGTAGGGGTAACAAAAATTGTGTATTTTATTTTGATGGCCCAGGCAAACAATTTTGGCCATAGTTATTTTTACAATAATCCTCAAAAATGTTTGGAGTACATTTAGATACTGAAGAAAAATGGTTAATGGCTGTTCCGAAGGTGGCTATAATCTCTTAATGGTATGGGATCATGAAATAGGCTATGACGTTTTTCTTTAGAAATTATAATGTCGCAATTAAAGTTTAAATATATATAAGTTCACTAATATTGATAAGTTTCTCTTGATTCTTCTTTATATTTGATTGAAGACTCTTTATTTTCATTATTAACTCTGAACCACTGTCATAAAGATCATTCCTAAAATATAATCTAAGTTTTGCAGATCATTCAGTAGGTTGCATTTTCAATGTCTTTTCGTAAATATTCTTTGGTACGTACAATACAATCGTCTACACATTTCTTTGTTGAAATATCCTTTGATAATGTAGGAGATCTTTATAAATAAGCTGTGATATTTGTTCTATTTTACTTATTCTTTTCTCAACATCACCATGCATTCGATTGAATATTTGTTCATGGTATATTTTAAATTTATCATTTATGGCATCTTTGATACCATTTATGGTAACCATAATATTTTTTGTGTACGGCATCAGTGTCGTCTATAGGATCTTTCAAATTGTCTATTTTTACATTTTCAACATCTACATCTTTATGAGGTGTATGAGATATTAGGAATATAGGTAAAGTTCATTTCAAGATATTTCGTTGACCTGCCACTTGCATTCAGAGAATTATTAGTAAATCCCTCGGTAGGTGGTCGTTAATCCAAGAAAATTAGTACAGGATTTAAATCCCTAATAATTGTATTGCTCGAAGCGCTTGAGCATCAGTAGTCACTAAATTCCTGGCAGACATTCAAGTAAATCAACAAAATATCTTGAAATGAACCATAAACGAAAATATAAACTCGTCTTTCTTCGAACTGCTGAACGACGACCAAATTTGTCTATACTCATGATTAAAATGGTTTAATTTTTTATTACAAACATTAATATACAATGTTATGATAATGATAATGGCAATGACTTCTTTATCGTGGGAATTATTTCCAGATGATTGTGAAGCTATTAGCAACTTTAAACGTTCGACCAATTCGTTCACATTGTTCCAATAAATATACTAAAGAGGTGATTCATTGTAAGTAAAAAAAGTTGATGGTAGTTCGCTACCGGTGGTATTACATCGTTGTTGAAGCATCGGTTTTATAATATACGTATACTTATATCTTGTGCTACCTTTTATTCGAACTAATGAGGATTTTTTGCTTTTAAAATATTTTTATAATTCTTTAAGTCTTAATTGTTGAAATTTTCGGGAATGTCATAAAATATCAATTGATATAGGGCAGGTGTTCTGGAAACCCAACCTTTAGTTGTTACAAATGCTCCATTACCTTTATCGAGTTCAATTTAATGAATTCTTAGCTACCACCTCAAATCAGGAGGGCTGACTTTGTATGAGATACTCATTTAAAATATTACGTGAAACATTTGCGTCTGAATATACCTCATTGTCTTTGGATCCTAACACATCGATAAGAGGTTGAAATTCAGGTTCTTCGATTTTCGTATTCTTCTCTTTTTTGAGTTCTGCTTGTACTTCTTCATCTTGCTTGAAAGCCTTTACTAACTTTCGAGTATACATATTTAATGACTTTTCAGGTAAAATCTCTGTAAAATTAAATTAGTTTAAAGTTGTGATTAATGAAATGTGTACCAACTATTATGAAATCGCTCACAGAACTCAATTTATCGGTTATTTTATTCGGTGAAAGTGGTTTGTTTCAGAAGATAAGCACATAGAATTAATGCACAGATAATCAATCATCCACTTAAAAGTAAAATTTTTGTGTAAGAGCAAATATGCTATGCATAAAATACTACAAGGGGGAAGGTGGCTCAGTGGTAGAGCTTCGAATTGGTGATCGAATAGTCCCCGGTTCGGATCCCAGCAGGGGCAAAATTTTGCTGATTTGATTACAAATCAGAAATTGATTTCCTAATTTGACTACAAGATTCCAAAAAGTTTCCAAAAATGGATCAATTATAACAACGTAATAATGGCAATAAACATTTAAAAGATACAATAAATATTTGACATTCGGTCATAGTAAGTTTTTAAATTTGTTAATATATTGTTATTTTTTACACACATTTTGAATAATTGAGTATAGAGTAAAATAATTTTCCGAGAACTCATTCGTGTTGCCATGTACACTAATAATTGTTACCACTGCGCCTCATTAACGATAGTTCTCCACCTATCGAGTATTTGACTTCTAAATTCGAATGATACTCCAACCTAGAAAAATATTCATATTCACAGCTGTCGAACTAATATAGCGAATACGATGTGAAGTGTAGCGTCATAATCCATACCCTGTTCTAGACCAGTATTTGAAATGTAGTTTTACTGTTAAGCGAATAAATAAAAAAAAATTCTTTAATTTTAAAAAATGTCCATGAATGTATTCCTTTTTTCGTTTTGATAGTTTTTTGCCATTTTCTCCGGTACTTAAAAATATTTAAAAAAAAGGAATACGTCCCCCCCTTTGGTGTAAAAATCTGCAGCTTTTGAATCCTCTCATTATCTCAATCCGTTTTCGAAATATTTGGAATTTATTATTTCATGCGGTATCTTTAACTCTTAATACCTATATTCTTAATAATTATGCGCCCTATGGGTGAACACTAGGTGATAAATAATTTATTGTACAAATAAATTAGTTGAAAAATTTAATGGTTTTTGTAACTTTTTTATTTAATCCTACTCTTCAATAAAAGATTGGACCTTGTCCAATATTTAATTGAATGTTCAAGAGTATCCTCTTCTCCGCAATCACAATATTAAGAATCAGACATTCTCCTTTTATTAACGTATGATGAAGTCATCGCTTTATTAGTTCTAATTCTACAAATAGTTGAAATAAAACTTCCTGTGACATTGGAATACCAGGATTTTATTATTTTTTGTTATTGCTCTTGTTCTGTATTCTTGCTGTTACTTTTTTTGTTGCTGTTTTCTGACTTCTCTGAGGACTCTGAAGTCTTTCTTTTCTTTTTGTTTTTTGCAAGAATCCAGTCTGTTTCCCTGTTTCACTTGTAGCCAGTTCTTCTTCTTCATCCGAGTTTATTGGACTGTAGGAGTTTTCCTTGTTGACAGGATTTACTCCTTCTAATGTTTTTCTTAATACAGCTATTTCTTCAACTGCTTTTTGAAGCTGAAACTGTAGATTAAAAATAATATATTTCTCTGTTTGGACCACCGATAAATGTTGGCGTGAGTACACTTCGCTGTTTTCAAAATCCATTGATGACTCAGGGTTTAACTCAGAGGTAGGATTTCCCTTATTTTGTTCCATTTCTTTATTTGTTTATCAGCTATTACCAATTTAATTGGTGTATTAAGTGATATTTGAATGGTATATTGTTTCAGTAAATTAATTTTCAATAATAGTTGGTTTGGTCATATATTTTGACGCACCGGTGTCAATTACTAATATTAACCTCGGATTTTTTATCTCTAAATAGGAAAGAAGATTCTTCAGAGTATAAATGTTTTCTTATTAAAAATTTAAACTTATATTAAGTACCAAGTTAGCTGCCAACTACCCGAAGCAGCCTAATACTTATTCGGTAATGAGAGTCATACACAGCACCAGATTTCATATACATATGTTTATCTTGTTGTATCAAGTAGCTTCAATAGAGAATAAAAATATACAGTGATGTCCTAAAGTAACGAATAAATTAATTTTCTTTCTAAATATAAATACAAAAGGAAAATCCTGAAACAGGTCACTTTTTATATATAAATCTACATTTTTTGAGAACAATTATTTACCTATCCCTACAACCCCCTAGGGGTACCTAATAACTATCCTTTAAAAATGTAAATGAAAAGAGGTAGAGTGTGGAATACTGCGTAAAAAAGTTTTTCTATTGTCTATTCAGCAATATACACTAATAATAATAATAATAATAATAATAATAATAATAATGTGCTTATTAGCCAAAGAACATATAAAAATTACAAACAATAAAATTTGCTAACAAACAAAAGACAGACCACTGAAGTAGTATTTTAAAAATGCTACTTCTGCGTGGTACGTAATAATCCAAATCGGTAGGTTATATGTCTACATCGATGTATATGTCTAAATCGGTATTAATGTCTAAATCAGTATTAATGTCTAAATCGGTATCTATTATGTCTAAATTGATATACCGATATGTCTTTATTATACAAGTAAAATCAGGTAAATCAGTCTTAACAGATAGAAAATTCTGCACATATATTTAGTTCATTTAGTTCTATATATATATATATTTTTTTTTTTTATAATATATATTTATATTATATTAAGTACATTTATTTTTGATTTATTATTTTTTCAATATTTGATCTGGATTGAGATAAAATCCATTTTTTTAGTTTCTTTTTAAATGAATAAATACTTTTTTCTGTTTGAATTTTGGTAGGATTGTAATTATAAATTCGAGGAAATATGGAATACATTCATTTTAAGTTAAACAAATAATTTTGAGGAAAAATCGTGAGACAAATCTGTTTTTGATTTTAATTTAAAGTATTTTTACGTAACAATGACATATATACAGGGTAAACTATTTGTGAGTACCGATGTCATTGAATTTTTTTTAAATGGCACACCCTGTATATTTTTTTTTTAGATGTAAATAATTTGTATATATCATTTATATGTAAGGGTTGTTTTAGTGTAGAATATGTAGGTTTCATTTTTATGTTTAGAATTATTTTTTATTTTTATTTTTTGTACTTAATAGGAGTTATTTTTAGTTATAGCGTTTAGTTTTAGTACCTAATTTTTTAAGAATTCCTTTGTTTAGTAGAAAAATAATATAAAGAACTTCCCGATGTTATAAAACAGTCGAATGGGCTAGTATAAATCTTATACCAAAATATTTGGCTAAAAATCACAAATAACACATGCGAAACAGGTGAAATAGATTAGCATTAAATGATTTAGAGAAGTTACAAGAACAAACACAAATATGATATCTTGTGGGACGAATGTATGAGAAATTGAATGCGAGAGGACCTGTCTGGAGACAGGGGGTGGTGGAATGGGGGCTCCTTCTTCTATATCAGTAAACCAGATATGGAAGATAGGAGACCTAGGCTCAGTATAGATGTGGTTCATCTATCTCACGCCTAAAAGATGTAAAAACAATCTATTTCACATAACATGACGTATAAAATATGTTAATGTAATAGATGTATATTAGACTGTAAGATAGCAGATGTCATCAGTTAGATATTTTTAAGACAGAGAATGTTGGATTTTAAGAATATTATCTAATTGTGCTAAGGATAGATTATGTTAGTTTATAAAAATATGATCTAAAAGTTCTCTAAAAATTTAATATGTCAGCACTACATAAGTTAATATATTAGATGATATTTAGACCAAACTAAATTTGAAATAAATATAGAAAGATAAATAATACATATCTTGAATTTCCAAAGTCTTCCAAAGCATTTTAGTGTATTTAAATATACCTAAATACAAAGCCACCTAAATGAAATCCAAACATGGCTCAAGAAATGGAGAATCAGTGTAAATACAGACAAATCGTGTCAAGTTACATTTACAACTAGAAGAACTGAATGTCCTCAGCTTACCCTAAATGATGCCCATATCCCTATAAAAGACAAAGTCAAATACCTCGGTCTCCATCTTGATAAAAAACTAACTTGGAAAGAACATATCAGAGCTAAAAGACAACAACTAGACCTGAAGATAAGAAATATGTCATGGTTAATAAATCGCAAATCAAAACTCTCTCTAAAAAATAAACTAAGCATATATAAATGTATCCTACGACCAATTTGGACATATGGCATCGAATTGTGGGGCTGTAGTAAGCCATCCAACACTAAAATCCTCCAGACCTTCCAGTCTAAGACGCTTAGGATGATCACAGCTGCACCATGGTACGTCTCCAACAGGACTATCCACAACGACCTCAATGTTCTCTTCATCGACGAAGTTATAAGTACCTACTCAAATAAATATAAAAAACGAAGCACAAATCACAACAATCCACTAATAAATGAACTCTTCAACCCATCACTTGAAAACAGAAGACTCAAGAGAAAATGGCCAGAAGATCTAAGTAGATGAATCCAGAAAGCTGTCAATGGACAGTGCCTGACTCATGCCAACCAACCTCAAAACATTTACTTATTACTAATTAAAGTAGATTGTAAATAAGCAGTAAATAAAAAAAAAAAAAAAAAAAAAAAAAAAAAAAAAAAAAAAAAAAAAAAAAGTATACCTAGGTTTCGGTATCTGACAATACCATTCTCAAGACAGCTAGCAATGTAAACTGTAGCTAGAATTCAATCTAAAAACCAAAAATTTATTTGTGACGACAATATTGCCCAGTCAACTTTACCACTTTAACAGTTTGTGTAAACATAGCACAGATGCCTGATTTCTTCGTTTTTCCAAAGAAACAACATTGACCATTTCCAACAAATTTGAGTAGATACAGCCTCTTGCAGGATATACAGAATGTATTTAAAGCTAAGAAATTTTAAGAATTTCATTTGAACTTTTTCAACAGACGTTGAATACTGTATTATATGCAAGGTGTCCCAATAGTGTGTGAAAGTCGAACAGTTTCTCAATTAGACTGCAACCAAAAAATTTTGCTCAGCAAAATTGTCGAGGACATTAAGCTTTACCTAAAATTATTTTCATTTATACACAGTGTTCCGTAGCTGCAAGCCAACCTAAACATACATTTTCTTGTATATAATGATACATTTTTATTTCTTAATGGAATTCTACTGACTTTTTTAAGTCTCTGCATATAAGGTTTGTCAGATATATACTAGACGTTTCACTTTTATTTCAAAATCGTTGTATATTGGCCAGCTTGTATCTAAATAGCAACAATTGTTTTTGCTTTTTTTGTATAGTTAATAGTTTAGAAATGCACTTTACTTTCATACATTTTTTGATAGAACCTTTAAATTACACACAGGGTTAGTCAAAACTCGGAACATAAATTTTCTTAAATTATTTAAATGGAATATATAGTTTTTAGATATACCTCAAATAGCTCTTTCATTTTTGTGAACCATTCCCTACACCTATCTGTAACTCTCATTTGTTAATATTCTTTAATTTGTTTACAGGGTCAGTCACCGTAGACGCTACGGTCCATAACTTTAAAACAGTGCATTTTATGAAAATTTGTAAGAGTACTTTTTGTATATTCAAAAAAGCCATTGTTAAAATTAATTTCAATTATACAGGTCGTCCAAAAAAGGAAAGATATGTATCAAAGTAACGTTTTTTTAAATGGAATATACCAAATGTTTTACATTTTTATAAACCTCTTGCCGAGATGATTTCAACGATGTATCACACTTGATCTACAGCAACCTAAAAATAACATATTTTTTATTCAGATGTCTGTCACAGCAAAACCGTTAAAAATCAATAAAAACGGCTTACATGTCCATCTGCTAACTTTTCAAGTTCTATGCTCTGATATTAAAAAATATTTGATATAGAGTGATCAAAAATCAGATGAGATTTCAAATTTTACAAAATTTCAATATCTAAAAAATGTATGTTTAGCATTAATTACAGTGTAGTTTCTTTATAGTTTCAAGAGAAACCGATTTTGTTCATTTTTCTGTAATTGCGACTTTCCTTATAAATACAGATACGAGTCTACTTCTTTAGCACAAATGTATATCAAATGTTACGAAGGAGAAAATTGTTAAAGTCATTGGCTGTTATTAACATCAAAATATTGTTTTCAATGGCTTAAACTACTCTCTAAATAACAACCTTCAATAAATAATATGGTTGTGCTATGACTCGTAATTGCATCAGCAAACATAAAGAACGCAGCTGAATCTATCTACAGAAATATTTAAAAGGCCCTTCAATTTACCGATCCAACTTTGACGTTTTTCTTTAGTCTACCCATAAAAGATGACGATATTAGTGATAAATTTTGGTTTTTGATTTACGTAAAATCTGAATATGGAGAGAATTATCTTCGAGAGATGATGTCATTAACGTTTTTTTATTAATAGAACAGCCAATATTTTTTTCCGTTATTGGATTTTATTATCAGAGTTAATGCCAAAAATGTATTACAAATTGTTTCAAATTGTACCTTTGTATCTGGGTTGCTGAAAATGTAGAAAAAAAGTTGTCATAATTGGAGAAATTCTAAACAAAAGTTGTAAAAAGTGCAACCATTATAAGATAATTATTCATAACCGAACTAAAAATAAATGGGACCAAATTATATATATAAAAAAAATTATATGTATTTCAATTGTCATCACTGATTAACTTATAAAATTTACTTAAAAAGTATTGAAATAAATTAAAAGATAGTTAACACTTAACATATTTATAATAATGGAGGCAATAACAACTAAAATTTTTCAAATGATATTACAGTCCTCAGAAGCTATTAATCGTCACATTTAGAACATCCAGATTTAATTATATATATCCTTGACCAATACTGACATTCAAGGTACAGACTTTTTGGACAGAAGTCTACAATTGCGAAATTCTCTTATACGAGTAAAACTCCTTGTAGCAATTGAAATTGAAAAAGCTATCGTGCTACCATATCTTTGATTTAAATCCCTAAATTTAAAAAAACGCGTATTTTTTAAATATGTCTGTAAGATATGAAAAGAAGAGCAAGCACGTTAATTTAGTTTACATTTAAATTCATATTTTAAATTAACTTCAAAGCAATAATACAAATTATTCAGGAATCAATACAATACTTATTGTACGATTTAACTATTTCTAAACGTCAAACATGACAATGACATAAAAAACTAGCCAACCCGTTTTTCTTGAATAGAAATATTTATTTTGTTATCGCGAATCTCTTAAATTCTGTCCATTAGACCCTAAGTGTTATATTTTTTTCGGAATCATCTCGTAAGTATAATTTAAAAATGTTACCAAATACAGGGTGTTGTATTTAAAAAAATGCTGATGACATTACATAAATTTGGATCAAACTGTATGATGAAATGTAAATTAAAGAAGATTTAAATTAAAAATCCATATTTTACAGATACGATAATTTAACCGTTTTCGAGAAAATCGCAATTAAACCGTTCAGAGTCTCGGAAAGGAATTTATTACTGCAAACTTAAACGGAGATTCTTAAATTGAATTTTTTACAAATCATTCTTAGTGATATTTTGGGTTTTATCGCATAAATAAATATATAATTCATAGGAATTTTATGTTCAGAAAAATTTCCAAATCGGTTGTGTATGTTTTAAATTGGCGATCTTTAATCCTTGTCTCTCGCCTTGTAATTGAAAATCAATTTAAAAACGGTTGATTAGAAGCTGCTCAACCAATTAGGCGCCAACGGGCTTAACAATTTGCACGTAATGAAGGTTTAATGACTATAAGTCATTTGGATTTACCTATATTTGTATAAATTAAAATTAAACAAAAAAACCTAAATACTGCAATTCTTTGGAGACAAAATTAATAAAGTTTATATTATTGATATTCTCTAATAAACTGCTTTTTACAATGACATTTAATGAATGAACTGTTTTCATTGCTTGTGTCAACTGATAAGCAGATGATCTAATTTTAACTAAGTGAAATTTTGCATATACGTATAGAAATAAAAACTAGTTGCTGTTTTCTGAATAAAGAAAATACACCCGGTAAGTAATTTATTAAACATAAATAATAATTTTGACATTTATATAAACTTTTGCAGTGAATATTCAAAAATAATACAGGGTCCGGAAAAACTCTGTCGCTGTTCTATAACTCCTACTATGCTAAACTTAAGGAATTATTTGAAGGTAATCTGTTAATGGGGATGAAAACCAATTATTTTAAAATGACAATCATGTATACAGGGTGGTCTAACAGTAAAATAGACACATCACTTAATTTTTTTATTTAATGGTATGACCCAACTTTTTTTAACATTTCAGAAACTGTATAGTCACTAGTACATACCAACAAAATACTATTTTTAACATTCCATCCCTTCCAAAAAAAATTATCCAAAAATAATACATTATCATATTCCTAATTATCCAAAATGCGTTGCTGTCTCAGATTTAACGTTATAATTGAAAAAACTAAAAATGTAGAAAGCCAATAGACCAACGATTTTTTGGACCAAATTTTAATTTCTCATTTTGTAAAGGGTGATCAAAAACTAATTTCATTTTGCAAAAATTTCCATGAAAGTTTCTCAACTTTTTCATATGGAACACACTGTATTACTACACATCAACGGATCACAAATTTTATACCCTACATCTTTCGCATATACTATCCTATATCTATCTGTCGTCGTTAAAAAGTAAAAATAGGAAAGTAAGTGCGAAAGTCGTAAAAATTTTCCATCCGTTGATGAATAGTAATAAGGGGTACTCCGTTTGAAATATTTGAAAAAATTTACCTGGAAATTTTTGAAAAATGAAATTAATTTTTGACCACCCTGTATAAAATAAAACAAAAAATTTAGTATAAAAAATCGTTGGCTTTCTACATTTGTAGTTGTTTAAATTATAACGTTAAATTTGAGCGAGGACAGCATTTTTAAATAGGGGTAAATAATGCAATATTTTTGGGTAAATGTATTTCTTCTCTGAAAGGAGTGCGATATTAAGAAATAATATTTTGTAGGTATCTTCTAGTGAATATAGAGTTTCTGAATACATAAAGAAAGTTGGTTCATTCCATTAAAGAAAATTAAATGATTTTCCTATTTTACTTTTGGACCATCCTGAAATAAATAGTTAAGTTTTGCATAGTAGGAGTTATAGAAAAACGACAGAGGTTTACCGGATCCTATACTATTTTATTTAGTTTTTTATTTACTGTTTTTGGGCATGTATCAATTTTATATTATATTTTGTGAAGAAAACATAGTTACAATGAAAGTTTATCATTAAACAAAATGATTTTCAGAACTTGTGAATCCAATTAGGTTTCAAGTTGTTGATTATTTTTGTCTTATTTTCTGTATTGATACACTCTAAGAATGAGAAAATGAAAATCAACATATTTAGGCGATTTTTATAAAATGTATGTAAAAAGAAATGTTTAAATGTATTAATACAAGAGATAAATCCTTATGTGCATACGTTAATTTTGTAAATGAAGTTTTATTCTTTCAAGAATGTGAGGATAAACTCAATTTTTTAAACTCCTATAAAAACAGTTTAAATAAATATCTAACAAGATTGGAAACATTTCTTTAAATTGGATGTCTGAATAATTCTACAAAATTGTAAGACAATGATAATGATTATACGCTATTGCCTTTAAAAAAAATTACGTTGGGCAATAACTCGTACAGTAAAAAATGGGCATCTCAAAAATAAAATCGACGTGTCCGAGATTTTTTCCTTATTGGTTAAATAAAGCTTTAAACGAATTTGTTGCAACTTTCACGTGTATAAATTTTTAAAAGGAAGAAAAAATTAAGCAAAAAATAAAAACAACAAACAACTTTTGTCTCTAAACAAAAACTCGATAAACAAACTTCAGTCCATTAGTAATTGACCAATAAGAGAAGAGTAAGAAGCAACAAAATCTTTGATTGGTCAATTACCGTGAGAGGTAAGATAATTCCCTAAAAGGGTTGGGGGTAGCGGGATTACCGCAAATTAATTTAAGCTGATTGTAGGTGAGAAAAATATCAGTATAGTTTAACATTTAGTGTTAAGAAGTAAATTTTAAGTGAACGTCGAAATGGCTCAATATTTTCAGAATTATGATTGTGTTAGTCCAGTGCAAGAAGTTTTAAACGATGATTGCGATGTTTTTACATCAGAAATGGTAAGATTTTTAGATTTCTTTTAATTATTTCACTATTTTTAGTTGTTTTTGAAATTTTTGTTCTAAATACATTGGAATAATAAAATACTAGATATTAAAAAAAAAAAAAAAAAAAAAAAAAAAAGAATATTTGAACAAGATATAGTATGCACCAAAATAAGTCAAAAAGTCTTAAACATGGGATCCGCAAATTGACGGTTTCGGAGATACAGAGATTTTATTTATGAAGCATTTAGCTTTTATACAAACAAACGATAGATACTTATAAACAAAATCAAAAGAAAGAATGTTCAATAAAATGTTCAAAATGCCCTCCTCCCACATCCAAACAGACACGACATATCTTCCGGGAAAATAGTGCATGAGATTTATCGAATAATAGAAATTACTCATTATAAGATATATTCATGATTTTTATATTAAGGACACGAAAAGCACGAAAAAATATTTAATTAAAATTATCCTAAAATTAATAACGTACAATATTGTTCCAATAGACGTCTAAATTATAACATAAATTAGAACATGTAAGAATCTACAATATAAATCCAAATGCAATCTAAATAACTACGTCTAATTTCAATAAGAATCTTGACTATATAGAAATAAAATCAAAAATGTATTTTAGAGGTCGACGATTTGAAATCTAAAATTTATCTATACTCAATTGAAAATATCTCAGGGACATTCAGATATCAAACCCACATCTATCAATATGACCATTTTTAGCATCTTTGAGATATCTATTTTGTATTTTTTAAAGAACTGTGTTTCTTGAGTAAATAATATAACTCTATATATAATATATAAAAATAAATTACTAATTTTATATTAATTTTTCAGTTTGAAGGTAATTTCTACGATGGCTTCCAAACGAGCGTTGTTAGTCATGATAATTCTCAACAACCATGTCAGAGAGAATTTGAATTTAGCGCGGACCACTTGGAATTGTTGACAGATATTGAAGATTATATTCAGGAACAAGTACATGATAAAGAAAATGTTAATAAATCTGCATACGTCACATCTAATATTCAAGGTCAAATGCAGACATTACCGTACGGTTTACAAGTGCCAGGCTCATTCCACAGTAATGAACAACAGAATCAATTACAACAAACAACACAGCTGCATTTTCCAAATTTGTCATATGGCACACAATTTTCTAACTATGTTGAACAGAATTCAAAAATTCTGCCAACGGTGGCTCAGCAACTGCCCATAAGTGGTCAGTTTCCATCACACGTTGTTCACAATGTTCCAACAATTGATCAGTGTCCTTCACAAATGCCACAAGAAAGCAATTTGTTTGCACAAAGACCAGTACAATCCCAAGAAAGCCCTTTTTATCAAAAGCAACCAACAAACTTTAATTTACAACTACAAACTCCTATTCAAAAAGATTCAAATTTCAATAATTCCTATCAGAATCATCAAATCTCTCAACAATTAGGTAATTATAATATACCCCAGTATAAGCAACCAGAGGAACAGATAAGTGCAAGCCATTTATCTCAAATACCACAAACTCCGCAACTTCCTCTGTCTGCATTGCTACAAAATAATCAGATTCAACAAGAGCAACACCATTATCAACTAGTACAAGGTATGTACCCCGTAGAGCTTAGTATTGAAAATAATGATGTACATAATAAGAGAAAAAATCCATAATCCAAAACTGGAATTTTCGGCAACGCGAGTTTTTAGCGATGACATATCTAAAATAAATAGGTATTCTTTATAAAATATTATAATATAAGTACTATAAAATGAGGATACAGTTAGTTATTTTATAAATGACCATTCATTGTAATTTTTCAAAAAACTTTTTAACATGTTTCAAAATCATATTTTTCTATACTTAATATATAAATGAAAATTTTCGGTGCGTAACTTTCGTCACGAGGTAGCAATATAACATCCGAAATGGTTTTTATTAGTGATACTGAGATAACTTAAACATCTAGTATTTTCTTTTGCCCTTGTCTTAATTTGACTATAACCATTTTTTTTACTCTTTTACTGTAGATGCTGAAACCTGGAGCAGGCAATCTAATTTTAAACCTTGCTTTAAGATATCACTTCACTTTAAATAGTACTAAATTACTAAAAAACTCATTTCATAAAACGTATTTTTCGAGGGCGCTGCCGTATGTCATAAATAGTGAGAATTTTAGCCAGTCACTAGTAAATTTTCTGTTGTAAAGTAAAGCAAAAAACATCTTTTTAACTATTTTTAATATCAATTTTTGTTAACCTCCTATTTATATAAATCATAATAATAGCATCTTGTATTTTAATATTTTTTTAATTTTAGGAATGTCACCATCTAGCAGCACCTTTGCAAATGGACCCTACAAATCAAAGCGAAACAGGACATCTTTTAGTTCAGTCACGATTTGATTCTCGTAGCGTAAAGAAGTGTTCGCTCTGTCTGCTCGAAATATCATTTCGCGATAAAAAGACGATAAGTATAAAACCACTTTTTTTGGTGCTAGGTGATAAACAATATAATGTGCTTAGTAATAAACTACGTTTACACAGTGATTTTAAAACGTTAAAATGTTTCCAATAACAGGAAACAGTAATGAACAATTCAATAATGGATTCAACCCTACAGTGCAACAAAATTTTCTGCAAAATACAGCAATAAACGCTCAAGCCTACCAAGAATACTTAAGAATGAATCCTCAATTTCCGATAATCAATCAAAATCAACAAATGCCAACAATGTACCCAGGCCCCCAACCTGGTACACCATTTTTAGGATTTACACCCCAAGAACAAACATCTTCATTCACAACAAACCCCAATAACTTGCACTTGCTAAAACCATCTCAACATACAAACACACGCAGAAATAATAATACAGTAAATATAAATAATGAAGTTGCAGACGATTCTAACGACCCAGAATCAATAGATAATGATGGAACAGTGAATCATAACAAACACTCATGGCAAGTAGTAGTTCACAAACGAAAAAGACCCAATCGACAAACATCGACAGAAATGGAAACTCAAGGCACCTCAACCGGTATATCAAATAGATACGAAGCCCTCAGGGGAAATGACAATATACCTAATGACAATACGTCCGATGCCCAGAATAATAAAGAAAAACGGGACCCTAAACCTCCTCCAATATATATATATGGGGTCACTAACTATAAAGACATGATAACTAATTTATCAAAAGTAACAGAAGAAAATACTTATACCACCAAAGCATTAGCCAACAATACAGTGAAAGTCAATGCTAATGATGTGGAAACGTACAGAAAACTCATCCGGCATGTCTGTGAAGAGGAAATTGTGCACCACACGTACCAAGTTCAGCAAGATAGAGCCTACCGTGTAGTAATACGGGACCTACATCCTACTGTTCCAGAATCAATTATTAAAGAAGAACTCCAAAAAAAGGGACATAAGGTCCGTAACATTATGAACATCAGACATAGGGTGAGTAAAGAACCATTACCACTATTTTTTGTCGATATTGAACCAGACACTAATAACAAAGAAATATATAAATTAGATTACCTGTTACACTGCAAAATCAAAGTAGAAGCACCGAGGAACAAAAGAATCATAGCACAGTGTACTAGATGCCAAGACTACGGACACACAAAGTCTTATTGTAAAAAACCATTTAAATGTGTTAAATGTGGGGGACTACATGACACCAGTACTTGTACAAAAGCTAGAAGTACACCAGCAACATGTGCATTGTGTCAGGGGAACCACCCAGCAAACTACAAAGGGTGTAAAGTATATCTAGACCTAATTGATAGAAACCATTCAGTACGATCTAACAGAGCTGCTCCTATTCCACAAAACATTCATACCAATCAAATTCAAACACAACCGGCAAATCCTAACGTCAGTTATGCTCAAGTAACCTCAAATCAACAAAATAATCCTACAAATAATAACGAACTAAATTTAGCCAGCAAACTAACTGAGTTCCTCAATGAGTTCAAGAATATGTTTAACCAACTACTCAATCAAAATAGTATGATCTTAACCATGCTAACAACCGTCATAAACAATTTAACTAAATAATGGCTAATACACTAATAATCGCTGAATGGAACGCAAACGGTCTAAGCAACCACATTCAAGAGATCACGATATTCCTTAAAATCAACAAAATCGATGTACTTCTAATCGCCGAAAGTCACTCAACAGAAGAAAGTAACATAAAAATACCACACTATAACATATATTACACAAACCATCCAGATGGCACCGCACATGCTGGAACTGCAATAATAATAAGGTCGGCACTAAAACACTATCCACTACAACATTTTAAAACAAACAAAATCCAAAGTACCATCATAAAAGTCGAAGCTCTCCTCTGGCCATTGACGATAGCTGCCATTTATAGTCCACCACGACATACTATAACTTATGAGGAATATCAGGAATATCTCCTTCAACTAGGCTCACACTTCATAGTCGTTGGCGACTGGAATGCCAAGAATACAGCCTGGGGTTCTAGATTAATCACCCCCAAAGGAAGAACATTACTGAAAGTAATCGAACAAAACAACTTCAGCTTCTTATCAACTGGATATCCTACTTATTGGCCAAGTGATTTGAATAAAATACCCGACCTATTAGACTTTGCTGTGACTAAAGGAATATCTGACATTCATAGCACAATTGAATCAAACTTAGACCTAAACTCAGACCATAGCCCCATAATAGTTACACTAAGTACTGATATTATTTGGAAAAAACCTCTGCCGAGGCTTTGTTCCAAGAAAACAGACTGGACCCACTTCAGTAGATATATAAATGACAATATTACATTAAACATTCGCCCAAAGGAGAAAGAAGATATTGAGAAATCTGTTCAATATCTAACGACATTAATACAAAATGCATCATGGCAATCCACACCAGAAGCACAAGGTGTGATTCAAGAAAACCGCAATATCCCACTTCACATCAGAGAGTTAGTTATAGACAGACGCAGAGCCCGAAGAAGATGGCAAGCGACCAGAAATCCTATAGATAAAAATTACCTTAACAGGCTAACTCATAATCTCCGTGCAGCCATTCAAGAAGCTAAGAATGAATCTTTTGAATACTATATCACCAACCTATCAATAGATGATAACACACTGTGGAAAGCAACTAAGAAATTTAAGAGACCCATACTGTCAATCCCTCCTCTAAGACAAAATAATGGTAGATGGGCACGAAGTAATAGTGAAAAAGCGAACAGATTTGCTGAACATTTAGCCAGCGTATTTTCTACTCCAGAAATCCAAGATGAACACCAAAATGAAGTAGAAACATTTCTAAATGCACCTTGCCAATTATCTCTACCAACTAGAGCCATTGCCCCAGCTGAGGTCAAGAAGGAAATAGATCAAATAAACCCTCACAAGGCACCTGGATACGACCTTATAACTGGTGAAATACTAAAACGTTTACCTAAAAAAGCAATTGTACTACTAACAACCATATACAATTGCATATTAAGACAAGGCTACTATCCAATACTATGGAAATACGCACAAATCTGCATGATACCAAAACCAGGCAAACCACCCACAAATGTAGGCTCTTATAGACCAATAAGCCTACTTCCTATCATGTCAAAAATCCTAGAAAGGCTCATTCTCAACAGAATCGAAGAAACAACCAACTTCGATGATTTAATCCCCAAGCACCAGTTTGGCTTCAGGCATAGACATTCGACTACTCAACAATGTCACAGAATTGTCAATAAAATAAGAGATAGCCTAGAAAAAAAGGAAATGTGCACATCAACTTTTTTGGATATAAAGCAGGCGTTTGATAAAGTATGGCACAAAGGTCTTCTCTATAAATTAAAAGGAAAATTACCAAGTCAGCTATATTCGGTACTCAAATCATATCTGTGTGATCGAAAATTCCAAGTAAAATACGAAGACAACCTGTCAGAGTATCACACTATTGAAGCTGGCGTTCCTCAGGGAAGTGTCCTTGGACCATTGTTATATCTCATTTATACCGCCGATGTACCAACTAGAGAAGATACACTCATGGCAACTTTCGCAGACGACACAGCAATACTTGCTGCAGATTCAAATCCCACAAGAGCTTCAGAAAAAATACAAAGCCACCTAAATGAAATCCAAACATGGCTCAAGAAATGGAGAATCAGTGTAAATACAGACAAATCGTGTCAAGTTACATTTACAACTAGAAGAACTGAATGTCCTCAGCTTACCCTAAATGATGCCCATATCCCTATAAAAGACAAAGTCAAATACCTCGGTCTCCATCTTGATAAAAAACTAACTTGGAAAGAACATATCAGAGCTAAAAGACAACAACTAGACCTGAAGATAAGAAATATGTCATGGTTAATAAATCGCAAATCAAAACTCTCTCTAAAAAATAAACTAAGCATATATAAATGTATCCTACGACCAATTTGGACATATGGCATCGAATTGTGGGGCTGTAGTAAGCCATCCAACACTAAAATCCTCCAGACCTTCCAGTCTAAGACGCTTAGGATGATCACAGCTGCACCATGGTACGTCTCCAACAGGACTATCCACAACGACCTCAATGTTCCCTTCATCGACGAAGTTATAAGTACCTACTCAAATAAATATAAAAAACGAAGCACAAATCACAACAATCCACTAATAAATGAACTCTTCAACCCATCACTTGAAAACAGAAGACTCAAGAGAAAATGGCCAGAAGATCTAAGTAGATGAATCCAGAAAACTGTCAATGGACAGTGCCTGACTCATGCCAACCAACCTCAAAACATTTACTTATTACTAATTAAAGTAGATTGTAAATAAGCAGTAAATAAAAAAAAAAAAAAAAAAAAAAAAAAAAAAAATCTTTTAGTTCAAACCAATTTATTAAATTGGAAGAATATTATAATAAAAGCCCCTACTTGACAAAGATGCTAAAGTCTTGCATAGCAAAAGATTTGAATTTGACCGAAAAACAAGTGAAAACCTGGTTTCAAAATAGAAGGACAAAGGATAAAATAAATGAAGGGCTTAAAGAAAAAGAAAACAGTCAAACATATTCCATGGTTGTATCAGCCAATCTTCAAGACAGATCATCTATAGAAAGCGTATCTCCTTGTAGCAGTACTGGAAATTCTTCAAATGAGGAAAGGTCAAACGAAGAAATTGCTAGATTAGTTTTTCAACCAAATAATAGGTTATACGAATATACTTTGGATGATATTTTGACTGTATGTGATAATGATGAGAAAGAGACTGTTAATAATATTGCTAATTATTCTGAAAGTAGTAACGAAAAAGAAAAAGTTTTAGAGGAGCTTAATGAATTTTTACAATTTATATAACTTTTTCGGTTTTCTGTAGTTGTTAATATTTCTTGTGTATGTCAGTTCATTAATTTATTTCGTTATTATTTGTATATTTAAACTTAACAAATTTTTGTAAAGATATCTAACACCTTAATAAACTGTACATTAAACTAAAAAACTGTTTTTCTAACCTTTTCACTTCTCCAAACAAAAATTGATATAAATCGTAAAACCATTTTAATTGTTAATGGGTGTATGTTCTATTTCTCCTGTTTTTAAATAAGTTCGATGCACCATAAAGATTTACTATTAGTAGAAAGTAACATAAGTCCAAATAATTAGACAATATTTGAAAGAAACGAAATATTTCTTCAAATAAAAAGTGGGGAATGTGGAGACTTTGTTATGAAAAAACGTCTATAACTCTGCTTAACCGATTTTTATTAAGTAAACCTGGGCGTTTCTCTATAGATATATATATATATATATATATATATTATATCCTGAAATATATATTACATCTCCAGTTTGACCCCTAACACTATAACTACGTCTATGTAAGTCGGCGCCATATGGAAAACTTTTTTATAAATAATTTTAGTAAAAAAAGTTCAGTCATATACGAGGTTTGTCAGAAAATATGATTGAGTGAAAAGGTTTTAGATTTAAAAATATGTAACAATCTTTATTTACATTGAAAAACATTTTTTTTTTGCTTTTTTGGAACTTTTCTATGCGATAACATTGAAAATTTAAATGTGCACATTAATAAATTATTAATCTACTTGCACTTGCATGTTTGACAGTGAAGGTCAAAACGTTTTTTAAAAAACGTATTTATCAAGCAATAGAAATGCCAGACAACATTATGTATGGAGAATAAAATTGAGATTGTGTTAATAGTGGGTGACAATTATAAAACATTTCGAGAAGTCGCAGGAATTTTTATTAACCGGCAAAAATATTCACAGTAAAAAAAATATTTAATAAATTTAAGACTTGTAGAGATGTGCATAATAAATTTAGCAAAAAACGTCAAAACAAGGTTGACAATAATGACATTGCGTTTGAAGTAATGCTCTCTGCAATTGAACATCCTGAGTATTATTTACGAAAAAGGGCATTTTTGATGATAAATCTTATAAACAAAGATACAGTTGCAAAGATTCTAAAAGAGAACAAATTCCACCAATACAAATCACAATTAAGTCATACGTTAAAACCAGCATATAGTAATCGACGCTTTGAATTATGTTGTGACATACAGGGAAAGTTAGAAGATAATCCAAATTTTACAGTGAAAACTCGGAACCTGTATTCGTTCAAAACAAATGTATGGTGCGGAATTTATAAAGATCGAATAATTGGAGCTTTTTTTCGAGAATCTTTGAATGCGGAAATTATCCACAAAATATCGAAAACCCCATATCAATATATTTTTCCTATCCGAACATATCTTAAAAAACATGTCTGTGACAGGATTTTTTTTTCAAACGCCATTTTTCGCTATGAAACAACGAATGGCTTCAATGTGTATTTTACAGTCCTTAATATTTTAGATACCATTTTAGCTTGCACCCATATCGCATAGTCCTTCACCAAGCTTTAAATAATTTTAATACCAGGCTGAATTATTTTAACTGGTTATTAAATATGTTAGAAGAGGAGACCGAAACACTTTCACGCATTGTGTGGTCAGATGAAGCTACATTTCAAAGGGATGGTAGTGTAAATCGTCATAATATTCACTACTAGTTTGGAATTAACCCTACTAGATGTAAGAAGTTCAACATCTAGGACTTTGTTCTGTAAATGCGTGATGCTGAATTCTAGGTGTACAAATAAATGGTCCATTTAAATTTAATGAACCTTTTGTCTAGTGTGGGTCACCTTTAAATCCGTTCTATGCCCAGTTAAAGCTGCGGTTCTATGAGCCATTTTTTTGTTTTACCTTAAGTAGGGAACTGGACTAACCTAAGAACCCTCCTCCTTTAACTTGATTTATACGCGATAAATTCGATTGGTTGTTGCATCAAATTAATATAACAGCGAAAAAGTTCAAAGTGAATATATCAGCTACCAAATGTAAATGCATTGTTACATCTAAAACGCCACTCAGATGCAAGCTAGAACTAGACAATAAAGTCATACAACAGGAAATGAAGTTCAAATACCTCGGTATAGAAATTTCCGCGTATGGGGATATTGAAACGGAGGTAAAGGGACAAGCCATGAAAGCAACACGAACAGCCGCATACTTTAACAATACAATATGGAAAAATAAACACATCGGAATTGAAGCTAAATCCAGGATTTACAAAACAGCAATAAGGCCCATGCTAACATACACTACAGAAACCTAACCGGACACCTCGAATGTGAAATACTGGAAATAACAGAAATAAATGCAGTCCGCAAAATCGCCGGAAAAAAATTAAGGGATAGAGTAAGAAACGAAGACATTAGAAGATTATGTAATACAGATAACATCAATTATTGGGTATTACACCGAAAAAGATAGTGGAATGAACACATCGACCGTATGACAGAAGATAGAATAGTGAAAATCGCAAGAGACGGAGTAGCATTGGAAGACCCCGAAAACGATGGAGTGACGATTTCCCAAGAGACTGAAACAGGCAAAAATACGAAGAAAAACAAGCAATATTTGCTTACATATAAGAAAGAAGAAGAGAAGAAGATATTTAATGAAACCCTTAACACATTTTTTAGTTAACGAATTACCATTTCTTATATAAGGTTTGTCAGTTATATACTAGACGTTTCACTTTTATATCAAAATCGTTGTATATTGGCCAGCTTGTATCTAAATAGAAACAATTGTGTTTGCTTTTTTTGTATAGTTAATAGTTTAGGAATGCACTTTACGGGTTAGTCAAAACTCGGAACATAAATTTTCTCAAATTATTTAAATGGAACACAACTATATTTTATATAGTTTTTAGATATACCTTAAATAGCTCTTTCATTTTTGTGAACTATTCCCTACACCTATCTGTAACTCTTATTTGTTAATATTCTTTAATTTATTTACAGGGTGAGTCACCGTAGACGCTACGGTCCATAACACCAAAACAGTGCATTTTATGAAAATTTGTAAGAGTACTTTTTGTATATTCAAAAAAGCCATTATTTAAAATTAATTTCACTTATACACGTCTTGATGTCTATTTTGTTTAATAAAGAATCTACAGAAAACTAAAAATCACATTTTTTTTATTTAAATGTCTTTCACAGCGAAACTGTTAAAAATCAATAAAAACGGCTTACATGTCCCTATCCTAACTTTTCAAGTTCTATACTCTGACATTAAAAAATATTTGATATAGAGTGATCAAGAATCAGATGAGATTTAAATTTTAAAAAATTTCAATATTTAGAAACTGTATGTTTAGGTTGGCCTGCAGCTACGGAACATTCTATATAAGTGAAAATAAATTTAGGTTGTAAAAATTAATGCCCCAAACAATTTTTCTGTGCAATCTAATAGAGGAACTGTCGGACTTTTACATACTATTGGGATCCTCTGTATATAGGAATCCATTCGCTGTTCAGCCGTAGCAGCGGATAGACGTGCCGAGCTTAACCTCGTAAAGTCGGTTTTGTGAAAGAAAAGTGCGTAGAAGTGGCGCCTTGCAGATAGAGACTGTTAGTTAAAAGTGCAATCATTCCCAACATAAGGGATTTTTTCAAACCAAATAAGCCTCCTATCCCTAAGAGGGAGGAGCAACCCGCAACAGTTTGCTCGCGTAGACATAAAGTGCCCCCAGTGTCCTCGTACTACGATGACTACCTGCGAAAGTTAACAACACTTCCACCGGTAGATACCAGCAAGAACAATGCGGGAAACCAACCCCGGAAGTGCAACACTAAATCTAGTAAGAAACCAGAGCACCATACTGATAGCGGTAAGGCCACTACAGATTATACTAACCCTAAAGAGGTGGAGGAAGCAGCACCCCAGACCACCACAGACCCAGGCCCAAATAATCCGTACAGGGAAAGTACGGAGAAAAACACTTCAAACATTTCACACACACGCAACTTCAGGATAACAAACAAAGTAGAAAAAATCAACGTCCCACGAGCCAAGGCATCATCCCCCAACCCCAAGACGTCAACCACATCAAAAATTAACACCACCTCGGAAAGTACGGAGAAAAGTGATAGCACGCCCACACAGCCAGCCAAAAAACAAAAAGCAAGGCACAGTGCGGAGAACCGTCACTGGGAAACTGAAGAAAGTGAGGAGAAAACAATAGTGGACTTCGGCAAGAAGCGCCAATGCACTGACTGGAAAAGTGCGGAGAAATCCCACAACCCATCATCACAAGAAAGTGCGGAGAAAGCACTCAGCCTATCCTACCAAGAAAGTGCGGAGAAAGATCGCAACTCATCCTCCCAAGAAAGTACGGAGAACACGTTCAGCATACACGAGTTCCTGAAATCCCTAAAGGCCAATGCAAACATAATGCCCAAACGAAAAGGAAAAAAGTCCACCACCAAGGCGCCGTCGAAAAGAAAGGCGATAAACACTAGGATTCTCGACCGTGGTCAAAACCAGGAACCCATAATAAAAGTAGCACCCCAGGCAGATAGAAGTAAGAGCCCCGTACTAAATCAAACAGAGCTCCCCAAAAAAGTTAATACTAATATAATAAGGCACGAAAACGTTACATCCTCGGAAGAGGAAGAGGAGACAGTCCAAACACGGGAAACCAGGTCATCAAACCGCTCACAACAGTGGTCTGGTGGCATAATGACAACGAAGGGGACCCCTAATACGCATCCCAACATAATAAGGCACGAATACGTCACATCCTAGGACGAGGAAATGGAAACAGAAGAATTTATAACAGAAAGAACCCCACCCCCAGTCCCCCCAAAAGAAAGAAAGTCTCCTAATAGTGACTTTAGAAAGATGACCATTAGAAAAACGACCGATAGCTCCCAATGGGACATAATAGACAGGGTCGCGAGGGGCGAGCAAGACAAAGCCGAATATTCCTCCCCAAAAAGAGTGTTAATCTGAAAAACTTATTACAACAGAAGGCGACTGGCTCGCCGAGCCTCCAAAACAAATTCCAGCCGCTGAGCAATCTCATCGACTCGGCCAATATAGCAGGAACCAGCAACCCCAGGACGGAGAGTATGCCGCAAGCCGCCAAACTACCCGTAAAGACGAAGGATAAGATGCAGACCAAGAAACACAAAAATCAAACATGCCCACCAATTGTGTTGGACGGAGCAGTCTCCGACCTCAAAGGGCTAAGGGCAGAATTCATGAAAGTGGTGAAGGGAGCTATCTACTTCAAACTCACAAGAAACTCTGTTATCGTCCACACGGAAGACGAGAGAGACCGCACCACTCTACTAGAATACCTTAATGAAGGACAGGTCCCATACTACACATACACGGCCAAGGGTGACAGGAGTCACGCCTTCGTTTTAAGGGGGATGGCAGAAACAACATCAACGGAAGAGATTAAGGAGGACATGAGGCAGTCCTACGACATCACAATCAGAAAAATTTTCCAAATGAAAACGGCAGGCAGCCCGCTGTTCATGATAACAACGGGACAAGAAATCACCCTGGACTTCCTGAAAAGAAATGTAAGGGTAATAGCGTACACAAGAGTGACATGGGAATTGAGGAAGACCACACGTCTGATCATTCAATGTCACAATTGCCAGGCGTGGGGGCACGCGACCTCCAATTATAAACGAACATCCAGGTGCCTGAAGTGTGCAGGACACCACAAAACCTACACCTGCGACAATCCAAGGGAGACACCTGCAAGGTGTGCCAATTGCGATGGTCCGCACCCGGCCAATTCCAGCGAGTGCGGAGTATACATTAAAAAACTGGAATTCATCCAAGCGAAAAACCAGGCCCCAAAAAGGAACTTCATACCAGCCCCGGCACCGGCAACAAACCCCTGGTCCAGGGCGGCGAACAGAGGTCCACCAGCCCAAGACAATCCACCCAATATCAACAACGAGGAGAACTTCCCCACCTTAGGAAGGAAGAACTCAACCACGACAAACCCGAGCATCAACAATGAGCCCCAAGCATTCCACGGGACGAACGAAGCCTTCCAAGTACTAAACTCCTTGGTCAACTTGGGAGAGTTGACGAGAGCGGTCAATGACCTCAATAACAGGATCAAAAACTGCAAAACGAACCTGGAAATATTCACCACATATAACGACTTTGTATGCACCCTCAACAAATACAGTTTCAGAAACTAAGCGTGAGTATCCTCCAAGTGGCAGTCAAAGCTGTATACATCGCATGGCCGATGTACGTAGCGGCATAACAGCCCCCACGAATAAAGGTAATGAAATAATTTATGAAACATTGAATCACGGTTTAAATTATCCGACAAATAACATCTCAAGGGCTGTGGTATGTCTGCAGCGATGAGGTGTTATTTTCTTTTAATTTGAACCTAAAGAAATGAGAAATTTGCATAACTTTTGCCGATAAACGATATGCCGGTAATGCGACGGATTAATGGGATTAGCGTTTGGATTAATAATTAGTTAACATGTCAAAAGTTTCGATGCCTTCAGGCACTGAAGAAATGTTAATATTGCGTAATCCAAGTGTAAGAATTATATTTTTTTTTCAATAGGGATTTAAACCGCTATATAAAAATGTAAAATCGTCAAGTGAAACGAAAATAAACACTTTCTCTCAAAATAATCGATATCTGCCCACAAGTGGCGCTTTGCCGAAGGGTCGGCCGGAGGGTCGGCTGGGCTACCTGCCTCGGGCTAAACTCGAAGCAAAATCGAGTTTTAAATGGAAGAGAATTGAAAAATATTTAACACAGAAATATTTGGAGAAATAAAATAAAAATACCTGAAGCGTATTTTTATAATATGATAATTGCAATTGTAAAAATTGCAGGAATTTTTGGGGAGTTGTAAATCGCATCAATTGAAGATATGCGATGGAAAATTAGAAAGACCAATTTTTGGACTTAGAAATTTTTTTGATAAGCGGCGGACCTGTTTGCCGTCGCTTGGGGGCCACGGTGCGCTGGCTGGTTCGAACTGCGTTCGGAATGAAGAAGGGTTGACTGTGTGTCGCGTCCAAAGGTGTTCGCGTATAATGTTATGCATTATTAATTTATTCAAATGATTATTTTAGTGGCTCGCCTTATTAAAACGGGTACTACATTTTAATAAGTATTGCGTCACTCACTTTTGATAAGCTTTTTATATGAAAAAGCCTTCTGAGGCCGTTTACCAAAAACTAATATGGTTTTAGCTTTTGGTATGATTTATCAAATGACATACGCGATGTTTTTGCAACTTATTTCGCTCGAACACAGCTGCAAAATGAAATATTTTTAGAGCTACAAATATGTGCTCGCGACAGCCCTAACGTCAGCTTTTCTGACAGGTCTAAGTACTCAAGACCTCTGGTCGGACGAACGACTGAACGGCGACAGTTCGGCCCGCCCGGTTGGTGGGGCTGCCAGGTATAAATACCGGGTAGCCGTGCCCGCTGGTAGGACAGAGCACTGGTCGCCTCGCGAGGTAAAACACAATTTACAAATTCATCCGGCATTTCGCCAATGTGGCAGATGCGATGTATACAGTGGCCGATCAGGTAATACGCCTCCGCCAAATTTGGAGGTATTCCTGTTTTTTGGGTTAAATTTTTCAGGAACTAGCAGGTGAATATTTTCAGGGATCCATTAGCAAAATGAGGTCATTACCGCTACGTTGAACGAGCACCCCCTTAATAATGCCAAGTTGGCAAGGAGTAAGGGCAGGGGAAAATAACAGGGAAAAGCAGACGGGATCAAGGGGATACAAGCCATCGAGCTGTTGCGGCTGGGATGGCCAGCCGTATGACTTCCTATCTCGTTTACTTAAATTGTAAAATAATAATATAATAAAAACATGTTAAAGTTAAAAGTTATATAGGAATCCATATGATACAACCATATTCTAATTTTGTTCTTACTAAAGTACTAAATAGTTATGTTAGTGGTAGGTAGAACTTAAAATCAGTTTCTGTCTAAATTAGAAAGTCTCTGTTAAGTTACGATTTTAACCCACCAATTAATATGGAAGAAAATGTTAACTAAGAAACTGGGTTCGTGAACTTGAGCAGTTTTAATACTATTCCCAATATTGAAGTTACAACTAATGTATTTACTTGGTTTAAAGATAAAATTAATTTTCATATTAAGTATTTTTGCCACATATGAATTAGAGGACCCATGAGGTTTAAGAAACAGGGTGTCAACATTAAAGATGCATAGATACATCAGCATTGTTCCAAATTTAAACATACATCAGAACTATCTGAAAAGGAATAACTTCTTTTGGAGTTTCACATTTGCTACCACAATCCCTTGGAGTTGATCGATGTAGGCTTGAAGTCACTTATGAATTTCCAGGAAAAATGTTAGAAGTATATAGTAAAGCATTAATTACAGTGTAGTTTCTTTATAGTTTCAAGAGAAACCGATTTTGTTCATTTTTCTGTAATTGCGACTTTCCTTATAAATACAGATAAGAGTCTACTTCTTTAGCACAAATATATATCAAATGTTACGAAGGAGAAAACTGTTAAAGTCATTGGCTGTTATTAACAACAAAATATTGTTTTCAATGGCTTAAACTACTCTCTAAATAACAACCTTCAATAAATAATATGGTTGTGCTATGACTCGTAATTGCATCAGCAAACATAAAGAACGCAGCTGAATCTATCTACAGAAATATTTAAAAGGCCCTTCAATTTACCGATCCAACTTTGACGTTTTGCTTTAGTCTACCCATAAAAGATGACGATATTAGTGATAAATTTTGGTTTTTGATATACGTAAAATCTGAATATGGAGAGAATTATCTTCGAGAGATGATGTCATTAACGTTTTTTTATTAATAGAACAGCCAATATTTTTTTCCGTTATTGGATTTTATTATCAGAGTTAATGCCAAAAATGTATTACAAATTGTTTCAAATTGTACCTTTGTATCTGGGTTGCTGAAAATGTAGAAAAAAAGTTGTCATAATTGGAGAAATTCTAAACAAAAGTTGTAAAAAGTACAACCATGATAAGATAATTATTCATAACCGAACTAAAAATAAATGGGACCGAATTATATATATAAAAAAAATTATATGTATTTCAATTGTCATCACTGATCAACTTATAAAATTTACTTAAAAAGTATTGAAATAAATTAAAAGATAGTTAACACTTAACATATTTATAATAAGGGAGGCAATAACAACTAAAATTTTTCAAATGATATTACAGTCCTCAGAAGCTATTAATCGTCACATTTCGAACATCCAGATTTAATTATATATATCCTTGACCAATTCAGACATTCAAGGTACAGACTTTTTGGACAGAAGTCTACAATTGCGAAATTCTCTTATACGAGTAGAACTCCTTGTAGCAATTGAGATTGAAAAAGCTATCGTGCTACCATATCTTTGATTTAAATCCCTAAATTTAAAAAAACGCGTATTTTTTAAATATGTCTGTAAGATATGAAAAGAAGAGCAAGCACGTTAATTTAGTTTACATTTAAATTCATATTTTAAATTAACTTCAAAGCAATAATACAAATTATTCAGGAATCAATACAATACTTATTGTACGATTTAACTATTTCTAAACGTCAAACATGACAATGACATAAAAAACTAGCCAACCCGTTTTTCTGGAATAGAAATATTTATTTTGTTAGCGCGAATCTCTTAAATTCTGTCCATTAGACCCTAAGTGTTATATTTTTTTCGGAATCATCTCGTTAAGTATAATTTAAAAATGTCACCAAATACAGGGTGTTGTATTTAAAAAAATGCTGATGACATTACATAAATTTGGATCAACCTGTATGATGAAATGTAAATTAAAGAAGATTTAAATTAAAAATCCATATTTTACAGATACACTCTATATAGTATAAAATTACTATTGGTGGGATAAAGTACATTATCTTCTATATCCTTAAAGGCATCAAAACAACATTTTGAAAGGTTGTAGCCATTCTTAAGGTATTTATTTTAAAATGAATTGAAATTGTACAAGATGATATTTCTCATTTTAGTTAAATGGAACACCCTTTATTTTTTACGTAACTTAAATAGTCATTGAATAAATCTTTCATTTTCGTAAACCATTTCCTATGCGTAACTCTAAGCATTTATGAGATATCTTAAATCAAATAAGAAAATGACGATCATAATTTTGTTGATGAAACCTTTTAGTCGATATTTTTTATTAAAAACCTAAACACCATTTTTATGCAAAAATGTTATACTTGTAGAAACACGATAATTTAACCGTTTTCGAGAAAATCGCAATTAAACCGTTCAGAGTCTCGGAAAGGAATTTATTACTGCAAACTTAAATAGAGATTCTTAAATTGAATTTTTTACAAATCATTCTTAGTGATATTTTGGGTTTTATCGCATAAATAAATATATAATTCATAGGAATTTTATGTTCAGAAAAATTTCCAAATCGGTTGTGTATGTTTTAAATTGGCGATCTTTAATCCTTGTCTCTCGCCTTGTAATTGAAAATAAATTTAAAAACGGTTGATTAGAAGCTGCTCAACCAATTAGGCGCCAACGGGCTTAACAATTTGCACGTAATGAAGGTTTAATGACAATAAGTCATTTGGATTTACCTATATTTGTATAAATTAAAATTAAACAAAAAAACCTAAATACTGCAATTCTTTGGAGACAAAATTAATAAAGTTTATATTATTGATATTCTCTAATAAACTGCTTTTTACAATTAAATTTTATTGAATGAACTGTTTTCATTGCTTGTGTCAACTGATAAGCAGATGATCTAATTTTAACTAAGTGCAATTTTGCATATACGTATAGAAATAAAAACTAGTTGCTGTTTTCTGAATAAAGAAAATACACCCGGTAAGTAATTTATTAAACATAAATAATAATTTTGACATTTATATAAACTTTTACAGTGAATATTCAAAAATAATACAGGGTCCGGAAAAACTCTGTCGCTGTTCTATAACTCCTACTATGCTAAACTTAAGGAATTATTTGAAGGTAATCTGTTAATGGCGATGAAAACCAATTATTTTAAAATGACAATCATGTATACAGGGTGGTCTAACAGTAAAATAGACACATCACTTAATTTTTTTATTTAATGGTATGACCCAACTTTTTTTAACATTTCAGAAACTGTATGGTCACTAGTACATACCAACAAAATACTATTTTTAACATTCCATCCCTTCCAAAAAAAATTATCCAAAAATAATACATCATCATATTCCTAATTATCCAAAATGCGTTGCTGTCTCAGATTTAACGTTATAATTGAAAAAACTAAAAATGTAGAAAGCCAATAGACCAACGATTTTTTTTCTCACCAAATTTTAATTTCTCATTTTGTAAAGGGTGGTCAAAAACGAATTTCATTTTGCAAAAATTTCCATGAAAGTTTTCTCAACTTTTTCATATGGAACACCCTGTATTACTACACATCAACGGATGACAAATTTTATACCCTACGTCTTTCGCATATACTATCCTATATCTATCTGTCGTCGTTAAAAAGTAAAAATAGGAAAGTAAGTGCGAAAGTCGTAAAAATTTTCCATCCGTTGATGAATAGTAATAAGGGGTACTCCGTTTGAAATATTTGAAAAAATTTACCTGGAAATTTTTGAAAAATGAAATTAATTTTTGACCACCCTGTATAAAATAAAACAAAAAATTTAGTATAAAAAATCGTTGGCTTTCTACATTTCCAGTTGTTTAAATTATAACGTTAAATTTGAGAGAGGACAGCATTTTTAAATAGGGGTAAATAATGCAATATTTTTGGGTAAATGTATTTCTTCTCTGAAAGGAGTGCGATATTAAGAAATAATATTTTGTAGGTATCTTCTAGTGAATATAGAGTTTCTGAATAGATAAAAAAAGTTGGTTCATTCCATTAAAGAAAATTAAATGATTTTCCTATTTTACTTTTGGACCATCCTGAAATAAATAGTTAAGTTTTGCATAGTAGGAGTTATAGAAAAACGACAGAGGTTTACCGGATCCTATACTATTTTATTTAGTTTTTTATTTACTGTTTTTGGGCATGTATCAATTTTATATTATATTTTGTGAAGAAAACATAGTTACAATGAAAGTTTATCATTTAAAAAAATGATTTTCAGAACTTGTGAATCCAATTAGGTTTCAAGTTGTTGATTATTTTTGTCTTATTTTCTGTATTGATATACTCTAAGAATGAGAAAATTAAAATCAACATATTTAGGCGATTTTTATAAAATGTATCATTTATATGTAAAATTAGGTGGAAATAATAAACGATTATGGAGAGTAGAGTTTTGTTTTACTTAATCAAACGTGTAATTTACTGTCAACTTTAAAAATATGTATATTGAACATAATTTTAAGAAATAAAGCATTTTTCATCAAAATCTATTATTTATTCAAAATCATAATTATGAGAAAAAAAAGAAATGTTTAAATGTATTAATACAAGAGATAAATCCTTATGTGCATACGTTAATTTTGTAAATGAAGTTTTATTCTTTCAAGAATGTGAGGATAAACTCAATTTTTTCAACTCCTATAAAAACAGTTTAAATAAATATCTAACAAGATTGGAAACATTTCTTTAAATTGGATCTCTGAATAATTCTATAAAATTGTAAGACAATGATAATGATTATACGCTATTGCCTTTAAAAAAAATTACGTTGGTCAATAACTCGAACAGTGATGAGGTCTTAGACAATATGGGTACAGCAAAAAATGGGCATCTCAAAAATAAAATCGACGTGTCCGAGATTTTTTCCTTATTGGTTAAATAAAGCTTTAAACGAATTTGTTGCAACTTTCACCTGTATAAATTGTTAAAAGGAAGAAAAATTAAGCAAAAAATAAAAACAACAAACAACTTTTGCCTCTAAACAAAAACTCGATAAACAAACTTCAGTCCATTAGTAATTGACCAATAAGAGAAGAGTAAGAAGCAACAAAATCTTTGATTGGTCAATTACCGTGAGAGGTAAGATCATTCCCTAAAAGGGTTGGGGGTAGCGGGATTACCGCAAATTAATTTAAGCTGATTGTAGGTGAGAAAAATATCAGTATAGTTTAACATTTAGTGTTAACAAGTAAATTTTAAGTGAACGTTGAAATGGCTCAATATTTTCAGAATTATGATTGTGTTAGTCCAGTGCAAGAAGTTTTAAACGATGATTGCGATGTTTTTAGATCAGAAATGGTAAGATTTTTAGATTTCTTTTAATTATTTCCCTATTTTTAGTTGTTTTTGAAATTTTTGTTCTAAATACATTGGAATAATAAAATACTAGATATTAAAAAAAAAAAAGAATATTTGAACAAGATATAGTATGCACCAAAATAAGTCAAAAAGTCTTAAACATGGGTCCGCAAATTGACGGTTTCGGAGATACAGAGATTTTATTTTTGAAGCATTTAGCTTTTACACAAACAAACGATAGATACTTATAAACAAAATCAAAAGAAAGAATGTTCAATAAAATGTTTAAAATGCCCTCCTCCCACATCCAAACAGACACGACATCTCTGCCAGGAATATAGTGCATGAGATTTATCGAATAATAGAAATTACTCATTATAAGATATATTCATGATTTTTATATTAAGGACACGAACAGTACGAAAAAATATTTAATTAAAATTATCCTAAAATTAATAACGTACAATATTGTTCCAATAGACGTCTAAATTATAACATAAATTAGAACATGTAAGAATCTACAATATAAATCCAAATGCAATCTAAATAACTACGTCTAATTTCAATAAGAATCTTGACTATATAGAAATAAAATCAAAAATGTATTTTAGAGGTCGACGATTTGAAATCTAAAATTTATCTATACTCAATTGAAAATATCTCAGGGACATTCAGATATCAAACCCACATCTATCAATATGATCATTTTTAGCATCTTTGAGATATCTATTTTGTATTTTTTAAAGATCTGTGTTTCTTGAGTAAATAATATAACTCTATATAACTCAGCGTTCAGATTCAATTCGATTTTAATATAATGAAATATTATTGTAAAAAATAAATTACTAATTTTATATTAATTTTTCAGTTTGAAGGTAATTTCTACGATGGCTTCCAAACGAGCGTTGTTAGTCATGATAATTCTCAACAACCATGTCAGAGAGAATTTGAATTTAGCGCGGACCACTTGGAATTGTTGACAGATATTGAATATTATATTCAGGAACAAGTACATGATAAAGAAAATGTTAATAAATCTGCATACGTCACATCTAATATTCAAGGTCAAATGCAGACATTACCGTACGGTTTACAAGTGCCAGGCTCATTCCAGAGTAATGAACAACAGTATCAATTACAACAACCAACTCAGCTGCAATTTCCAAATTTGTCATATGGCACACAATTTTCTAACTATGTTGAACAGAATTCACAAATTCTGCCAACGGTGGCTCAGCAACTGCCCATAAGTGGTCAGTTTCCATCACACGTTGTTCACAATGTTCCAACAATTGATCAATGTCCTTCACAAATGCCACAAGAAAGCAATTTGCTTGCACAAAGACCAGTAAAATCCCAAGAAATCCCTTTTTATCAAAAGCAACCAACAAACTTTAATTTACACTACTACAAGCTCCTATTCAAATAGATTCAAATTTCAATAATTCCTATCAGAATCATCAAATCTCTCAACAATTAGGTAATTATAATATACCTCAGTATAAACAACCAGAGGAACAGATAAGTGCAAGCCATTTATCTCAAATACCACAAACTCCGCAACTTCCTCTGTCTGCATTGCTACAAAATAATCAGATTCAACAGGAGCAACACCATTATCAACTAGTACAAGGTATGTACCCCGTAGAGCTTAGTATTGAAAATAATGATGTACATAATAAGAGAAAAAATCCATAATCCAAAACTGGAATTTTCGACAACGCGAGTTTTTAGCGATGACATATCTAAAATAAATAGGTATTCTTTATAAAATATTATAATATAAGTACTATAAAATGAGGATACAGTTAGTTATTTTATAAATGACCATTCACTGTAATTTTCAAAAAACTTTTTAACATGTTTCAAAATCATATTTTTCTATACTTAATATATAAATAAAAATTTTCGGTGCATAACTTTCGCCACGAGGTAGCAATATAACATCCGAAATAGTTTTTACTAATGATACTGAGATAACTTAAACATCTAGTATTTTCTTTTGCCCTTGTCTTAATTTGACTATAACCATTTTTTTTACTCTTTTACTCTTTTACTGTAGATGCTGAAACCTGGAGCAGACAATCTAATTTTAAACCTTGCTTTAAGATATCACTTCACTTTAAATAGTACTAAATTACTAAAAAACTCATTTCATAAAACGTATTTTTCGAGGGCGCTGCCGTATGTCATAAATAGTGAGAATTTTAGGCAGTCACTAGTAAATTTTCTGTTGTAAAGTAAAGCAAAAAACATCTTTTTAACTATTTTTAATATCAATTTTTGTTAACCTCCTATTTATATAAATCATAATAATAGCATCTTGTATTTTAATTTTAGGAAGGTCACCATCTAGCAGCACCTTTGCAAATGGAACCTACAAATCAAAGCGAAACAGGACATCTTTTAGTTCAAACCAATTTATTAAATTGGAAGAATATTATAATAAAAGCCCCTACTTGAGAAAGATGCTAAAATCTTGCATAGTAAAAGATTTGAATTTGACCGAAAAACAAGTGAAAACCTGGTTTCAAAATAGAAGAACAAAGGATAAAATAAATGAAGGGCAGTCAAACATATTCCATGGTTGTATCAGCCAATCTTCAAGACAGATCATCTATAGAAAGCGTATCTCCTTGTAGCAGTACTGGAAATTCTTCAAATGAGGAAAGGTCAAACGAAGAAATTGCTAGATTAGTTTTTCAACCAAATAATAGGTTATACGAATATACTTTGGATGATATTTTGACTGTATGTGATAATGATGAGAAAGAGACTGTTAATAATATTGCTAATTATTCTGAAAGTAGTAACGAAAAAGAAAAAGTTTTAGAGGAGCTTAATGAATTTTTACAATTTATATAACTTTTTCGGGTTTCTGTAGTTGTTAATATTTCTTGTGTATGTCAGTTCGTTAATTTATTTCGTTATTATTTGTATATTTAAACTTAACAAATTTTTGTAAAGATAACTAACACCTTAATAAACTGTACATTAAACTAAAAAACTGTTTTTCTAACCTTTTCACTTCTCCAAACAAAAATTGATATAATTCGTAAAACCAATTTAATTGTTAATGGGTGTATGTTCTATTTATCCTGTTTTTAAATAAGTTCGATGCACCATAAAGATTTACTAACCGATTTTTATTAAGAAAACCTGGGCGTTTCTCTATAGAATATATATATATATATGTAGTATGATTTGTCACCCTGGGGTGGGAACTTTTTCAGTCAATTCTTATGGACGGACACGCCCCCCTCACGTAACCCGCCCCCACTCCACGACACATCTCCGCCGGCTCATGCAGATGTGGGAAAGAAGAAGAATGCTGGTCTTGAACGTGTCGGCACTTCAGCTAGAAGATTGGAACTCGCGCTGCCCAAATTTCCTGCCGTAAGGGCATTAGCACTTATCTTCGTTATTATTGGTCCGATTGAATTGTGGAAAAGACAGGTATGATCTTTAAGCGACGTAGATGTTAAATTTAAAGAAAAAGCATGCGCAGCGAACGTTGCCATAAGGGCATTAGCACTTATCTTCGTTATTATTGGTCCGATTAAATTGCGGAAAAGACAGGTATGATCTATAAGCGACGTAGATGTTAAATTTAAAAAAAAAGCATGCGCAGCGAATGTTGCCGTAAAGGCATTAGCGTTCAACTTCGTTATTATTGGTTCAATTGAATTGCGAAAAAGACAGGTATTATCTAGAAGTGTCGTAGATGTTAAATTTAAACAAAAACGTGCGCAAAGGACGTTGCCGTAAGGGCATTAGCGTTTAACTTAAAAATAGCGCTCTAAATAACAATAATTACCTACCCAATCTTGAACGGTACATACCATCTCATTGATAAATGTAAATCGCTAATAGGAAACATATCAACTAATGAATATACAACCAGATATATACATAAATAATATTCAGATTGCCTAATAATACAAGGTGATTTTATCTAAAAACCACAAACTGTTCGAAAATTTTAGATTTTGAATAAATTTTGGAGGAGCCTCGTAGGTAAATATTAGAAAAGACCGGTAAGTATCAACTAATAACTATGCAACCAGATATATACATAAATGATATTCAGATTGCCTAGGTGATATGACTTATTTTTATTTAAAAAAGATCGGTAAGTATGAACTAATAACTATGCAACCAGATATATACATAATTGATATTCAGATTGCCTAGGTGATATGACTAATTTTTATTTAAAAAAGATCGGTAAGTATGAACTAATAACTATGCAACCAGCTATATACATAAATTATATTCAGATTGCCTAGGTGATATGACTTATTTTTATTTAAAAAAGATCGGTAAGTATGAACTAATAACTATGCAACCAAATATATACATAAATTATATTCAGATTGCCTAGGTAATATGACTTATTTTTATTTAAAAAAGACCGGTAAGTATCAACTAATAACTATGCAAACAGAAATATACATAAATGATAATCAGATTGCCTAATAATACAGGGTGATACGACTTATTTTTAGTTTTTAATAAAAATTTATTTGACAATTTATATATAACTCATTTCATTTTATCTCTTTATTGAGTTGGGTCTATAACTTTTATTGGTGTTTAATGTAATTACTGAAAGATTTAATTATTCAAATTAAATATATGTAATTTGGAAATTAATTATTATAAACAATGCAAAATATAAAAAAGAAGTTTTTCAATAAAAGACTTGATACATTTTTTTAATTTGAACAATGATTATATATGTCATTAATAACATCAGTTTATAGTAATACATGTACCGTTGTAGAGCATTTATTTCTAAACAATTTGGTATAACACTACAAATTAAAATTAAAGTATTAAATCTACTAATGTCACAAATACTATTGAAATTAACAGCAAAATAAGCTCGTGTAGAATCTATTAAAATACGGCAAAATGTATTAAAGTTCAAGTCTTCCAATAGCGAAATGTAGTTGCTCACCAAATTGCAATTTGCTTCAAGGATATCGAAAACATCATTCTCATCCAGATAGAACTCGACCCCGTGTTTCTTTACAAGTAGAAACTTGGTATCGTCATACACTAATTGACTGACTTTACAAAAGTCCCCACAAGGGAAATCTACAGGATCGTATTCGTCAGGAGGCGATGGTAGATTCTCGTGAAAAAAGTTATCATATATCAGCCGTAACAATTCAATAAAAGTAGTCCACTCAAATGCACCAAACGAAATTCTTCCAGGTCGAAGTAAAGGTTTTAGTGTTATTGCAGGATTGAAGGTTCTGGATGGACTTATTCCACACAAAAGTGTGTAATTTCTTACAGAAAAGTTCATTTCTAGTAGACGGTATCGCTCCAATTTATCAGCATACTCGTTTGAAATTAAAGCATGGTCGATCTCCTCAACACAATCATTAAGCGACACTGCAGAAGGTGAGGAAGGTGTTGGTGACGGTGATTCACTTTCAAAAACAATTTCACAAGAACTATAACCACTATCTTGACTACTCATATTGGTTGATTAAATTGCAGGTTCACGCACACCTGTATTTATATTTCCCACTATGAGGGAAAACGATAACTTTGTATAGAATCTTATGCTAAATAGGAAATCTATTAAAATCCTATATTTTATGCATTTTTTATTATAATTAACTTGCAAATTACATATATTTCATTTTAATTACTCGTTTAAATGCAACACCTGTTACAATGTTGCATATGAGTAATATCTATAATTTATGCATTTTTATTATAGTTAACTTTCAAATTACATATATTTAATTTTGTTTAAATGAATTCATAATAGGACTAAAGTTTGTAATATTTGAGAAAACATTTTGAGATAATATATCCGAGTCAGGGAGCTGAGCATGTCGACCGTGAGGGGGTATTAACGTTTAACTTTGGTCCAATTAAATTGCGAAAAGGGCTAGTATGACGTAGAGAACATATTGTAGATGTCAAGCGGCATGCGCAATGGCTAAATCAGTCATCTGAAAAGTAGAAAAGAACACATTATTTCAATTCTAGATCAGTTTTCTGTTGATGCTAGAAGAGTAAAGACCATGTTACCTATTTTATTAGCATTGTCTATAACATTAGCGCTATGTGAAAATGACGTTGTTGACTAATCATATGCCATGAAATATTTACATCGTTTTGGGTACCTAAACACAACTGAAAATAATGTGGCCAACTTCCAAGAAAGAGTTAATATTCCTGCAACTGGAGAATTAGACGAGAAAACAATACATTTTCTTAAGAGACCTAGATGTTCTGTAAGTGAAGCAGAAGACACTGATGACCATTCTTATAGAGTTAAAAATTCGAAATGGGCTAAATTTAATTTAAAATGGTATTTTCCTCAAGCAACTCCGGAATATCTTGAAGTAACTAAAAAGGCATTTGAAGTATGGAGCAACAGTTCAAAGTTTAAATTTGAATTAATTCGCAGAACTCATCCTGATTTACCTGATATAATTATAACGGTTGTACATAGAACACACTTTTTTCGAGCAGATTGCAAAGGTTACCAAGAATGAACAAATAAATTTGATGGTCCTGGAAAGGTGTTGGCCCATGCTTATTTCCCGGAAGGAAACGGTTGTATTGAACTCCATATTCATGCTGATGAGCGATGGGATTTAAGTTTGGATGGAACAAGTCCAGATGATCGATCTAGTTTACTTATGGTGCTAATTCATGAAATTGGACATATCCTAGGTATTTACCACAGTGATGTACAGTCAGCAATAATGTTTCCGTGGTATCAATCCAACATTCCCGTACAGTTAGATGAAGATTACAAAATGGCTCTTACTGCTCTCTTTGGGCCTACAGAGAAATATGCTCCTATCCCCCCTAACTTGAGGACTACAGAATCACCTCAACCTACTTCAAATAAATCTAGGACCGCTGAACATTTACCTGAAGGGAAAAATTTATGCGACATAACACCGGAATATATGTTTATTGCGATGGCTGGGGAATTTAATAATTACCGATTATACATTATATACAAAAATTCTTTATGGAAAATTGACTTGAACTCTAAGCTTATTCCTTAATAGCCGGAAAGACTTGATGATTATCTACCTAAAGAAGTTAACTCTGTAACTCAAATTTTTCAAAGTTCATCAGGCAATTAAATAGCAGTCAATAAAGATCTTCATGAATATTATGAAGCAGATTTTCCCGGTTTGCGAATACTTGAGAAAAATAATTTACCTGTTCCTAAAAATGCACGAATAAACACAATGTTTCAAAACAATCATGGAAAAATATATGTTTTTTATAATAACAGTAATTATATAGAATATAACAAAAACTTTAAAACTGTCTTGAGTCGAGGGCAAATAAAAGACATTTTCCCGGGGCTACCATCCGATGTAACAGGAGCATTGCAGTACATTGATGGACACATATACTTTTTTAAAAACACCACCTACTATAAATATAACGAGTTTACTAAAAATCTTGTTGCAGCAGGACCCTTCAATTGGAATGTGCTTGATATCCCATGCCCTAATGGTGACCTATTAAGTCAACTCAAGGCTTTATTAACAAAAATAATTTCGTTTTATCAATAATGTATATATTTTAAGAAAAATACACTTTTTGCAAAATATTTAAATCGTTTTATTATTTATTATTTTACTTGAAAAATATTCACACTGTATAAATAGCAATTATAATTAAAAAATATGGATTTCATAATATATATCGACGTAATTATATCTCTAAACATGATCATTTTGTTTGTATTAAAAATTCATGCAGCGATGCCGCTTCAAATCGGATAAAATGGCAAAAAATTATTCATTTTTCCTTTTGTTTGTATTAAATATTCTTGCAGCGATGCCGCTTCAAAACGGATAAATTATCAAAAAAATTATTCAATTTTCCTAGTATAACTAATTTAAATACTATGATTGAAAATAATACACAGTATTGTATGCGTCATGCTGAAAATAAGAATTGTTCAGTGAAAATTGGAGAATAAAAACAAAAATGCTTTAATGTGTTTTATTTTTCTGATTTTATTAAAGTATAAGGGATATATATTAATCTTCACAAATGGTTTCATCTGAGTCGTAATCAGCATCTTCAGGCTCAATGGGTAAATTGTAACATTTGATAAATCCATGTACAAATGGTATTGGAAAATGTGGGTATCTTATTTTCAATAATCGTCTTAGATCATTCCTGCTTAATGCTCTAGGATTTTTCATCGCTTCTACACAGGAATGTAAATCAAATTTAAGTTGTCTGTTTCGAAGCATAATTTTAACATATTTCCACTTCAGCGCTTCTTTTTGAGATATACTTGTTGAAACCACTGAAAAATAAAATTTGTTATGATGACTGTAAAATTTCATCACATTTGAAATCAAAGTTGTGTACTTCTATAGACCAATTGCAAAAGCAAAAAAATATTTTGCAATATGGACATTTTACTGTAGATTTGTTCGTAAATAATTGAAAACGTGCATCAACCATTAATTTTTTTTCTTGTTCGTTTTTTTCAATTTCTACATCCATTTGAAAAATTTCCAACGCTTTTTCTTAAGATATAATCTTTAAAAGAAAAAAGTAAAAAATTTATATGAATATTTGAAAAAGTTAATAATGGCAGCTTACTTTTAATTAACTAGAATTAGTAAACTATTCTACACATTGTCGATCTAACCTTTGTGAAATTTTCCTTTTAAAAAAGTTGAGAACATTGTAAAGTTTAAATACCATCACTCGATTCATCTTCATCAAGATCAAAATTATATTTTTTACTACCTTTTCAAATAGTGCTAGCTCTAAGATATCTATAGCAGCCATTCTAATATATTTATTAGGTAAATCCCCAAATTTACGTTCTAATGTACAGGCTCTTGGGGAGTATGACAAATCAATAATTACCTTATCTTCCCTTATACATTTATATTTTAACTTCAAATTTATGAATTAAAAAAATCTTGTTATCAATAGCAGTTTTAAAATAATCACCAAAAATCTTACTTAAATAGTTGCTTCATGACAACATATGTCATTTTTACAGGAAAATTCAATTTATCAGTAATTTAAATAAGAATAGTAAAAGCAGTAGCGGCCATTATTACACTTCAAAACATTTTTAAAGAAAATAAAATAAAAAAAGAAACTTACTATTGTCGAAGACATATGTTTCTATCATGTATATTCACGACGCTTATAAAGAGATTTTTTCAAAATAAATTAGTCTTTAATTGTAACAAAGTAATAGGATTCCTATATAAAAAATTAATTGCTCGTTTAAATGCATATGAATATATCTCTATTTTTGCATTTTTATAATAGTTAATTACATTCATTGAATTTTAATGACTTGTTTAACTGAAACGCAAATTACAATGCTGCAAATGAATTAATATATTTATCATAATTTACTTGAAATATTATGATTTAACTGCATAATTTTCAGTTTCTATGTGGTTGTCTACATTTATACCGACTAATCTAGATATCAAATAGTTTTCAGTAATTAAAAGAATCAATTTCCAACGTTTTGTTATTAACATATATTTCTGAGAATTTTAGAGAGAAGTGATTAAATATATATGACTTTATTATTTTACAACACCAGGCTCATCATTTGATCCTTGCTTAAAATATCTAATATTGAACTAGACTTATTAGATGATATTGATAAAGTACGGGACAGTTATGTGTATGAATATCCCGTTGAATAAGTAGATCCATACCAAATGCCAAAAACAGGTGTATATTTGGGTGTATTCCCTAAAGAATTATTTAACAGTCATAAAGATTTACCACTATACCCACAACAACCTCCTATGACAAAATAAAAAATTACAAAGTTGTTAACTATTCATAATTCATCAAAGAATAAGATTTAAAAAATTATTTTTAAATTTTCTGATGTAAAACATTAAAATAATGTTTGGTCTGACATATGTGGTACACATATGTTATCTTATTGTATTATTTGAAACAGTGAATGGAGGGGGAAATGTATATAAGATGAAAATAAAACGTTTTAATATTAAAAGTGACACAATGACCGATAAAAGCCTTTATACTCGAGTTCTTGAAATTCATAAAATTTTTACTGAACTTTCAATACAAGTTTGGCATAATTATTATTTTGAAGACTCAAAATCATGTGGTATATGGAGGGAGCTTGGAAATGATTACGATTGTGCCAAATTAGAATGTTTAAAATATCTTGATCATAAAATAGATGTGAATACTTTTTATGATAGAATAAAAGATCTTAAACTAGAAAAGTATTGTACGGATTTGAAACCATATTTGACAACAGAAGATAATAGTAGTGATGTAAACGAGGAGTCAGGTGATAATGAGAAGGGTTATTTCAGTGAAGAAGATTCTGAAATACTTAGTATGAATGTTGATAAGGAAAATGCGAATGAATAAATAAAATTTATTTTTATTGTTAGTTTAAGGAAAAATAAAATTATTTAAAATATGTACATGTGTTTTATTTAAGATATATAATGGATTAAATTTTATGATGCTTTCTTTACTGAATTATAAAATAGACAGTCTTTAAAATCTTCAAAAGTGGTAGATTTCATTTCACATTTTTTAACTTAGCATGATCTCCAAATTTGTTTCTTATGTAATTATAATGAAAATCGTATAATAAAATATTTGACAGCTCTACTATTATGAAACCAACGTAAAGGGGCTTGTTGAAAATTGTTTTAATCATTTCAATAATAACCATATTTTCATCGTTGGTTGGGAGATCTGGCTTCATAGCGAGCACCCCGTTATATTTTCTATCATTTTCACATCATTTGGAAGAATGTGGAGGAGGTCTCATCATCAAAACCGTTACGCAAACGTCAAAAAACGTTTATTATACAGGGGTAATATGATTTCATGTCTTTTTAATTATAGGGATAAAAGTTACACAGTTGGTAATGCTTTTGAAAAATCTCACGTAAAGGTGGCGCAACGTCAAAAACGTGACACGTGTGACGCAAACGTCAAAAAAACGTGACACGCGTGACGCAAACGTCAAAAAACGTCACGTAAATGTCAAAAAACGTTACGTGTGTTGAGGAAATCGAACAAACTTTAATTTCATACGAGTATGCTGCTAAATTGGAGCGATAACATCTACTGGAAACGAGCTTTAAGATCTTTTATTCTATCATAAAAAGTATTCACATCTATTTTATGATCAAACTTGAGAGTTCACTAAAAATTTTTAGAATATTTTGTAATTTGTTACAATCCATTTTCGTGTATAAAACAAAAACGTTGGAAATTGATCCTTTTTAATTACTGAAAACTATTTTGATATCTAGATTACTCGGTATAAATGTAGACAATCACATAGAAACTGATAATTATACATTTAAATCATAATATTTAAATTAAATTATCATATGCAACATTGTAACTTACATTTCATTTAAACGAGCCATTAACATTCAATATATGTAATTTACAAGCTAATTATTATAAAAATGCATAAAATATAAATATTTTCATATGCAAGAAAGAATGTTTATTTAACAATGTTTATTTAGATGAGAAAGCCCTACCCCGCAAAACAGGCGGGAAATTTATATAAGAAAAATTTTTATTGACTCGTTACACAGAGTTTTAAAAACAAGAATGGGTAAGTGCTATTTGTTTATAAAAAAATATCTTTTTGCTTTCTAAAAAGTTTTTTTGTTTGTTGTAGGTATATATGAAAAAGAAATAATCAGGAGAGTTAGAGAGAACCTGAATCCTGAGGAGAGAGTGAGTTTTTAAAATACTAATATTACTTTTAATTTTACTAGTTTTATAGAAATATTCAAAAGCGAATTTTAAAATGGAATGATTTCGAATGAATATTTAACAATATAGTTTTACAGCAAAATTTTAAAAACATTCTAATTTAGATTTTAATATTAAAATATTTATTTTAGTTGTTTTGTCTTTTATTAAAAATTGTTTTCTTTTTTTACTTATGTTTTTAAAAAATGGTTCATTTTAACAAATTATTTTAATGTTTTACAGCAGAAAATTTAAAATACATTCTATTTTAGATTTGAATATTAAAAATAATTATTTCAGTTGTTTTGAAAAATGGATCATTTTAACAAATTATTTTAATGTTTTACGGCAGAAAATTTAAAATACGTTCTATTTTAGATTTGAATATTAAAATAATTATTCAGCTGTTTTGTCTTTTATTAAAAATTGTTTTCTTTTTACTTATGTTTTTAAAAATGATTCATTTTAACAAATTATTTCAATGTTTTAAAGCAGAAAATTTAAAATAATTTTCAATCTAAAATTATTTTATAATGTGTTTTTCTTTTACAGAATATACCGTTAATAATGTTATTGGGGAAGGGTACGGGAGGGGTACCACATAATATGAGGCCCCTAGGAGAGGTAGGACCTTACCAAACTTTCATAGAGGTACAGCCAGGTCAGATAACTGTCTGGGCGATATGGTAAATAGTGTAAAGAAAGATTTAATTTTATAATATGTAATATTTCTTTTTTTTTACAGAAAATAAAATTCTTTTTTGTTTGTATTTGTCTTTTATTATAACTACCATTTAGGTTTTCTTAAGCTTACTAATATTAAAACTTTTTCCTAAAATTCTAAAAATAACTTACTGCTAAATTTAGTAGTTGCTTCAAAATTCAGTAGTAAATAAAGGTAATTGTTTAAACGTTTACCAAAATTGCTATCAATAAATACTTTCTATAAAGACTTCTATAATTTTTGAAAAACAGTAAAATGAATAACCAAAACTTTTAAAATAAAGTTGAATAAAGTTCTATAAAATTATATTTTAAAAGAACTATAAAAATTAGTTGATGTATCAAAATCAATATCGAATAGCAATAAAGACTAATACTTTTTCTATAATTACTTACTTACATATGAATATATCTAAATTACATGCATTTTTTTTTATAATAGTTAATTGCATATATTGAATTTTAATGACTTGATTATCTGAATCGCAAATTACAATGTTGTATACTTTGTTTTAAAATTTTATTTAACAACCAACGTTTTGTTGTTAACAGATATTTTTGAGAATTTTAGAGAGAACTGATTAAATATATATATATGACTTCGTTATTTTTCAATACCAGGCTCATCATTTGATGCTTGTTTAAAATAAATAATATTGAACTAGGGAAATACATTGTTTTTAGATATTATCTAATTTAGATTTAGGTTTTTAAATCTTTTGAATAAACTCTATCTAGTTTACGAAAATTTCATTTTACTTACTCATAATTGAATAATTATGTCACGTGGTCTAAATCTAAAAGTATAAGTACAGCTGTAGGTGATCATTCCTATCAGTTTATCGCACAGCGATAAGTAACAATTGATCATTCCTATCAGTTTATCGCACAGCTATAAGCAACAATTTTGAATATTTCTGAAAATGGCGAATTTTGAAATTATTAAGGATGTTACAAAACAAATCCGTAAATTTGGTGTCCAGGGTCGAACTTTGGAATTTAAAATTAAACCTATCCCTATGGGGGGAGAACCTATAAGCTGGGTAAAAAAAAGCAATCGAGGATATTGTTTTAAAGGGGACAGAAAACGTGGACTTGGAGGATTATGTTGGATTTACTTTCTGTTCCAAAGATTTTTCAAGGGGCCAAGGATGGGTAGTTTTTAAACCTGCATCTCAGGTGACGGTTGATGACGTATGGAAGAAAATTTCATCCATATACCAGTCAAATTCAACCGGATTGAACACGGAAACCTTCTGTTTGGGGATTACTACTGTAAAAATGCCCATAGGAAAAGGTCGAGGGCGAAATTATAATACTTTTAACGAAGAATGTAGCAAACGTAAAGGCATTATTTCAATAAAAAACAAAGATAACCTATGCTTACCTCGAGCCTTAGTCGTCAGTATGGCTTTTCAAAGTAAGGATCCAGACTACGCAAAAATTCGGTGTGGCGGTAGACTTCAGACCGCCAAAGCTCTTGAACTGACAAACTCCAGCGGCGTTCTGATTACTCCAGAGGGCTGCGGAATTCCTGAAGTTTCAACAGCATCTAAAAAATTATAAGATCGTTGTTTATCGATATGGTACCAAAAGGCGCGACGTTATTTTTGAAGGAGGAAATGACGGTCCTGCTTTAAATCTAATTCTGTGGAAGTCAGGGGATGTTATTTGTCCTGTAAATGGACACCTAAGTCACCAAACTTCGTAACTAGTATATTTGAGAGAAGAAAAACAGGTGTCTCATTTCATACTGACAGCCAACCAAAATCCCCCACAATAGGGGCGAATTCTGCGGGTTCAGGTCTCATAATGTTTTTACGATGCTTGCAGATATCTACAAAGCTTTTTTGGGCAAAAACCGGCTTGGGAGACCCTAAAAAGGAATGTTTTCATTGATAAACAATCGACCTAACCTATATGCCAGAGCTGAATTTTGAGTTTTGAAACGATGATATCTCAAAAACGGGGCATCCCCGGAGGTTGGTGCCATGGAGACTTTTTCTCTACTCATCGAGATCTACTTATTCCCAAAATTTCAGTTCATTTGACCGGGACCACTTTTTCATAAGCTGTGGCCGGGGTCCTTTAATGAACCTTTTGTCTAGTGTGGGTCATCATCTTTAAATCCGTTCTATACCCAGTTAAAGTTGCGGTTCTATGAGCCATTTTTTTGTTTTACCTTAGGTAGGGAGTTGGACTAACCTAAGAACCCTCCTCCTTTAACTTGATTTATACGCGATAAATTCGATTGGTTGTTGCATCAAATTAATGTAACAGCGAAAACGTTCAAAGTGAATATATCAGCAACCAAATGTAAATGCATTGTTACATCTAAAACGCCACTCAGATGCAAGCTAGAACTAGACAATAAAGTCATACTACAGGAAATGAAGTTCAAATACCTCGGTATAGAAATTTCCGCGCATGGGGATATTGAAACGGAGGTAAAGGGACAAGCCATGAAAGCAACACGAACAGCCGCTTGCTTTAACAATACAATATGGAAAAATAAACACATCGGAATTGAAGCTAAATAGAGGATTTACAAAACAACAATAAGGCCCATGCTAACATATACTACAGAAACCAGACCGGTCACCTCGAAAATGAAATACTGAAAAACAAGCAATATTTGCTTATATACAAGGTCTGTTCAAAAAGTATTGCAAGTTTTGAATTTCCGCGGGCTACATATATTTGATTTTCGATTGTTTTGTGGCGTTAGGTGGATATTTATGTCCCTTACTTACGCTGACAAAGTCGGCCATTTTGAATGCTTAGTTAATTGTTGACAGCTATTTTGGTTGGACGTGTTTTGGCTTGTCTTCGATTTTTGCCTATTCCAAAAAAATGGATCAAAGAATCTGTATCAAATTTTGTGTGAAAAACAAAACTAAATGCACGGAAGCATTCGGAATGTTGACTGTGGCATATGGATAAGCTACCTTGGACCAAAGCAACGTTTATCGGTGGTACAAAATGTTTTCAAAGGGCCGAGAAGATGTGAACAACGAAAAGCGTGCCGGACACCCGAGCACATCAACAATGGACGAAAACATTGATGAAGTGAAGAAAATAATAGTGGCAAATCGTCGAATCACCATTTGAGAAGTTGCTGAGGACCTAAACATACTGATTGGCTCGATTTTTACCAATGATTTGGGCATGAGACGAATCTGCGAAATTCGTGCCAAAATTGCTGAATTTCGAACAAAAACAATATCGTGTTAACATTGCTTAGGAACTGTTGGACTCGGTCCGTGACGATCCAAATTTGCTCCAGAGGGTCAAAACTGGTGACGAATCATGGGAGTAGTGTAGCAAAGTATGTTCTAACCAACGCATGCGCAGTGCGCGCGCCATGTCACATGTCATCTGTCACATGTCATCTGTCACATGTCATCTGTCACATGTCATCTGTCACATGTCATCTGTCACATGTCATCTGTCACCAGTTCCCAAAACTACCACTAGAGGGCGTCAGTGGTGCCAAAGTTCCAGAAACTGTCACTAGAGGGCGTCAGTGGTGCCAAAGTTCCAGAAACTGTCACTAGAGGGCGTCAGTGGTGCCAAAGTTCCAGAAACTGTCACTAGAGGGCGTCAGTGGTGTCAAAGTTCCAGAAACTGTCACTAGAGGGCGTCAGTGCTTTCATCTGTCACATGTCATCTGTCACCAGATGGTGCCAAAGTTCTAGAAACTGTCACTAGAGGGCGTCAATGGTGCCAAAGTTCCAGAAACTGTCACTAGGTGGCGTTAGAATACTGGTCTTGAACGTGTTGGCAGTTCAGCCAAAAAAAGAAGAAGTCATCTGGCATCTGTCACCTGTCACTAGAAATACTGGTCTTGAACGTGTTGGCAGTTCAGCCAAAAAAGAAGAAGTCACCTGTCACCGGCCATCTGTCACCTCTCATCTGTGACCTGTCACTAGAAATACTGGTCTTGAACGTGTTGGCAGTTCAACCAAAAAAGAAGAAGTCACCTGTCACCGGCCGTCTGTCACCTCTCATCTGTGACCTGTCACTAGAAATACTGGTCTTGAACGTGTTGGCAGTTCAGCCAAAAAAGAAGAAGTCATCTGGCATCTGTCACCTGTCCCTAGAAATACTGGTCTTGAACGAGTTGGCAGTTCAGCCAAAAAAGAAGAAGTCACCTGTCATCTGTCATCTGTCACATGTTGCCATAAGGGCACAAAGCGCTTAACTTCGCTGTTATTGGTCCAATTGAATCGCGGAAAAAACAGGCATTATCTATAAGTGACATAGATGTCAAATTTAAAGAAAAGCATGCGCAATGAACGTTGCCGAAAGGGCATTAGTGCTTAACTTCCTTGTTATTGGTCCAATTTAATTATGAAAAAGGTAGGTATTATCTATAAGTGCCGTAGATGTCAAATGTAAAGAAAAACATGCGCAATGAGCGTGGCCATAAGGGCACAAAGCGCTTAACTTCCTTGTTATTGGTCCAATTTAATTATGAAAAAGGTAGGTATTATCTATAAGTGCCGTAGATGTCAAATTTAAAGAAAAAACATGCGCAATGAACGTGACCATAAGGGCACAAAGCGCTTAACTTTGTTGTTATTGGTCCAATTGAATTGAGGAAAAAACAGGCATTATCTATGAGTGACGTAGATGTCAAATTTAAAGAAAAAACATGCGCAATAAACGTTGCCAAAGGGCACAAAGCGCTTAACTTCGTTGTTATTGGTCCAATTGAATTGAGGAAAAAACAGGCATTATCTATGAGTGACGTAGATGTCAAATGTAAAGAAAAACATGCGCAGTGAACGTTGCCATAAGGGCACAAAGCGCTTAACTTCGCTGTTATTGGTCCAATTGAATCGCGGAAAAAACAGGCATTATCTATAAGTGGCGTAGATGTCAAATTTAAAGAAAAAACATGCGCAATGAACGTTGCCATAAGGGCACAAAGCGCTTAACTTCCTCGTTATTGGTCCAATTGAATCGCGGAAAAAACAGGCCTTATCTATAAGTGACGTAGATGTCAAATTTAAAGAAAAAACATGCGCAATGATGGTTGCCATAAGGGCACAAAGCGCTTAACTTCACTGTTATTGGTCCAATTGAATCGCGGAAAAAACAGACATTATCTATAAGTGACGTAGATGTCAAATTTAAAGAAAAGCATGCGCACTGAACGTGACCATAAGGGCACAAAGCGCTTAACTTCATTATTATTGGTCCAATTGAATGACGAAAAAGACAGATATCATGTAAAGGGGACATAGACGCTAAATTTAAAGAAAAGCATGCGCAATGAACGTTGTCATAAAGGCATTAGCGTTTAACTCCGTTATTATTGGTCCAATTTAATTATGAAAAAGGTAGGTATTATCTATAAGTGCCGTAGATGTCAAATTTAACGAAAAACATGCGCAATGATCGCGGCCATAAGGACACAAAGCGTTTATCTTCGTTGTTATTAATCCAATTGAATTGAGGAAAAAAACAGGCATTATCCACAAGCAACGTAGATGCTAATTTTACGAAAAAAATTGCTTGATCATGGTTGGATAATTATGTCACGTGATCTATATCTAGAGGGGGTTATTATATAATATTTATTAATAACGCTTGGAGGGATTATTGCTTTAAGACATGCGTCGTCAAGACAAACATATTTGGGAAAAAGTCCTTAAATTTGAAGAAAGACTCAAGCAACTTCGTAAAGATATTAAACTGTACGAAGACAAAGAAAACGTTATAAAGCAGTTGGGCGATTTAAATTTGGACAATACAAGAATACCGAAAAAAGTACTATGTTGTTGCTGTTACCCCTTAAGACGAATTCAACCAACACCAACAGTTCTTCAGGTGCCGGTGACGCCATGGATGGACAATTAAATGGTGAAATTAACAAGACATTTACAATATCGTGCCTCACGTTATCTGCTATATGTATTTTGTTACTAAAATTTCTTTATAAATGTATTCAAAGAAGGTTTCGATCCTCATGTAATGTTGCAATAAACAACTAAAAATATGCAAAAGGTGTTTCATTAAAACTCAAAAATTTTTCATATCATTTATTAAAAATCAAAAAAATTTCATTTCACCATGTGTAATATTTTTCGAAGAAAAACAAAAAAATTGTGCTGAAAGAGTATATAATAAAGAACGAAGCGTTTTATTATATTCAATTTACTTGGTAGGTACATTTTATTCATAAAAAGATATAATTTTTGTCAATAGGGTTTTCAATTGTTCTTTTAACCCTACGCTGGGACAGGGTATGTTAAATAGATTCCAACTAAATTGTCCAGCTTCAACAACTTTTTTCGTATATTCACTATATTTGTAATATACGTTTAAGTTTTTGTTGAAAAAGTAAATGAAACCATCTATATATCTAAACGCTGATGTCAAGTCCATCGGTATACCGGGAAATTGATCGGTTATACGTCCACGACTAATTATTTCTCCAGGATCATTATTGTATTCTACATAGGAAACGTTGTTATAGAAAACAAAAGTTCTACCACTATTTGATTGAAATAACGCATTAATATAAGCATCTGAGGGCACAGGTAAATAATAATCATTTTGAATATTTAAATTTGGAAATGAGGCTACATAACATTTTCGATTACCAAACGTTATTAAATCCCCCGCTGAATTTTGAAAAATGTGAGAAAATGGGGTCGAGGAAGTCTTAAGTTCATTGGGTAGATAATTACTTAACGGCTCGGGACTTGAAGGTATGAGCATACTATTTAAATCAAATTTCCACAAAGATGTATTAAATCCGACGTACCATCGATAATTAGGAAACGTTGGAGCTGTTGCAAGAAACATGAAATCAGGTGATTTAATATTACATAAATTTTTGTATTGAAGCGAAACAGTCATCGGCGTCTTAACAGAAGAAGAAGAAGAAGAAGAAGAAGAAATGTGTTTTCGAGTGGTTGGAGGATAAATTGTGCTCGTTGTCGTTGTCGTTGTTGTCGGCGTTCGTCGTCGTCGTGGACCATACAAGAATTCTAATGCATTCTTATCATCTTCATCTAGAGGAGTTAACTTTTGCTGATACCATGGAAACATTATTGCAGACTCTACTTCACTATGCCCTAACCCAAGGGTGTGACCGATTTCATGTACCAACACCATAAGAAAGCTTACTTGACCATCAGGAACATTATCATCATCATCCCCAAAATACCATTGCTCGCCAGCATCCATATGAATTTCAATACATCCATTAGCACTAGGAAAATGTGTGCGTGAGCCAATATTTTCCCAGGCCCATCAAAGTTTTGTGGACATCGATGGTGACCTGTACAGCTTTCTCGAAAATCATGTTTTTTGGGTACGACGGTTATAGTAATATCGGGTTTCGGTGTTGGAAATTGAACTAGTTGAAAATTGAAATTGGAATCACGTTCCCATATTGCAAAAGCCTTTTGAGCTGTTAAAAGATGTTCCGAACGGGCTTGAGGAAAATACCATCGCAAACTCGTTTTATTTTGCCATCTTGATATCGTTGTAAATGAATTTTCACCAACAGTACATCTAGGTTTATTAATTAATTGAATAGTGACAGCGTTCAGAGTTCCATCCACAGGTAGATTATATTTTTCTTGAAAATTTGCTAACACATTTTTAAGGCTATCACCTACGATTTCATTTTGATTAATGTAGCCAAACCGTTGCAAAAATGATACAAAATATTCTAGAGTAACGTTCGCAGAATTTGCGTGGGCTGTTAAGAGAAGCAGTACAAGTACTTTACCAACACACATGTTGAATATAAATGAAAATGTAAGAAATGTGTACGTATATATATTTTGAATTTATTCTTATAAATTTTTTAAAAAGAGAGAGAGAGAGAGACTTTTAATTACCATACAGGATGAAGTCAAAAAGGTCACGTAAACGCCACGTAAAACATCAAAAACGTCACACACGTCACGTTTTACGTCACGCACCTCACGTTTTACGTCACGCACCTCACGTTTTACGTCACGCACCTCACGTTTTACGTCACGCACCTCACGTTTTACGTCACGCACCTCACGTTTTACGTCACGCACCTCACGTTTTACGTCACGCACCTCACGTTTTACGTCACGCACCTCACGTTTTACGTCACGCACCTCACGTTTTACGTCACGCACCTCACGTTTTACGTCACACACCTCACGTTTTACGTCACGCACCTCACGTTTTACGTCACGCACCTCACGTTTTACGTCACGCACCTCACGTTTTACGTCACGCACCTCACGTTTTACGTCACGCACCTCACGTTTTACGTCACGCACCTCACGTTTTACACTACGCACCTCACGTTTTACGTCACGCACCTCACGTTTTACGCCACGTGAACGTCAAATGTTTAACCTATTTTTTAGAGATACACTACAAGTTATTATTACCAATGTAATATAGTTAAATAAAGTGTAAATAAAATTTTATGTGAGATGCTCCTTTGTAAAACCGGATTATCTAGCGCCACAGTTATGCAAATGGGTACCTAATTTGTGCAACTTATAAAATTATTGCATAAGACTTTTCACAGACGTGCTGTTACACGTGTCACCCCCTCTTGTAATAATGAACTCGCCCACGAGCGCAGCCATGTTGAATTTTGAAAACTTAAAAACAATATGAATGAAGTGATAACCTAGAAACACGTATTTTATTGAGAACGAGTATTTCTTAAAACATCGCGAAAAAGCCCCTTTTCACGTGAACATACCGTGATTATTAGACCCCCACTCACTTTTTTATCTTTCCATTTGTATATGTGGTAACGAAATAAAACAGAGAGTACAATTAACACAAGTCGTTCAGTCCTAAACAATCGAGATGGAAAAAATTGAATTTCTTATAGGTAAAAGAGCTGTAAATAAAATATTGCGTTTACCTGTAAAAGATCTTTTAATTGAACAATGGAGTCAAGAAACTAGAATATCTTGTTACATCCTCTACATCGGTGATGAAGTTGCAGCGTTCGCCTTATTATCAAGATGTGATTTCGATCCATTAGGACAACATGATGTTCCCAGAATATTAAATTATATATATACATTTGGCAAACACAGAAGAAAAGGTTACGCATGCAAAATAGTTCAACATCTAATGAAAACAGGGAATCAGTTTACAACATTTTGCAGCAATCCGTGGTCAGAAGGAGTCTTTACAAAATGCAACTGTACCAATTACGGTGAAAATAATTATTCAATAATGTTTAGATATCCTTAATAAATCATATTAAAACAAAAAAAAAGGTTTTTAATTTATGAGTAAAAAAGGTTGTTGAATGAAAATTAAACAAATAGTCAAACTGGATTGAAAAATGTTGATAAGAAATATTCTTTTTTATTTATAGAAAAATCCGTTAAATGTGATTGTACCATAAAATGGGAAAGCTAAATACCATTCAGGCCTAACACACTGAATGTGCTATGGAGTTAAGAAATATAGAATCCCCACCCATTTTATTCATACTAATAAATATTAAGACTTTCTCCGGTGAAGTTAGTCAGGCAGTCATCATGCAGTTTACAGAAGAATCAAAAGTGAAAAATATCTATTTGGGTGAACAAAGGTTCTACCTGAATAAATCGAATACGAAATATGTCGCAGTGAGTCTGTCGCATGATTTAAATTTTGCTCCGTGTGTGAAAATATCTGCAAACAAAGGAAACTGTATCGTGTTTAGTGAAAAAGAGTGGAAAGAGTTTTTATCCTTCAAAGAAACTATTGAAGATTTTATAACAGCGGGAAAGGAGGAATCAATAGATGTTAGCCGGTTTTTGTTACAGTTTGAAAATTTTGAAAGCATTACTGTTTTGAAAGTATTAACTGGACATGCTACTGTCTGGTTAGGATCAATTTCCCTTTCCGAGCTCTGGAGATGCTTACCCTTAATTACGCACAACATTGAAGTATTAAAAAGCCAGCAGTTTGTAGGTTCCTTAAAAATTTTACAAATGGCGGTTAAAAACAAGGAAGATATCATCAACACAGCTCTTACTACAATGGAGCCTATAAAACAAGCGCATCCGATTACATATAGTTTATTACTAGAACTTATATTCAAATACCCCGATGTTCTTAAAGAAAAGATATGAAGAAAGTAACTTTTAATGAAGATTACAATCACGTTCACATATGGGAATCATTAGATGTTGAAACAAGTGATTGGGAATCAAGATATCTTAATCAACGACGTTTTAAACGCCGAATAGAAGAAGCTGCTAAAATTATTAATCCCGTTTTAAATATAACTCATAGAAATAAAATGTATAATACTTTACAAAATAAAACATTTAAACAATAGAATTTTTGTCTATCCAAGACTGATTTTGTATAGAATCTTATGGAAAATACGAACAAATTTAGCAATTCAAGGGGCCTTTTTTGAATAACCTTCAAACTTACCGCTTTTTCCTCATAGTGGGGGTATATAAATACAAGTGTGTGTGTGTGTGCGAACCTACATTTTATTCAGTCGTGTGGTGCACCTACAATTTAAATCAACCAACCGACAACATGAGTAGTCAAGATAGTGGTTATAGTTCTTGTGAAATTGTTTTTGAAAGTGACTCGGCATCGTCATCGCCGTCACCGTCGCCAACACCTCCTTCACCTTATGCAGTGACGCTTAATGATTGTGTTGAGGAAATCGACCAAGCTTTAATTTCATACGAGTATGCTGCTAAATTGGAGCGATACCATCTACTGGAAACGAATTTTTCCCTAAGAAGTTATGCACTTTTGTGCGGAATAAGTCCGACCAGAACCTTTAATCCTGCAATAACGCTAACACCTTTACTTCGACCCGGAAGAATTTCGTTTGGTACATTTGAGTGGACTACTTTTATTGAATTGCTGCGCCAGAGATATGATGACTTTTTTCACGAGAATCTACCGTCACCTCCTGACGAATACGATCCTGTAGTTTTCCCGTGTGGAGACTTTTGTAAAGTTACTCAATTAGTGTACGACGATACCAAGTTTCTACTTGCAAACAAACATGGAGTCGAGTTCTATCTGGACGAGTATGATGTTTCCGACATCCTTGAAGCAAATTGCAATTTAGTGAAGAACTACATTTCGTTGCTAGAAGACTTGAACTTTAATACATTCTACTGTAATTTAATAGACTCTACACGAGCTTATTTTGCTGTTAATTTCAATAGTATTTGTGTCGACGACGCCACTAGTAGATTTAATACTTTAATTTTAATTTGTGCTGTTATGCCAAATTGTTTGGAAAAAAATGCTCTACAAGAGTACATGTATTACTATAAAGATGATGTAATTAATGATATATTAAATCATTGTTCAAATTAAAAAAATGTACCAAGTTTTTTTTTTTGAAATAAAACACTTCTTTCTTATATTTATTATTTTTTATTACCCAAACAAACTACAAATAATACAGTAAGCAAACATATATAACTAATACATAAAAACTATAAATAATTTATTAGGTACACATAGTTCAGTCTGAAAATCGCACTCGTTTATTTTCATGTAAATCATATCGAAACCCAGCACAATATTTCTGCATATTCAATAAATATTTCAAAATTATGGCAAGCTAATAATCAGTAATCACATCTTAATTTATTAAAATTTTGAAAAACTTTCCCCGTTAAACTCCACGGTAGAGCAAAAAAAAAAAAGAAAAAATTAACTTTTATATCCCCACGGAAGGGTGTCATGTGACTGGGGAAGTAATTGACGCTTATCATCATAGGGGCTAAGTCCAATTTTGGTCTGACTTATGCTATATACATCATGCAAATAAGATCGAATAGTGTGTTGTGTAATATATTTTTTATTATTATTTTGCAAACAATTTAGGTAATCCTCGAATATGATTTTATTTTTTACGACATTGGACTTAACCCCCTTTGATTTTTTCACGACTTTGCCACCTTGCACTTTATAACTATACATTTTTGATCGTAATCCCACAAAATGTGTCATAATTTTACCATTAGCTTCATCCTTCATTAAACCGGGAATTTTTTTATTTACTAAAGGAATCTTATAGGCGTTATTTGAGGGGTAATCTGAAGTGTCAAATTTTTCTAAGTGCTCTCCAATCAAACTTTTGTAAACGTCATCGCAATTTAATTCGTAAATAAAACTATCGGTGTCAGTGTACATTAATTTTACATTTTCCACCCCCATAGTTGGTAACATGAAATTATAGTGAAAATCATACATACAGGTTTTAGAAATGTCCAGGATAGCCATACCGATATACAGGGGTTTGTTGAAGAGTAGTTCAGCCTTCTTTAATTCGATAGCCATAAGTTTGTCGTCAAAAACTCTTCGACTATGAAATCGGGGGCTGGCTATCAAATTTTTTGCACCGTAACGACCCTCGTAAGAAGTAAGTAATTTCACTACCCTATGGAGTCTGATGTTTTCCATAGTCTTACCGAATACGGCATTATTAGCGAGTTTGAACTGGGTTTTTTTAAAATTACTTGTGGCCACAGTCCTTAAGCGAGTATTCAGCTCGATATAGGACTGCAGCCAAGCCGATTGTTTGAATTTTAGTACTTTGTGAATTTTCGTTAATTTTAAGCCCTGTTCGAGGGCTTGTTTTAAATTACGGTAATGCAGAGTGTATTGTTTTTTCGGGTAAAGGGTGGTCATTAATTTGGACAATTTGGAACCGGGAGGTTTACGGTGTTCTGGACAAAATGGGAAATCTTTGTGCTCGTCATGTAAACTTTCGGGATACTCTAAATCAACTTGTAAAATATATCCGACGGGTGAATCGTCGGGAATCTGAGTAATGTCGATGTTTGTATTGGGCTCCCATTCAAACCCCCCGTAGGGGAGGAACTGTGACATTGCCCACCCATATAAATTGTTTACGTCAAAGTACATAAGGTACTTGGACGGCTTAGAAGAATCATATTCAGGCATGTATTTATTGTTGGCTTCAGAATATCTGTTTGAACAAACAGATATTCCTCCACGTATTGATGCCTCAACAAACAACAACATGTCGACATCTTTTAAAATTTGTAATTTACATTTCGTGTACTTGAGCATGCAATCCCAAGTATATCCGGGCATAGTATAGTACCATGCCGGATCTAGCTGGTAAGTTTCCAGAGCAGTTGTTCGAAAGTTTTCCATAACGTCACAAAGAAGGAGAATGTCGGTTCGCATATACAAATCTGCATATTCGCCTAAATTTTGAATTTGGAAAGCTTGCCAAACGTTTTGCGCATGAGTGTAATCATCCGCGGAAATATGACAATCATTTAATTTGTTGTAAAAACTCTCAATTGCCGGAAGACTAGTGGTATCATTTAGCTTATCAATACTATCAATGTAATCGTATGGAAAAACACCTTTCCTCGTCAACAGTTTGAACGTTTCATTAGTCAAGTTACCAAATTCTCCTTTTAATGTAATCAACTCCTCTATTTTTAGTGTAGACACCAACTCATCGAGGCTGGTGCCCAAAAATCTAAAGGAGTCTATATAGCGAAATTTAATTTTAGTTTCTGGTTCATACTGCGTAAAAGAAATGTATTTTTCCATGTTCACGGGTAGTACACTCAAGGGTCCACGTTTAGCAAGATCTCTAATAATAAAATGACTGTCGTATCCGCTTAGATTATGGAAAACTATGGGCACTACAAATAGTTTTTTGAAGTTCAGATTGCACGATTGATGTGCGAACCCTCTAAATAATCCCGTAAAATGATCGTGATCTTTAACGATGACGTCTTTTTCTTTAAACCTATTGTCGCAAATGTGACAGCAGACACCGTTTGCGACAGTAGGCATACAAATAGGAACAATATTTAATAATTTAGATTCAATAAATTTCGCGACTTCTCAACATTTGATTCGCAAACCAGTCCATGCAATCTTCCCCTCTATAATTATTGTAGTATGAAATCCGATTATCGTAGCTGCATTTTAAGTAGAAACCTGCACTAAATGTTTTATGGTGTTGATACTTGGTAGTTGTATGGGATATCTTTTTATCACACTTTTCTAAAATAGACTCGAAATCGGCATACACGACAAATGGACATTTCTGCTTGTATACATGATTTTTAAATTCTACGTTATCATATGGGGGGAAAGAAATTTTACAATCATTGCTGTTTATGCATAAAATTTCGTGGTCCGTTAGTTTTTTTTCGCTTTGGAAATAGTTTAAGCACCTATCGCAAATAAATTTTTTAGGTGTACTCTTACTAAGTTGACTTGAAACTAGTCTAGACATATTTTTAATCCAACAATAATGATATTTAATGGTGTTGGTGGTAGTGTCCTCGTTGTTGACGGGAGGAGCCTCGTAGTCGTTTAATTTTGGAAAATATTCATCTTGAATTAAAAGTAAATTTACATGACGCGGCTGTTTATTTTTAGTTAAACGTGCAGGTACCACTACGTAAAATGACTTTTTATTAGTTTGATTTAGTTCTAAAGCGTAAACGTTTACGGAGACATCATTTAACTTTTCAAATTTTGAAATTTGTGTTAATTTCATAGGCAATTCTAAACCGTCTGTATTCAAAACTTTACTATAATGGGGGTAATTAGATATAAATGCAGAGTGTTTTTTAACAGGAAACAAAAAACTCGTTACGGCCCAGTAAAAACACGCCAGGTCCGTATTTTGGACGTCTATGCACGCCCTTTTCGTTAATATTTCTTTTGGCAGTGGAATGAAGGATGAACCGTTCCCAATTTCAAATTTGTTAATAGCTACTTCTAATAAATTTATTTTTGACAGCGCCCACCCACTGTCTTTTTCTTGAAATTCCGAAAGTTTATTTAAAATAAAATCTTTAATGTTTTTATATTCTTGCGCTAAATCCGTCCCCAAATCAACAACGAAATTTGGGGATCCAAAGTATTTAATGTCAATTACTTCCCCACCATCACTATCATTTTTTAAAAAATCGCCGCAAAATGTGACATTTACTTTTAGCGACGGTGTATCATTTTTTAAAATTTGTGAAATTTTTGACTTGAATAAATTAAAAGCTGCCTTCAAAAAATCTTTTACCTCTTTGTGTTTTAAATTTACAATGACCCCCGTTCTAATTCGATTGTTAAAAATCGCGTTGACGTCTTCCCATTTAACGCCCCCTTTAGTGCCGCGCCCCTGTCTAATGCCCTCCCCTACTACATGGGAAGACGTTAATTTAATAATACACCGTAGCCTTTTCAACTGCCCCATTTTGGCGTAAATTTTTCTTTTTTGCCCTACCGTGAAATTACATTTTTTTACAGCTAAATTACATTTTCGGAGGTGAGTACTGATTTGTTGTAACCATTTGTTTTTATTGGAATATGTTGAAATATTGTGCTCAGTTTTAAGAAGGTCTTCGATTTTTTTAAACGTAAGTGCGAAATTCATGACTGAACTCACCTAATTTTTTTGTATTTTAAATAAGGTCCTAGGAGCACAGCTCTTGGATATCTCGTGCAGGCCGATAAAAACTAAACTGAAGCCCCCTTTGTTTAGATCGTCGATGTGGTTCTTGTAAATTTCGGTAGACCTTTTGGGTAGAAAGGTGACAACGTTCTCCTCCAATTCCACTAGGATAGATTCCCCTCCAAATTTGGATTTGGTGAGCTGAACGCGGTGAATTTTCTTTGGGATGTTGGGTTGCAGGTCCTTTAGCTTAATTATGGGCTTGTTTTCGGTATCTGTAGATGAGGTAAATTCGTTTAATTTTTCGAGAAAACTCATCTAAAATAATAATAAAAAATGGAATACTAGCATGAAAAAACCACCGAAAAAAACACTTACTTTAAAAGCTTAAAGATGTGGATGCCAAAAAAAGTCTTAGCCGGATTGAAGCTAACAGCAAAAAAATGTGTAGCACTGGTACAAATTACTGAAAAAATCAAAAATTTGTACTGTTAAAATTGCAAAAATAGTTTTAAAAAAATTAACTTATTTAACACTTTGAAGTTTAAATTTTTGAAAATTTACTACAGCACTGGTACTTACAAAAAAGTTTTTAAAAAAATTAACTTATTTAACACTTAATTTAAAAGCTTTAAGATGACGATAGCAAAAAAAAAAGTCTTAAACGGATTGAAGCTTAACAGCAAAAAAATGTAGATCACTGGTACAAATTACTGAAAAAATCAAAAAATTTGTACTGTTAAAAAATGAACTTATTTAACACTTTGAAGTTTAGATTTTTGAAAATTTACTACAAAAAAATGTAGAGCACTGGTACAAAAAAAGTTTTTAAAAAAATGTACTTACAATAACTCCAACTGGAAACTGTTCACTGAACACTAACTGGCAGCACAATGTAAAAAACAACTGGAAACAGCTCACTGAATTCTAACTGGTAGCAGCAGCACTGTTGAAGAGACTTTTACGACTGAATTGTCGATTGATTCTTCTTCGGCTTTTATAGCACTCGAGAAAAACAACAACATTATCTGTGGGAAGATAACTAAATTCGTTTCGTGGAAATGTGGTTGTATTTTTCACCGTTATCAGCCTTATCTAATTTTTATCCAGGAAGCTACATCCTGTGTGAACGGATGTAGATGTTTGTACTAGAATTTGTTTTCTGTAAATGTGGTTTTATTTTTTCGCGTTATCAGGCTTATCTAATTTTTATCGGGAGGCTTCATCCGGTATAACCGTTAAAGTATGTTTTTAAATTTTTTTAGAAAATGTAGATTGCAGGGCCGTATTTAAAAAATTTTGGTTTGAAAAAAATTTTAAATTATTAAAAGTTTATGTTTTTAAATTTTTTCAGAAAATGTAGATTGCAGGGCCGTATTTAAAAAATTTTTAGTTTGAAAAAAAGAAATTTTAAAAAATCTTGAATTTGGAGTAATAGAATTTTGTGTGTTATTAAAATATTTATTTAACACTTTGAAGTTTAGCTTTTGAAATTTACTTAACTTAAGCAAGTTCAATTTTTGGGGGGAATATTATAACACTATTGACAAAAATTATATCTTTTTTATTAATAAAATGCAAAATATTATATAATAACCCCCTCTAGATCACGTGACATAATTATCCAATCATGATCATGCAATTTTTTCCGTAAATTTGACATCTACGTCACTCATAGATAATGCCTGTTTTTTCCGCGATTCAATTGGGCCAATAACAACGAAGTTAGGCACTAATGCCCTTTCGGCAACGTTCATTGCGCATGCTTTTCTTTAAATTTGACATCTACGCCACTTATAGATAATGCCTGTTTTTTCCGCGATTCAATTGGACCAATAACAGCGAAGTTAAGCGCTTTGTGCCCTTTCGGCAACGTTCATTGCGCATGTTTTTTCTTTAAATTTGACATCTACGTCACTTATAGATAATGCCTGTTTTTTCCGCGATTCAATTGGACCAATAACGAGGAAGTTAAGCGCTTTGTGCCCTTATGGCACCGCTCATTGCGCATGCTTTTTCTTTAAAGTTGACATCTACATCACTTATAGATAATGCCTGTTTTTTCCGCGATTCAATTGGACCAATAACGAGGAAGTTAAGCGCTTTGTGCCCTTTCGGCAACGCTCATTGCGCATGCTTTTCTTTAAATTTGACATCTACCCCACTTATAGATCATACTGGTCTTTTTCGCTATTCAATTGGGCCAATAACAACGGAGTTAAGCGCTTTGTGCCCTTTCGGCAACGTTCATTGCGCATGCTTTTCTTTAAATTTGACATCTACGTCACTCATAGATAATGCCTGTTTTTTCCTCAATTCAATTGGACCAATAACAAGGAAGTTAAGCGCTTTGTGCCCTTTTGGCCACGCTCATTGCGCATGCTTTTTCTTTAAATTTGACATCTACATCGCTTATAGATAATGCCTGTTTTTTCCGCGATTCAATTGGACCAATAGCAACGAAGATAAACGCTTTGTGCTCTTATGGCAACGTTCATTGCGCCATCTGGTGACAGTTTCTGGAACTTTGACATAATTGGACTAAAAATGGCCGCCGCCGCCGCTCTCCAACGCCATCTACTAACACTTTGTGGAACTCTAACATAATTGGACTAAACATGGCCGCCGCCGCTCTCCAACGCCATCTAGTGACAGTTTCTGGAACTTTGGCACCACTGACGCCCTCTAGTGACAGTTTCTGGAACTTTGGCACCACTGACGCCCTCTAGTGACAGTTTCTGGAACTTTGGCACCACTGACGCCCTCTTGTGGTAGTTTTGGGAACTGGTGACAGATGACATGTGACAGATGACATGTGACAGATGACCTGTGACAGATGACATGTGACATGGCGCGCGCATGCGCACTGCGGGACGCGCGCACTGCGCATGCGTTGGTTAGAACATACTTTGCTACACTACTCATGGGTTTATGGTTATGACGTGGAAACCAAAGCTCAATCATCGCAATGGAAGCTGCCGCATGAGCCAAGACCGAAAAAAGCGCGCCAAGTTCGGTTGAATGTGAAGGTTTAGCTCACAGTTTTCTTCTATTGCAGGGGCGTGGTGCATCATGAGTTATTGTCACAGGGTCGTGCAGTCAATAAGGAATATTACCTGCAAGTTATGCGCAATTTGCGAGAAGCAATCCGCCAGAAACACCCGGATTTGTGGAAGAACAAAAATTGGCTTTTGCACCATGATAACGTCCATGCTCACACATCGTTGCTTATGCGCGAATTTTTGGCCAAAAACAACAATCTAATGATGCCGCCACGCTACGCCACAATTGAAGCGATAAAGACGGCATCGAAGAGGAGCTGAACAAGATCACAAAAAATAATTTTTTAAGTGCTTCGAGTATTGGGATAAACGTTGGCATAAATGTATTATAACCGAGGGGAATTACTTTGAAGAGGACAAAATAGATGTTAATGAATAAATAAATACTTTTTGAAAAACACAACATTCGCGATACTTTTTGAACAGACCTCGTATAAGAAAGAAGAAGATGTTTAATGACACTCTTAACACATTTTTTAGTCAACGAATTACCACTTCTATAAGAAGTACCACTGGCATTACGTCATGACATGTTTTTCCAACATGATGGGTGCCTGCACATTATTCTAGAGATGTTTGGAATTTTTTTAACGAAACATATAACTATAGGTGGATAAGACGTGGAAGTTTTTTTCATTGGCTAGCCAGGTTCCCAGATGTGACGTGTTTAGATTTTTATTTGTGTGGTCGAATAAGTTCAATGGCAGAATTGAAGCTTCTCTTCTATCCACTTAATGAGATTGAATTTTGGTAGTGAAAATGATGGACGATACTTTGAACATCTGGGGACATTATAAATAAATTTAAAATAACTATTATTTCAGATCTTTGTTAATTTTTAAGCAATAAAGTTCTCTTATTGTAACTTCGTGTTTAAAATAAACATTTTTAAATTCCCAAAATTTATCTGACGCAGTCAATAGTAGGATATTTTGGAAATTACGTGTACAATACGGGTAATTTTTTCGATTAACCGAAATCCGTACATTTTGGTGAAAAAAAAAACTGGATTCCAAGGCATATCGAATTGTAAACTGTTCATTTATTCGAGTGGATAGCTCCAGTTGGTCTCACCATCAAAAATTTGGGAGAAAAATCGTAAACTACACCATCTGGGATGGGAACACAAATCGTCCGATCCTATAGGATTTAAGTTAAGGTTATTTTAGCCTATTATGAAGATAGCCTTAGTTCTGTAAGTGTTTGCTCATTTATTTCTTCCTTTCAAATCCCATTTTTTTTTAGAGATAGTAGTTTAATTCATGACAGATATAGATTTTGAAAACATAACCAAATTATTTGAAAACCATTTACGTTTCAAAAATAATCAAAGAAATAACTACCACGATGGCAGGAAATTATCAACTACTCATGAACTTAGACTCTATTCCAACATTTGATGGCAATCCGCAGTAGTTAATTATTGTTCGTGGTAAAAAGGTGCATCCTGTTTCCGGTCTAAAGGTTGATTTTAGACGAAAACAGGATGCACCTTTTTACCACGAACAAAGGTCACACATCCGGCCACGTGTTTCCAAAATAAAAACAAAATGAATTATAACATTATTTATAGAATTAAATCTAAATAAATTTAAAATTTGAATAAAAGTCTAACTTCTGAACATATGCATTACACATCGACTCCCCCCGGTATTTTCAATATTATGAATAAAATTATAAAATCAGTTTTTAGTATTCTTAGATAGCCGAGACGAACCAATCACATGTATGTATTAAATTAAAAATTGACAAATCAAAAATGACACTCGGAAATTTAGAATTGTCCTTTTCATTAAATTTTTATATTATTGGAAGCTACTGAATAATTAACAGCAGCGTAAGTCGGAGAAGGATTATTTTGTTTTCAAATTGTGTCAACGGTCTGATATTGCAGATGTTAATTTTAAAATAGATACTTTCGTCTCGAGAATTAAAAAATTGTTTCCTTTCTCACACTTGTTCAAATAAAAAGAAAACACTATTGCGCTAATTTCCTTTGAAAAAATTATTCTTATAAACATTTAGAATTTCACATATGCTTTCTCACGAACATTTAGAAAAATCACCCCTGTTAAATTCTCATTGGTTGGAGACAACTAATACTATACTAATGTTATTGGTGGAAAATTGAAACTACTTTTAATTGGTACTAACCCTACCCTTTAGAGGTGGCTATAAAATAAATTGTTACAGTTCAGAATTTACAGTTTAAAATTTAATTGTAAACAAAATGAAGTGTGTCAAATTTTCAGTACCCTCGAATGGGAAGAAAAGTGTTAAAATCCAAAATTATTTGTCAAATATGACTACCAATTTGGATGAACAAAATATATCGACTGATTCAATAATATGTGTGTCCAGTGATAAGCCAATGCCAATGCCTATTGGTTACAGAAGATTCAAAAATTCCTTAGAGAAAACAAACACCTCCACACCTCTTCACCACGCTGGTAGACATTCTATTAAAATATTAAGTCATTTACAAAGGGTAAAGAGAAGTGCTAATTTTGAAAGTGTACATGAGCCTCTTTTGGACCCAAAGTATGAGGATATATCAGAGTCCGAGCGATTAGAAGATGCACACAATGGAAATCAAAGTGTCCCAAAGGATGTTATTGACCAAGAAACAGAAGATGCAGACATTCAAAGTGACCAAGAGAATGACATGGGTGAGGAATCTCAAAATGACAGTCAAAGTGACCAAGAGAATGTAATGGGCCAGAAATCAGAAAACGACAGTCAAAGTGACCAAGAGAATGTAATGGGCCAGGAATCACAAAATGACAGTCAAAGTGGTCAAGAAACTAGTGATGAAGAAATGTGTTTAAAATACAAAAAAGACGTTGAAACTTTCTTAATTTTGAATGAACAGTTTTATGCTGAAACTTTTCGGAAAAATAATAATTTGAAGAATAAATTGTTAAAATTAGAAAAAAAGTTGTTAAACTAAAAAGGGGCATTTCTAAAAATAATAAATTTTTAGAAACTGCCAATAAAATTAAAAATGTTACAATTAAATTTTAAAGTGTCAAATAAATTTTTTAAAACTATATGGTATTTTATTCTCTTTTAAGACAACGGCTTCTAAATTTTAGGGAATGGTTAATTTTATATAGTATTTATCTATTATTTTACCTATTGCTTAATTTCACTAGTTTTGAGACAATCAAACAAATTTTACTTTTTGTAAAACATTTATATCAATAACTTAAAAAGTTTTATTAAGTATAATATTATCTTATAATCCAAATTAGAACAAGTTAGTATAGTGCATAGAGAAAATTAAATAAAATTAAAATGAATTAGTGAAATCAAGATTGTACAAGTCTCTTAAACATGTTTCATTTAGAATTAAACTGATAAACTCACAAATAGACGAATAAAATAATGTAATTTGTTTTATTTATAACTATTCTATAACGATATGATAAAAAAAAGATTTATTAAAATCACAAATATTTATTTCTTATATAATTTTAGCTAGTTCCAAATAACACATTTACTAGCTAAATCAGTTTAATGAATACTTATCAGGTAAAATTTTAAATTAAACTAACCTGTTTAATAATTCTAATAATTCCACATATACTTATACACACTTAAAAAATATCTTTGAAAATCCACACACTTAAAACTGCAATTAACACAATAACCGCTTAACTTCTAACTAAATTAATAAAATAAATTCTAATTCATTTAAATGAATATTAATATTGAAACTGTGTATTATAATTATGGTAACGGATAAGTCACTAAAACGCGTTTATTTAAAAATGTGTATAAAGCCGCGTCTGTTTCAGATACGCTATTAATAGCACAGTCTACATATTCGTATACCAAGTAAGGACCTATCATAATAGCACCTAATAGCTATGCAACATGTTTCACTTTTAATTAATTATTACTGATTATTTCAGGGCTAAGATATGCGAGTCACATTATTTGTTGCATTGTATTAAATGGATTATAGTTTTTGGGGAAATCCACAGATAATACTGTATGCACATTCATTTTATGAGCTTTGTTTTATGTAATATTATAAACAAAGCAAGGGATTGTTAAATATAACTTTAAAAGAGGTAATAATTAATTTTGCAGATCTTAAAATATTTGACATTTAAAATTATTTATTAGTCAGAAATAATTTTATTGTCATAGAAAAATATTTTTATATCTGTTTATAAATTTTTTTACTTTAGATATCATTTATTTTTTATTGAAAATTAGTAATTATATTATTGTCAACAAGTAACAGTGTACTTCACGGAGATGTTTTATAACTTTTTTATTAATAGTATTACAATTTTATATTATAATAAAATAATTTCCAATAAACCAGGACATATAATTATTAATTATTTACTTTTTTCTCTGAACCATAAAAATTATAAAAGAAAACAATAAAACAGTACAATTAATATTTATTCAACTTTAAACACTATTACATAGTATGCAATAATCTACTAAACCATAATGAAATAATTTGTCAGCACAAATCGAACAACTAAAACACTCATCTGCTAAACTGGAGGCTGCGCCAGTAAAATGCTCGGCAATAATATTGACTTCTATGTTAACATTTAAATTACTGATACCATTAAAAAAACAATTAGTACACACTTTGAATTCATTAATCCTGTAATAACTTTGAGTTATACATAATGGGTGGAACGCTATTTTGTTTAACCATGACAGACTGCTAACAGACTTGAATTCGCTTTCGTCAAAATCTTGATCTTCAAAAACAAACGATGACTCACTCTCAGACATCTTTTTAATTCAACTTGTCTTAAAGACATGAATAAGCTTTTGGATCAAACTCGCTTAAATAAGTTCATATGACGAAAAAAATATTAGAATGCATGAGAATGTTGTACGATGTTTTCCCACGAAACATCCGGCCACCTGTTTCCGATTTAAAGGTTGATGACCACATAAGGCCATCTATAGAACATATGGTCATAGTTATTTTTAGAATATGTGGTCACAGTTATTAATAGAATGTGTTCTCCCCACCAATTTGTATACACTATAAAAATGACATCACATGTGTTTTGATTTAGTAAACGCAACAATGAAGTGTACTAATTGTGGTAAAAATTTTGAAAAAGCGTTTTGTTTACGTCGTCACCAGTTAGAAGTTTGTGGGACAACCTCAAACAAACTTGCTTGTGATGATTGTGGAAAAGAATTTTCCAGAAATAATAATTTGCAAAAACATAAGTGTGATTCTATTTTTCTACCTAAAAAAAGACTTCGAGTCATTGCTATTCATAATTTGGATGATGGTATTAGTAGGCTAAAAACTGCATTTAAGAACCGTATTGCCGCCTATCGTTTTGCTAGTGATAAAAACAATAAGAACAATTACACTGATTTCTTAAACCATGTTAAACCAAAAGTTTTAAATCTTATAAGGGAGTACCTGGAGCTTCACCATGCAGTTAAAGTAAACACAGAAGTTTTTGGAATTTACATTAAACCAGACAAAGAGCTCTCGGGCATCAAGTCGATGAACACTGCCAATAAAATCATAACTCATTCAAGCAATTTGGATCAGATTTATAATGATTTCAAAGATGAAATAATGAACCAAGCTTCTGAATTCCAGGAGAAAGAATCCAACTGGAGTTTACAAGAAATAATATTTATGGATTTAAATATCAACAAGTATTCCAGTATTTTGGCTTCTTCATACATCCGACTACCCCAAGCAATAGCCAAAAGAGGAGTAGTGCTAAATATTAGAAATTTTGATAAAAAATGTTTCGCACACAGTATAATGGCAGCAATATTTAAAGCTGAAGGCAGCTTAGAGGATCCGGCATCATTTCCCCCATACGATACTATACTGAATTTTGAAGATATAGAGTTTCCAGTAAAACTAAAGGAAATTAGCAAGTTTGAACAACTTAATAATATATCTGTCAATGTCTTTGGAGTGGAATCGTTTTATGAAAATCGGAAGCTAACTTTTGAAGTTGTGGGACCACTACATTTTACTTCTCAAAGACGACCAACACATGTAAATTTACTCCTGATAACTGATACTGAATTAAATAGCCATTATTGCCTCATAACAGATTTGGGTAAATTAGTAAAAAGTCAGAAAACAAAAAATCATAGTAAAATTTTTATATGTGATGGTTGTCTGCAATCTTTCCAAACAATTGAGAAGCTTAAAGACCATGAAAATAATGACTGCACTCACATATATATTAAATTACCAACACACAATTTAATAGTGAACAAATATGGCGATCTAATTTCCGAAAATATTATAAAGTTTACAAATATTGAAAAGCAGTTAAAACTACCTTTTGTGATTTATGCAGACTTTGAAAGTTTGTTGAAACCAATAGATCACAACGAGCCTTCTAATAAAAATTCCTTCACAGTAAAAGTTTGCGAGCACGAACCATACTCTTTTGGATTATATGTCAAATGTTCGTATGATGACAACTTATCTAACTTGGAAGTTTACCATGGACCAGATGTAGCAAAAGTGTTTGTTAATAAATTGGATGAAACTGTTCTAAACATATACAATAAACACCTCAAGTATCCAAAGACAATGTGTCCTTTAACTATAGAAGAAAATACAATGTATGAAAATGCTGCCACTGTCACATTTTTGAGAATCCTTTCGATCCATTTAACAGGAAAGTGCGAGATCACTGTCATATGACTGGCAAATTTAAAGGAGCCGCGCATGATTCTTGCAACTTAAATTACAAGATTCCAAAATTTATACCAGTATTTTTTCACAACCTAACAAATTACGACTGCCACTTATTTATTAAAGAGTTGTCATCGAAGGGTGAATCTCTCTCTGTAGTGGCTCAAACCAAAGAGAAGTATATAACTTTTTCAAAGTTAATCTTAGTTGAAAAAGCGAAAAACCCCAAAGGCCATGATACGTTTATCCAAATAAGATTTGTAGATTCGTTTCGATTTTTATCAAGTTCTTTGGAGCAATTAAGTAAAGCACTGGGTTCCGAATAATGTCAAGAAATTAAAAAATATTTCCCAAACCAGCCAGAACTTAATTTAATGAGGAAAAAAGGTATTTTTCCCTACTCTTACGTTACCTCATTTGATAAATTAAAAGAAGAAAAGTTGCCATCTAAAGACAAATTTTTTGATAATCTAAAAAGTGAAGCTATTTCCGATGAAGAGTATGATCGAGCTAAAGAGGTTTGGAGAACTTTTAATTGCAAAACACTTAACGAGGATTACTCTACTTAAAAGGTGACGTGCTTTTGCTAGCAGATATTTTTGAGAACTTTAGAAAAGTTTGTTTGGATGCATATAAATTAGATCCGGCACAATACCTGACTGCACCATCTTTAAGCTGGGACGCTATGCTCAAATATACTCAAATTGAACTGGAGCTGTTGACCGATATCGAAATGCTGCATTTCTTCAAAAAAGGAATTCGTGGTGGAGTAGCACAATGCAGTAAGAGAAAATCTGTGGCAAATAACAAGTTTCTTCCTAATTTTGATCCAACAAAACCTGAAACTTATATTATGTACCTGGATGCCACAAACATGTATGGTGCTGCAATGAGTAGATTTTTACCTACCGGAGGCTTTAGATGGCTAAATAATGGAGAAATTCAATACTTCGATGTAAATTCTATCCCAGATGATTCTCCTAAAGGATATGTTTTAGAAGTGGATTTGGAATATACAACAAACTTACACGATACTCACAACGATTTGCCCTTCTGTCCTGAAAATATGGCTCCTCCAGGCAGTAAATATTCCAAGCTTATTCCAAATCTTTACAACAAAACTAAATATATAATTCATTACCTGAACTTGAAACAATGTTTAAAATTTGGACTTAAATTGAAGAAAGTACATAGAATAATTGAATTTTCCCAATCAACATGGCTTAAAAAATATATAGATCTAAACACCAATTTTCGTAATCAAGCTAAAAATTATTTCGAGAAAGACCTCTTCAAGCTTCTTAACAACGCTATTTTCGGCAAAACTATGTAGAACGTTGAGAAAAGAAAAGATATTCGTCTTTGCAGTAGATGGTTCAACAAAACAAATTCTCTTGGAGCCAGAAGTCTGATAGCAAAACTCGAATTTAGAACCTGTTCTATATTCAATGAAAATTTGGTTGCTGTTCATTTAAATACAGTAAGAGTTGTACATAATAAGCCGTTATACATCGGATTTTCAATTCTTGATATTTGCAAAACCATAATATATGAGTTTTTATATGGATTCATCAAGCCGCAATATGGAGACGCTGCAAATGTCCTGTATACAGATACAGATTCATTAATTTTAGAAGTAGCTACTAAGAACTTCTATAACGACATGAAGGAAAACTTTCAGTACTTTGATACATCTAATTATGATGCAAATAATGAATAAAGTCTCTCAGTAGTTGGAAAAATGAAGGATGAATTCGCCGGTGTGCCAATCGAATCGTTTTATGGAACAGGTGCAAAGGCCTACTGTGTGAAATTAATTAAGCCATACAAAAACACCACCATCATAAAAAAAGCGAAAGGGATATCTAAACATGTAATAAAGAAACAAATGGAGCTAAATGATTATGTGCAAGTTATTGAAAAAGGTGGAAATATTTTTAGAAAAATGTATATATTTGTTTCAAATTTGCACAACATTTATACAGAGATAAAGAACAAAGTAGCCCTATCTGCCAAAGATGACAAAAGGTACGTTGTACCTTCTGATGTTAACACTTTAGCATGGGGTCATCTGCTAATCAATCCACAATCACATAATAGAACATTAGATGATTTACTTGCTGCCATTGAAGAAAATGATTTAGACTATAAATTTTGATAATTTATTTAATCCAATAGATTTTGATTGCGACATATATTTGTAATATAAAGCTTTGTAATATAAATATTTATACTTAGAATGGGTTTTGATTTTTAAGTAAAACATCAATAATTTTAAAGGTTTTATTGATTACAATTTAAATAAATCATGAATTACATAGCAGTAGAAGACTTCTTTTACATGTAGGACATTTTTCTTGCGATGGTGGAGGCCAGCTAATTTCAGTTGTCCATTCGTGCTGTTTTTCGGTATAGGAGAAGTTAACGTTGGGATGTTATTGGCCGTATAAGGGGTCATTCTTATCCAATTAGAAGGCCAACTATCATTCTTGATACCATTTAAATCGAAACAAACAAAAATATCTTTAGCTTTGTACGGATACTGAATATATAACACACCATTAAGTATAGCCGATAAAATAATGTAATGAGTTGGCAACATTTCGTATAATGATAAAAAATTTGACGTTTTGCTATTTATACCTTTAAATAAAAACAAAGAAATTGAAGTAAACTTTTATTTTTTAATTAATTTTACAAATCTTTCTTTATCCGTAAACACTCCTTTTTACTTTTCTTCTAAACGAAGTTTTCTTAAGATATCTTCTTCCATTTTCATTTTCTGAAACATCTGACACTTCCGGTCACATTAATTATTTATAGAATTGAACATCTGGATAACAAATGTAGAGTCGGAAACATCTGGCACTAGTTATTTATATGATTTATGAGAATGTTGTAACATTCTCACGATAACATCTTGCGACATATCCGGTTTCTTGTCAATATCTTTTCCAAATTGTAATATCAAAAAAATACGGGTCATCACTATTGGGGTTAAAATGCCTATTTTCATTTTCTCCTCTAAGTTTACCTCGATAATATCTGGTGACCGTTATTTATGAGAAACATCTGACACTTCCGGTGGAATTAATTATTTATAGAATTGAACATCTGGATAGCAAATGTGGAGCCGGAAACATCTGACACTAGTTATTTATATGATTTATGAGAATGTTGTAACATTCTCACGATAACAACTTGCGACATATCCGGTTTCTTGTCAATATCTTTTCTAAAGTATAATATCAAAAAAAATACGGGTCATCACAATCGGGGGTTAAAATGCCTATCGACAAATCGGCGCTTTGACCCGTATACTTATCTTGATTTATCCATGTAATGTTTTTTAATATCTGTTTTTTTAAAACCACAAGACTACTGAAATTTAACTCACTCAACAGTTCTTCAGGTATAACAAACACATGAAACATTTTATTATTACCGAATTTGTGATCAATTCCAATTGAGCCGCTGACACTTATCGTCGTAAATTTTATTAGCAGCCAGTCTTTGAAGGTTAGGTGTACTATACTTAACTTCGAACTCACCAGTGTTTTCCCAACAAATCTCAATGTCTACGGTTGGGGTTTCGTGACGCATCATGATGACCGACTAATGAAAAATTTTTTACGATATTTAAAGACCGCTAAAAAGGTATAGTAGGGAGGTGGAGGTGGAAAAAAGAATTCTTACTAATTATTAGAATTCATTAAAATTAGAATATCCTTTTAAATTAAAAATATTAGTTGTATTTGCAAGAATGTTATTTGGAAAATAAGCCTAAAGTCTGCGATAATAAAACAAGAATTTAAAAAATCAAATTTTTATTCAAGCATTATAAAATTATCATATAAAGAATACACATTGAATAAAGCGCATATACAATCATCTTTTGTGTGATAAAAACATTTTGGAATTGACGGTTTTATTGTTGAACTTTCTGGAAATTCATAAACTGGTGTAGTAGAGTATTTCTTAACATAACGGGCTTTCTCCAAACCTTTGACATAAACCATATCAGCTTTTTTAGTTAGAGATTGCAAAATATTTGTGAACTGATGTAGTGGTGTGAATCCCACATTCCAGTCTATACAGTGATGATTCTTCATTAACCAAATTGCTTGTCTGTATAAATCAGGAGATAGCATTCTCATTGGAAATGGTGGCTTGAAGACATAATGACTGATTCGATTACCATCGAAAGCAGCGAGTTCTTTGACAATAAATTTATTGTTTTCGATTTTAAATCCTTGAAGGTCCACAACTAATCGCATATTTTCAATTTTTCAAAAAATTTAACAAGTTCTTTTTTTCGTTGATAATTTTCAATATCACGTTGAAGTTGTTCAATATTTTGACGATGTTTTTCAAGCCTCTTGTTCAACTCTAACTTTAAAGGATACATTTTAACTATATTTTTGAATATGTCGTTCTTTTATACCTAATATTGCTCATGCGCTTTAGTACTGCCTAACAATTTTTGTGGATGGGTTATATGAAAATTCCTTTTCGTGAAGAATTAGACAATAAGCTGCTGTATCTGCACTAGTTGGATTTTTTGTATTAAATTCAATTCTTAATACAATACTGCCCGCTTGGATTACTTCTCTTTGTCTCGAACAATCGACATGGGTTAGTGGAGCTATGTCTTTAAACTCTTGAGGATTAAAAATAGGTTGATTTGTTTTGAGATGATAATAGCTTTCTTGAAAATTTGCAAACATTTCATATAACGTTGCAAATTTGTTAGTTGAAAAATCTAGAAACATGTCGTTATATGGAAATCTTTCAGAATTTAAAAAAACTTTGATGTTTTCAAGATTAATGTGATTAAACTTGGACATATCTTGTGTAATCTTATTTTTCTTATCTGTTTGAAATCCGATAATTACATGACGAGGTGTCTCAATTTTTGAACTTGTTTTGACCGCCCACGTATGTCTGGTTGAGGTATTTAATGAAGGATATTCGATAATTTGCCACGATCGGAACTTAATTGGGAGATCTTTATTACTCTTTGCGATATTCGTCAGGCGTAGTTGTTGACTTAAATTAGGTTTTATATGAGGTATATTCCAGTAAAGTTTACTTATTTCAATTTTTGGTTTTTCTGTTTCATCCACACTTATACTAGCATCATTATCAGTATTTGATCGAATTAATACTAACTCCTGTTTCATATTCATAATAATTTTTGTAAAATCTTCAAAATATCCAGATAATAATCGTAAAGGAAGGCATATGTTGAAATTACCGTTTGCATCTACCAAAATCTTTTGGGTCTTTAAAGAAGCCTTTCCTGTAGCATCAATTTCAACTTTTTCTTGTGGTTTCGGGAACCAACAAGCATTTTGATATAAAACACTTTCGTTTTCATTTAAACTGAGATAATTTTTAATTGTTGTCCAACATCCCTAACCGAGTCAATTACTACTCCATTCAATTCATAGCGCAGTTCACGAAACAAAAATGCTATTCCATTATTAATAAATTTTAGTTTCGTTGGTACTGCACCATTATCTGTGAGTAATTTGCCCTCAATATATAAGTAACTATTTGAAGGTAAGGTGTATGCATCAAGATCTTGAATAGAAATTCTCACTTCATCGTTATAATTAATATTTCCACTAATATTCGGTTGATAGGAATGAAACTGGAAATCCTCAATTGAATTATCATCAAATGGTTGTCCAGTTACATGAAGTATATCCATTATACAATCACTTTAAATCCCAGGGAAATTAAAAAATTTTTATTTTCCGCTATGATTCCTTTAATAGTTTTGGAAGAACTATTTCGATTTTTAATTATAGAAGTTCTTTTATAGTTTTCTAGGGAATAGGGATGAAAAAATTTTAAAACCATATATATTATTGCACTTTTTTAATATGTAATGTAACTGTTATTTCCTCTTCTTGAAAATTTATAAGATTTCCTGCTTGGTCAATAATTTTAATTGTAATGTTGTTGGTTGTCTTAACGCTTACGGGATAATATAAAATATTTTGTGGTGATTCCACTATTTTATACCCATTTGGGACTGTAGGAAAAAATTGATGTATTATATGTACTGGTTTACCATTTAAATAGGATCCTGCCGAAATACTGCAATCAATGCCGATAGAATTAACTTTTAAAATTTTGATAGGCTTATTTGAAGAAATAACTGTATTAGGTAGAATCCTTAGTGTACTAGTAAATCCAAACAAATTGCCAATTGAGTTGGGTAAGTTGAACGAAATGTTCCGATTGCTACTAATGCTAATTTTTGAAGTGTTTATGTCTGGAGTTATTTCAATCCATGCATTTTTATCGATGAAACTCATGTGTTTCTTTAAAACTTTAATAATATCATCCAGTTCATATGCACCCACTGGAAGCTTAAACTCACGCAAAGAGGAAATATCACCCCATATAAATATGTTATTGTTTTCATCAATATTGGGAATTGTATTGAAACTATTAAAATTTATGAGACCAATTTCATAATCCAAGTTTTCATCCAAATAAATCTGTGGATTAAAATCATAACTTAAAATTGATGAATTTCCACTTAAAGTGAAAGAATAAGACATATTACCTTAACAAGATTATATTTTTAAATGACTATTTTGTTTTTTTCAGCTCATTATATAAGAATTTGAGACAATAATGACCACATCGATATGAATTAAAAGATTGAACCCTATCATGATTGTAAATGATTTTAACTTTACCGTTACTATAAAAATAGCGAATCAATTCTATTGGGGGTGTTAAATCGCCATAACTATCAAAATATTTTATATTATCATAATTTTTTACATGTGCTGTCCAATGAGTTCCCTCTCCAGATGTAGAATCTAAATTTAAAATACCGCATTCATATTTTTTGACTTTTTTTAGGTAAATTATCCCTCATGAATACTCCTCTAAAATATGGTATTTGTAAAATTTTGATAAAATGTTTTAAATCTACATCCGTAAGCGCTCGATGAGGCAGCGTCAGTTTTTTGACTTCATTCCATATCCTTTATAAGGTCTTAAATATAAACCCTTTCCTTTGGTCTCCATAGCAAGATTATGTCTTTTTTGTTCTTCTATTGCAGCCTTTTCTGCTTTTGATTTGGTTATAGCAGAAGCAATTGCAGCTCCTCCCCCTCCAAGAGCGCCTATGGCTCCCAAGAGTGGAAGCAGAAGTGGTAAAAATCCGCCTTTCCTCGGAGATCGAATTATGCGTTTCTTTTTTCTTAACGATCCACCTTTTTTAGATTTTCTTATAAAATATTTTTTACATCTTCTACGTTTCAAGCCCATTCCAAGTTTCCTTTTAGCTTTCATAGTGTTAGTTACAAACCAAGCGGCTGTTTTCTCTCCAAGCGTCGCGTTTTTTGATTGAACTCTTTCTCAAGCCAAATTTTCTAATAATTTATCTGCCTGATGTCTCGTTTCAAGATCTTTGCTTTGAGCGTATGCTATATCGTGATTTTTACAAGCTTCGTCTAGTTTATTTATACCGATATCACCTCTTTGAAGTCTTTTACTAAGTTTAGTTCCAGGATCGCAAATAGAATATCCCGGCAAATGAAGTTCAATTGGAACTTTATTGATTAGAGAATTTAGAAAACCCCTTCCTCTATGGTGTGGTCCTCTTCGCTTATTAGTGAGCATTGTGATCTTATATAAGTGCTTCACTTTATATATATACTCTCACTCCACTTTTAACCATGAGGATTAAAAAACAAAGAATTATATTACCAGTTACAAATCATGACATTATTTCAAATGAGGCTAAGGTTGGTAAACATGGTTATTTGTTTGGAGGGGAATCGAAACGTGCTCTAGTTGTTGGTGCTAGTGGTTCAGGAAAAACAAATGTTGTTTTATCACTGATTGAACATCCCAACGGACTAAGATTTGAAAATCTATATGTATATTCGAAAAGTCTTCATCAACCAAAATACAAGTATCTTCGAAATTTACTTGTACTCATAAAAGAAATTGATTATGAGGAATATGAAGATTCTAAAGACATTGTTTCTCCACAAGAAATTAAACCCAATTCCGTTATAATATTTGATGACGTGGCATCCTGTGATCAAAACATTATCCAAAGATACTTCTGTTTTGGTAGACATAAACAAACAGATTGTTTTTATTTATGTCAGACATATTCAGCTATTCCCAAACAACTTATTAGAGATAATGCAAATTTACTTATAGTTTTTCAACAAGATATGACAAATTTAAAACATATTTTTAATGATCACGTAAATATTGATATGTCTTTTCAAGAATTTAAAGACTTGTGTTCGTATTGTTGGCGAGATAAGTTTGATTTTCTCGTTATAGACAAGGATTGCTTAATGTCTTCGGGACGATATAGAAAAAACTTTGATAATTTTATTCATATATAAACAAGTACAATGTATATCTACATTATTTACAATGAATCCTCAGATGACTAAACAACTGATAAAGACCAGACAAGCATTAAAAAGAAAATATAAAAGCTTAAAAAGTGATATAACTAAATCACAAACACAGTTGGAAAAAACTTATCGTCCAATAACTGAGCCTCTCAAAGAGTTGGTTACAGCTTTTGGAAAACCTAAAATAAAAAAAGAAACTAAATCTGAAGAAGTCTCTAGAGTTACTGATAAAACCTTCACGGATTTCTGTCCACTAAAATCTAACTATAATCAAATTGCGTTTATAACACCGAGAGGGAGACCTTCAACTAATTATCCTCAAACGAATCAATTAAGACCTTTAGCAGACTTAAATAGCACTCATATTGCCCCAGAACATCAAAATGAATCCCAATTTATAAATGAGGGTACTGTTTTCGAGTCACATAATGAAGAGGATGTACCAGGTGTACATATATTGGATCAATATGATGAAGACTCACTTAGACAGAGTATTCAAGATTTAACCAAGAGTGAAGTCTTCGAAGAATATCTTGAGCAGTTTACACACCCTCTACCAAGAGATTATATTAAAGGTGCAATTACAGACGTAGATGGTAAATACGATCATATTTTAGGAGTTGCTCATGATATGCTGACAGAAAAATTTAAAATCGGGAATTCCTTTATGGACTTTGAAGGTCCAAATGTTAAGATCCAAAATATAGTCTACCCCGGTACCCCAGGGCTGTACGAATTATTATTTCTGAAAAATCCAATATCATTTAAAAAGTCTGATCTTGATAAATACATTGATATAGTTAAAAGAACACACTTAATTCATAGGGAATATAAAGATGATTTTCCAATCAGAAAATTTCCATTTGATATTAAGAGCAAATATTTTGAAATTATTAAACCGAACCTACCTACATATCGACCTAGACTTTCCTCCCTACCATCATCGATCGCAATGATCACAAGAGCCAGAAAGGAAGCAGCTAAACAAAGTGGTAAAGGACTGATGTTAGAATATAGTAGTAAACCTATTGATTACAAGTATTTTGATGATTATAATGAACTGATCGATCGTCTGAAATTACTCGTTGCTTCTCAAGTTGCTGGAAACACTGGTCATCACAATGAAATTGTATCCATTATTGAAGAACTACGTGAGGGTGGAATAATTGAATAAATAGCGTCCCTTGGATTAAACATTATTAGTCTAACCATGCCCATCAGCAAATTCGGTAATCATTTTTTAACTGTCACTACAAGTCCTACACGTACAGCATCAATTTACTTTTGTGAGCCAGTTTCGCTACATAGTAAATGTATTTTACGTTTAAAGGGCATAAAAAATAATAAACTAAATAAAAATCTATATATTTTGGAACATGAAGGTACTGCATTTGTTTTTCCGTTTAGTGGGAAAATTCAAAATGTTAAACATTATAAAGCGGATGGAGATGTTCTGACTAATTCAAAATCATATAAATATCATCAATTAGCTGGAAATACTATTAATCAAGGAGATAAAATTGAATTTAAGTTAGGTACACCGGATGCCATGTGTATTGACATTATAATACAGTGCCCATTGGAAAAAAATGTCTAAATTACAAATTGTTACTGAACTTCATAGACCAGCACGAATAAACTATCCCAGACGACGTGTTATTATTAAAGGCTTAAATGATTTACTTCAAGCTGATTTGGCAATATTGTCACAGTTTTCAAAAGTAAATAACGGTTACAAGTATATTTTGGTAGTAATTAATGCATTTAGTAAATTCATTTGGGCTGAGCCAATAAAATCAAAAACTGGAAAAGACGTTACAGCAGCCATGAAAAAAATATTAATGCGAATGAAAAGACCGACAAAAAATTTACAAACGGATCAAGGATCAGAGTTTTTTAATGTATCATTCAAACAACTAATAAAAAAATACAATATTACCATCATTACCACACCTACTCAAATTTAAAAGCGAGCATCTGTGAAAGAGCTATTAGGACTCTCAAGAATTTGCTATGGAAACAATTTAGCCTACAGGGATCGTACAAGTGGGTAAAAGTACTTCCAGAAATAGTAGATAATTACAATAATAATGTACACTCTACAACAGGATTTAAACCAAATTCCGTAAATCAGAAAAATGCGAAAGAGATCACTTCTTTTAACTACTTAAAAATAGTTGATAAGAAAAAACCTAAATTTAAAGTGGGGGATCATGTTCGAATTAGCAAATATCGACATATTTTCGCGAAAGGTTATACACCTAATTGGACAAACGAGATTTTTAGAATTAAAAAAGTTTTCCACACTAACCCACGTACCTACCAGTTAGAAGATTCCAAAATACAAGAAATCAAGGGTAAATTCTACACTGAAGAGCTCCAAAAAACTATTCATCCAGATGTCTATCTGGTTGAAAAAATTTTACAACGAAAAGGTAACCAGATTCGAGTGAAATGGCTTGGCATGGATAACTCACATAATTCATGGATTCATAAACACGCTATTGTGTAAAATATTTTTTTAATAAAAACCAATTTTTTACGAATGTGTTTTATTTATAAAATATTTTTTCATACAGTTTTTTGAATTTCATTTTCAAAGACTTCTTTTCATTCTTCGCTTCAATACATCTACACGTACAGTAGCAGTAAGAGTTACAGACATGACAAGCGATCCCATCTACTTGATCAACAGGGGTTTCAAAACATTTATTTTTACAGCAGTACTTATCCATGTCTATACATGTCTATACATGTCTATACATATCTATACATAGGGGAATTAAAAGCTAAATTTCAGTTTTTGATTTATATATTAAAATATTTTTCATACACTTTATTTCTGTGCTTCCTTTTCGCGCCATCTTGTGAGCGTAAGACCAAGTACAAAGCAGGTGTATTTGATTAAGATCTTCGTTAAATGTCACTTTTTTCATTTTCTTTTAATAATTGAGGATATTTATAAATCACTTCTACAGCTATACTGTAAGTAATGGGATTGACCATTTTTATAGGTTCCATTATATTCATAGCGGCGGATATGGCATCATCATATCCTCTAACACCTGACTGTAGAATTTTGAAACTACTAGTAAATTGTACATTTTTCAGTATGTCCAACATTTGTTTGATTAAAGGTGAAATTCTATAAAGTTCCGATAGAGTACTTGGTCCGACAGTAATCCATGAGTGACCGTCAGAAATTTTTAATATGGTACTGTATGGGGCTTTCTTCAGTTCCAACAAAAATCTTTTACTATCAATCACCTGATCATCGGTTGGAGACTCCATAAAATTGGTTATTCTGTCTTGATAAAATAGAAACTCGTTCCATTCATCTTCACTAAACATTAGCGAGATACCATTATTTCCGGATAAGATAATGCAGGGCGCAAAATTTAACTGTTCACATAAACTAATTGCCACATACTTGGATTTTGATTTGTTTAAATAAAACCGACGTTCACACAAAAATATAGGGCTATTTAACTCACTATTTAAAGACATTTTTGTTTAAAGACTGATTAGAAGGGAAATTTTTCTCCGTTTTATATCAAGAAATATTAGTGGGGGGTATATTAAATATGATTTCATCGACAGATGTTCAATTCTATAAATAATTATGATTAATGAAGTCAATAATTGTTTAGACTTGTCTAAAAAACAGGTGGCCGGATGTTTGACCTCATTTGCGGTCATCGACCTTTAGATTATACACATTAGGTGCATCCTGTTTCCGGTCTAAAGGTCGAAGACCGCACATCGACAGATGTTCAATTCTATAAATAATTATGATCAATATAGTCAATGATTGTTTAGACTTGTCTAAACCGTAAGTGATAAGTAAGTTTATGATTAATGGACTACATATGTTACAACATTCTCATGTATCAACCTTTATACCGGAAACAGGTGGCCGGATGTTTAACCTCATTTGCGGTCATCGACCTTTAGATATTTGTTCGTGGTAATTAGGTGCATCCTGTTTCCAGTCTAAAGGTCAATTGAGGTCATTGACCTTTAGACCGGAAACAGGATGCACCTTTTTACCACGAACAATACTTAACTACTATCCGCATACCCCAACTATTTTTATTGGAAATTGTGTTTTCTGGCAATACTGATTCTGCCTTAGTTGTAAAGCTCACAGGACGAGCTCAAATATTAATTGGTTCGCGCACAGAGCTCAAACGTTGGGCCGAAGTCAAAAAAGCCTTAAATTTAAGTTTTGGAGATCAACGCAATATCGATTGCTGGTCCTAGACTTGGTCAATTTGACACCTTTTAGAAATGAGTCTCCCTATAATTTTGGCATGAGATGCCAGGATTCTAGTAGCCTTATTATTTCAAAATTGTTTAGATATACTTGAAAATGAAAAACAATACAACTTAAAAATTACTTATAGAAGTCTGTCACTGCCCATACAAACTAATGTTAGATTAAAGTCCCCTGATAGTTTAGAGAAAGTTATGAGTTTAGTTATAGAAGAGGAAAACTTTTTATACTCAACCCAAAGATCAAACAACCTTTATTCAAATTCTTCTTTTAAACCTAGTTTTAGAGTAACCCCCGCTAGAAACCACACGACTTTCATTCCAGATATAACAATAAAAACACTTGCCAATTAACTCCTCAACAATTTCCTCAGCAAATTTTTCAACACAACACTCAACAGTTTCGCCCTATCTTTCAAGTCAATCAAGGGCCACGTCCTAATATTCCGAATTTTCCTAAATCAAAACCTATATTTACAAACAATATTAATTTTAATGGCGATCAAATAACAATTTTTATAATCAACGTAATCCTTTTTTTCAAAACCAAAACAACAACCCAGATATTTCAATAATAATCATCAAAATAATAATCCAAATACATACCTTTCTTTTTGAAACTTCCTCGTAGAATATATAATAGAATACCATTTAAGAGGTCAAATTCATTGACAAAAATGTACAAAAAATGGCCGCCGCCGCCGCTCTCCAACGTCATCTGGTGACAGTTTCTGGAACTTTAGCATAATTGGACTAAAAATGGCCGCCGCCGCCGCTCTCCAACGCCATCTAGTGACAGTTTGTGGAACTTTGGCGCCATCTAGTGACAGTTTCTGGAACTTTGGCATAATTGGACTAAAAATGGCCGCCGCTGCCGCTCTCCAACGCCATCTAGTGACAGTTTGTGGAACTTTGGCGCCATATAGTGACAGTTTCTGGAACTTTGGCGCCACCAACGCCACATAGCGGCAGTTTCGGGAACTTTGACGCGCGCATACGCACCACGTCGGCGACACTAGCGCCCCTGGTGGCCGAAACGGGAACTTTTCCAGAATCGGTTTTGCTTCACTACTCTCAGTCCATCCATCAATGATACCTTTTAAAGGCACCCTTAGTCATTCACCCATCGCTTTCGGTCAGGTGGACTATCTACGTTACTCATTTCCTCATTTTAATAATAATAAAAAAAGAAATATAGTATCTAAAAGGGCTAAGTTCATTAATCCTAGTATGTAGATAGTCCATCAAAATATACAATCTATTGAACGATGAACCTATTATATACTCTTTTGACAATTTTGACCATTCATCGCCATTACTATTTATCCGTTACAACCGAGTTTTTCCTTTCTCCGGTATCCTTGTCTCCTGCCAGTTGTACAGTACAAGAATGCCGCTCTCCATCACCCCATGATTCTTCGATATTATCCATTTCTATAACAATTGTTCTTTGTCTAGGGTTTGCTGGTCTCCTGTTCCGAGTATACTGTAACCAGTGTTGAACCAGCTTGAAGAAGATACAGAGAATAAACATCATGAAGACCACTGCGGGCCCCGAGAACTGGATTGTACCGTATACGTCCTTTGCTGGATGGGCTGCTGCTGGTTGTGGAACTGCTGCGAATGCAAATATATTTCCCCTGCGGAAAAATTAATAAGTAAGACCTACACTAATTACAATATTCGACAAAAAGAAGAGAGTGTCTGTATGTGTCCCACTTATATAAGCAGTTGACGAGGGGTTAAGATTCTTTATTTCGTTTAACACTTCTTGCACTGTGTCTTTTGTCGTAGAATAGTTCAAATGTGGGGTACTTAGGGCAATTAGAATTAAAGCATTCCGTCATATTTAGGAACGTAGTTGGACTTACTGCCTCTTTGGGGTTCATGACGAAAGACTCTAACGTGGACCATGCAGCGGGAAGGATATGGATAAAAGAAGCCATTTGCGGACTTTCACCCAAACAGTGATATATCGGGAGTATTACCTCTTCTTTTTCCATGACCAGTCTACAATGGCATGATACCGTCATTTTCACAGGGCGATGCTTAAACCCTCTGTACATAATATCGTAACACTACAACTACGTTAACTTTTCACTTATAGCTTATAGCGAGTATTCCAGTGATATTGAGTCTGACGTGAAAGCAAATACTAATAGATTTTAGAGCATTAACAATAAAAGGGGAAAGTCTCGTATTAACAATAATATAAATTACAATGGAATGACCTTCGACACACATGAAAGCATATTAAATGCATTTGCAGTTTTTTTGGCCAAGTCTTACTGCCGATCATCACTATCTCGGATGAACGAAGATGAACTCTGTGTAGTTACTAGTGCTCTTAATATACCCTCTTTCTCTCAAAGTGATGATGTTATCTGCACCGACTTTACTAAAGCCTTTGACAAGCTCGATCATCGTATAATACTTCGTAGAAATGCAGTATTTGGTTTTTCTGAACACCTAATTTCGTTATTTACATCATATTTGTCCGAAAGAAGACAATATGTCTCATTTCGTGGTTTCAAGTCTACTGAATATATAATGTCTTAAGGTGTACCCCAAGATAGTAACTTAGGTCCGCTTTTATTGAACATATTTATTAATAATATTCTTGACAATATTACGGTGTACTACCCCTTGTATGCTGATGACATGAACTACCACTTAAAACAAGTAAATGTGTTATGACTTATACGTTCAAGACTAACAATAGGTGGATCAGTAGACAAGGACACATTGAGTGACTACCAAGGTTACAGAATCTAACACCATTAGATTTCTTTTTGTGGGGCCATCTAAAAAATGTTGTGTATAAAAGTAAACCCGACGACATAAATTATTTAAAAGATAGAATAGGTCAAGAAATAAATAACATTTCGCAGGAAACCATTATTAAAGTTTAGCAGGAATTTATTGATAGCTTAGGACACTGTTGAGCACAAGAAGGAAGACAATTAGAACAGTGATTGTAATTTATTGTGTGCCAATTTATTGTTACTGTTGTATTATTTTGTTATTTTAATTTAATTAAAGGTCTTCAAAAATACAGATTTTAAAATGATTGTATCTTCAAAACAATTAATTACCGTACACAAGTACGATATATTTTTGGAATCGTCTTAAAATTTGCAATTTGACTGAAAAATCATCTGTATAAATGTGAACGACAAAATAATTTTTTCTTAAAATCGCACGATATTCTAATATTTCTTAAATATTCTTATGTCAATTGTTTTACCAATGTTCTTTGGCATTGTCAGAATAGATTATAAGAAATTGGCATGAGGAATTTTGATCATGTATGTTCCAACCAATAATATTCTTCAATTTTTTAAAATAGTTGGTTGGTATTGTATATGTTTAATCAAGGAGGTAATCTAAAAGAGGAGAACTTCCCAGATTTATTTGTTCATTTATTACTGTATATTGAACATATTGTAGGTTTCTTGGGGTTTCAAATTCTTCCAAACAATCAAGTTCTTGCTTATCACAAATGCAAAGTGAGGCATAAGGAACTTTACATACTTCTAAAATATGTATGTATGTAACGTGTTCATTATGTTTCAATTTTCTTATAACATAGATGCACTAAAATTACCTTGTGACACTATCCAAAACTAGCAGTTCTATCTTTCTTAACCGAGTTAATGAAAACGAATTTATAGAAACAATAACTAAATTAAAAAATTCTGCTTGTCTGGATATACGAGTATACAACTTAAACAGCAAAATAATCAAAGACACTCTAATTTTTATATCTCGTCCACTAACCGTCCTTTTCAATCGTTGTCTTTCTGAAGGATTCTTCCCGGAAATCTTTAAAACAAGCAAAGTTATACCTAAAAAGGGTGACCAAAATAATCTATAGGCCCATATTCATTAATCCAATATTTGGCGGCAAAAATTTTGAAATGTTAATTAAAGACTGATTAATTTCTTTTTTATAAACCCATTCAGTTATAAATAATAACCAATTTGATTTTCAATCTAATAAATCAATAACAAAAGCAGTAACGGTTATAGTTGATTCCTTAATAAATAACATAGAAAAAGGCCTTCTATCCGCTTTGACGTTATGTGACCTAAGCAAAACTTTTGATTTTGTAAATCATAACCTTCTACTCGCTAAATTAGAACATTATGGTATACGTGATATATATATATAGAGCCTTGTGGAACCAATCCTTTTTATCGTATATATAAACGTTATCTTTAATCATCTATTACCAAATGAATGTATCTGTTATGCAGACGACCCTACATAATTCAAGGAAATTCAAATGAGACTGATTTATTAAAATGGTGCTCTAGGACAGACGAGGAAATAGAAACGTGGTTCTCAGTAAATTGTCTCAAACTAAATAGAGATAAAACCCAGAAAATTTTAATATCAGCTAATCGACTAATTTCATCTAATCAATATGTTAACTTATTGGGTTTTAAAATAGATGAGATGTTACATTGGAATACACATATAAACAGCTTATGTAGAAAAACATTTGGAATTATTGACAGATATTGAAGATCATATTCAGGAACAAGTACATGATAAAGAAAATGTTAATAAATCTGCATACATTACAGCTAATATTCAAGGTCAAACGCAGATATTACCGTAAGGTTTACAAGTGCCAGTCTCATTCCAGAGTAAGAAACAGCAGAATCAATTACAACAACCAACTCAGCTGCAATTTCCAAACTTGTCATATGGTACACAATTTTCTAATCATGTTGAACATAATTCACAATTTCTGCCAACGGTAGCTCAGTAACTGCTCATAAGAGGTGAGTTGCCATCACACGTTATTGACAATGTTCCAACAGTTGATCAATGTCCTTCACAAATGACACAAGAAAGCATTTTGTTTGCACAAAGACCAGTACAATCCCAAGAAAGACCTTTTGATCAAAAGCAACCAACAAACTTTAATTTACAACTGCAAACTCCTATCCAAATAGGATCAAATTTCAATATTCCCTATCAAAATCATCAGATCTCTCAACAATTAAGTAATTAAATATACTCTAGTATAAAGAACATGATGAACATATGAGTGCATGCCATTTATCTCAAATACCACAAACTCCGCAACTTCCCCGGTCTGCATTGCTACAAAATAATCAGATTCAACAGGAGCAACACCATTATCAACTAGTACAGGGTATGTATTCCGTAGAGCTTAGTATTGAAAATAATGATATACATAATAACAAGAGAGAAAAAATCCATAATCCAATGTTACAAAACTGGAATTTTCGACAACACGAGCTTTTAGCGATATGACATTCTAACATATTTCAAAAGCATATTTTTTTATACATAAATATATAAATATAAAAACGTATTTTTCGAGGACGCTGTCATATGTCATAAATAGTGTGAATTTTAGGCAGTCATTAGCAAATTGATTCTCTCTTGTAAAATAAAGCAAAAAACATCTTTTTAACTATTTTTAATATCGAGATATTTGGATTGCATCTCAATGTCTCCAAGACCAAATTATTGGTCTTTTCTAAGACTCCAATAAATGCACACCTGCGTGTAAAGGGACAAACAATCGAACAAGTGACCTCAATAAAATATTTTCAATAAAATATTTGGGAGCTAACATCAATAGTCAGTGCGACCCGAAAAGGGAAATACTTTAAAGAATTGAGCAAGCGAGAAAAATCTTCATGAGTATGAAATCATTTTTTACAAGACTAGACCTCAGTTTGGAACTCAGAACTCGAATGATCAGATGCTACGTCTTCTCTGTCCTACTCTATGGATGTGAAAGTTGGACACTAAATTCACAGACCGGAAAGAAAATAGAAGCCTTCGAAATGTATGTGTATAGACGGATGCTGCGAATTTCATAGGTACAAGAAGTACTCCAGCGCATGCACAAACAAAAAGAATTACTGAACACCAACAAGGAAAGAAAAATGCAATACCTGGGTCATGTGATGAGGGGTGATAAGTACGAAATATTACGCCTCATAATAGAGGGCAAAGTACAAGGGAAAATATCAGTAGGAAGACTTCAGAACTCATGGCTAAAGGATTTAAGGAGATGGTTCGACCGCTCGTCTGCAGAAATCTTTCGTGCTGCAGTTTCCAGAGCTACCATTGCCATTTGGATCGCCAACCTTCGGCAGGAGAGGGCGTGATAAGAAGAAGAAGAAGAAGAAGAAGAAGAATATCAATTTTTGTTAACCTCCTATTTATATAAATCATAATAATAGTATCTTGTATTTTATTTTATTTTTAATTTTAGGAAGGTCACCATCAAGTAGCACCTTTGCATATCGACCCTACAAATCAAAGCGAAATAGGACATCTTTTAGTTCAAACCAATTTATTAAATTGGAAGAATATTATAATAAAAGATGACACTTGACAAAGATGCTAAAATATTGCATAGCACAAGACAAGTTGAATTTGACCGAAAAACAAGTGAAAACCTGGTTTCAAAATAGAAGGACAAAAGATAAAACAAAAGAAGGGTTTAAAGAAAAAGAAAACAGTCAAACATATTCCATGGCTGTATCAGCCAATCTTCAAGACAGATCATCTATAGAAAGCGTATCTCCTTTTAGCAGTACTGGAAATTCTTCAAATGAGGAAGGTCCAACGAAGAAATTGCTTAATTGGTTTTTCAACCAAATAATAGGTTATACGAACACACTTTGGATGATATTTTGGCTGTATGTGATAATGATGAGAAAGAAACTGTTAATAATATTGGTAATTATTCTGAAAGTAGAAAAACGAAAAAGAAAAAGTTTTAGAGGACCTTAATGAATTTTTACAATTTTTCGGTTTTCTTTTACAATTTATATAACTTTTTCGGTTTTATGTAGTTGCTCATATTTCTTGTGTATGTCAGTTCATTAATTTATTTCTATATTATTTGTATATTAAAACTTAACAAACGTGTTTTAAAGATAACGAGCAACATAATAAACTACGTTAATATTCGGCAAACTAAAAAACTGTTTTTCTAACCTGGGCGTTTCTCTATGGGATATATATATATATATATATATATATATAAATACTGTCGACACATTAGGTCTGCTTTTTTTCCTTAAAGCGGAACATTCAGTTCATTTGAGTCCATTGAGTCCATGGACTCAAAGGTCTTTCTTGAAAAATGTCTTTTAAGTAACACATTGGGCCCAGTGCTGAGTTTTGATTGGTTGGGAGGCGGATATTAGGAGGGACATTAAATGATATTTTTTCTACACATTAAGTCCACAAAACGCTACGTTGCCAAATTTACATAAATAAGTAGTTCAATAAACCAATGCTATTTATCAAAACATATGTTACATACTTCACAAATAGCTTTTATCTATTTTTTTTTCTCGATGAATACTAGATTTTTAAGCATCACTTTAGTATAAAAAAATAGTTTTCTGTTTGGCTTCATCAAAAACTGATCTTTAAGCGGTAACCCATAACTACTATTTTCTCGCAAAACGAATAACGTTAGCCTTTCTCCATATAAATTTAAATATATAATATATAAGTATAAGAATAAGTGGTAATAAGAACAAATGTATAACTGGAAACAGTATTGAAAAATTAAGTTCTGTACTCATACAAGACTTACATATATTTAAGTTTAAAGATACCCCCGCATAATATAAAGTATATATAATATGATAAATATATATAAATACGATAAAAGGTATGTAAAATGTTTACATACAAGTTAATTTCATAAAAAAATGACAAATTCTAGGAAAAATGTAAAAAATGACGGTCACGTTAAAGTACCATAAAGGGTATGTAAAATGTTTACATACAAGTCAATTTCATAAAAAAATGACAAATTTTAGGAAAAATGTCAAAAATGACATTTACATCTAAAGTACCATAAAGGGTATGTAAAATGTTTACATACAAGTCAATTTCATAAAAAAATGACAAATTCTAGGAAAAATGTAAAAAATGACGGTCCCGTTAAAGTACCATAAAGGGTATATAAAATGTTTACATACAAGTCAATTTCATAAAAAAATGACAAATTTTAGGAAAAATGCCAAAAATGACGGTCACGACTAAAGTACCATAAAGGGTATGTAAAATGTTTACATACAAGTCAATTTCATAAAAAAATGACAAATTCTAGGAAAAATGTAAAAAATGACGGTCACGTTAAAGTACCATAAAGGGTATGTAAAATGTTTACATACAAGTCAATTTCATAAAAAAATGACAAATTCTAGGAAAAATGTAAAAAATGACGGTCACGTCTAAAGTACCATAAAGGGTATGTAAAATGTTTCCATACAAGTCAATTTCATAAAAAAATGACAAATTCTAGGAAAAATGTAAAAAATGACGGTCACGTTAAAGTACCATAAAGGGTATGTAAAATGTTTACATACAAGTCAATTTCATAAAAAAATGACGAATTTTAGGAAATACGTCAAAAATGACGGTTACGTCTAAAATACCATAAAAGGTATGTAAAATGTTTACATACAAGTTAATTTCATAAAAAAATGACAAATTTTAGGAAAAAAGTCAAAAATGACGGTTACGTCTAAAGTACCATAAAGGGTATGTAAAATGTTTACATACAAGTCAATTTGATAAAAAAATGACAAATTTTAGGAAAAAAGTCAAAAATGACGGTTACGTCTAAAGTACCATAAAGGGTATGTAAAATGTTTACATACAAGTCAATTTCATAAAAAAATGACAAATTTAACGAAAAAAGTCAAAAATGACGGTTACTTCTAAAGTATCACAAAGGGTATGTAAAATGTTTACATACAAGTCAATTTGATAAAAAAATGACAAATTTTTGGAAAAAAGTCAAAAATGACGGTTACGTCTAAAGTATCACAAAGGGTATGTAAAATGTTTACATACAAGTCAATTTGATAAAAAAATGACAAATTTTAGGAAAAAAGTAAAAAATGACAGTTACGTCTAAAGTACCATAAAAGGTATGTAAAATGTTTACATACAAGTTAATTTCATAAAAAAATGACAAATTTTAGGAAAAAAGTCAAAAATGACGGTTACGTCTAAAGTACCATAAAGGGTATGTAAAATGTTTACATACAAGTCAATTTGATAAAAAAATGACAAATTTTAGGAAAAAAGTCAAAAATGACATTTACGTCTAAAGTACCATAAAGGGTATGTAAAATGTTTACATACAAGTCAATTTGATAAAAAAATGACAAATTTTAGGAAAAAAGTAAAAAATGACAGTTACGTCTAAAGTACCATAAAAGGTATGTAAAATGTTTACATACAAGTTAATTTCATAAAAAAATGACAAATTTTAGGAAAAAAGTCAAAAATGACGGTTACGTCTAAAATACCATAAAAGGTATGTAAAATGTTTACATACAAGTCAATTTGATAAAAAAATGACAAATTTTAGGAAAAAAGTCAAAAATGACATTTACGTCTAAAGTACCATAAAGGGTATGTAAAATGTTTACATACAAGTCAATTTGATAAAAAAATGACAAATTTTAGGAAAACGTCAAAAATGACGGTTACGTCTAAAGTACAACAAAGGGCATGTAAAATGTTTACATACAAGTCAATTTCATAAAAAATGACGAATTTTAAGAAATACGTCAAAAATGACGGTTACGTCTAAAATACCATAAAAGGTATGTAAAATGTTTACATACAAGTCAATTTGATAAAAAAATGACAAATTTTAGGAAAAAGTCAAAAATGACGGTTACGTCCAAAGTACAACAAAGGGCATGTAAAATGTTTACATACAAGTCAATTTCATAAAAAATGACGAATTTTAGGAAATACGTCAAAAATGACGGTTACGTCTAAAGTACCATAAAAGGTATGTAAAATGTTTACATACAAGTTAATTTCATAAAAAAATGACAAATTTTAAGAAAAATGTCAAAAATGACGGTTACGTCTAAAGTACCATAAAGGGTATGTAAAATGTTTACATACAAGTCAATTTCATAAAAAAATGACGAATTTTAGGAAATACGTCAAAAATGACGGTTACGTCTAAAATACCATAAAAGGTATGTAAAATGTTTACATACAAGTCAATTTGATAAAAAAATGACAAATTTTAGGAAAAAAGTCAAAAATGACATTTACGCCTAAAGTACCTTAAAGGGTATGTAAAATGTTTACATACAAGTCAATTTTATAAAAAAATGACAAATTTTAGGGAAAAAGTCAAAAATGACATTTACGCCTAAAGTACCATAAAAGGTATGTAAAATGTTTATATACAAGTCAATTTGATAAAAAAATGACAAATTTTAGGAAAAAAGTCAAAAATGACATTTACGTCTAAAGTACCATAAAGGGTATGTAATATGTTTACATACAAGTCAATTTGATAAAAAAATGACGAATTTTAGGAAAAAAGTCAAAAATGAGGGTTACGTCTAAAATACGATAAAAGGTATGTAAACATTTTACATACAAGTCAATTTCATAAAAAAATGACAAATTTAACGAAAAAAGTCAAAAATGACGGTTACTTCTAAAGTATCACAAAGGGTATGTAAAATGTTTACATACAAGTCAATTTGATAAAAAAATGACAAATTTTAGGAAAAAAGTCAAAAATGACGGTTACGTCTAAAGTATCACAAAGGGTATGTAAAATGTTTACATACAAGTCAATTTGATAAAAAAATGACAAATTTTAGGAAAAAAGTAAAAAATGACAGTTACGTCTAAAGTACCATAAAAGGTATGTAAAATGTTTACATACAAGTTAATTTCATAAAAAAATGACAAATTTTAGGAAAAAAGTCAAAAATGACGGTTACGTCTAAAGTACCATAAAGGGTATGTAAAATGTTTACATACAAGTTAATTTCATAAAAAAATGACAAATTTTAGGAAAAAGTCAAAAATGACGGTCACGTCTAAAGTACCATAAAGGGTATGTAAAATGTTTCCATACAAGTCAATTTCATAAAAAAATGACAAATTCTAGGAAAAATGTAAAAAATGACGGTCACGTTAAAGTACCATAAAGGGTATGTAAAATGTTTACATACAAGTCAATTTCATAAAAAAATGACGAATTTTAGGAAAAACGTCAAATATGACGGTTACGTCTAAAATACAATAAAAGGTATGTAAAATGTTTACATACAAGTCAATTTCATAAAAAAATGACAAATTTTATGAAAAAAGTCAAAAATGACGGTTACGTCTAAAGTACCATAAAGGGTATGTAAAATGTTTACATACAAGTCAATTTCATAAAAAAATGACAAATTTTAGGAAAAAAGTCAAAAATGACATTTACGTCTAAAGTACCATAAAGGGTATTTAAAATGTTTACATACAAGTCAATTTGATAAAAAAATGACAAATTTTAGGAAAAAAGTCAAAAATGACATTTACGTCTAAAGCACCATAAAGGGTATTTAAAATGTTTACATACAAGTCAATTTCATAAAAAAATGACAAATTTAACTAAAAAAGTCAAAAATGACGGTTACTTCTAAAGTACCATAAAAGGTATGTAAAATGTTTACATACAAGTCAATTTCATAAAAAAATGACAAATTTTAGGAAAAAAGTCAAAAATGACATTTACGTCTAAAGTACCATAAAGGGTATTTAAAATGTTTACATACAAGTCAATTTGATAAAAAAATGACAAATTTTAGGAAAAAAGTCAAAAATGACATTTACGCCTAAAGTACCATAAAGGGTATGTAAAACGTTTACATACAAGTCAATTTGATAAAAAAATGACAAATTTTAGGGAAAAAGTCAAAAATGACATTTACGCCTAAAGTACCATAAAGGGTATGTAAAATGTTTACATACAAGTCAATTTCATAAAAAATGACGAATTTTAGGAAATACGTCAAAAATGACGGTTACGTCTAAAATACCATAAAAGGTTTGTAAAATGTTACATACAAGTCAAATTGATAAAAAAATGACAAATTTTAGGAAAAAAGTCAAAAATGACATTTACGTCTAAAGTACCATAAAGGGTATGTAAAATGTTTACATACAAGTCAATTTGATAAAAAAATGACAAATTTTAGGAAAACGTCAAAAATGACGGATACGTCTAAAGTACAACAAAGGGCATGTAAAATGTTTACATACAAGTCAATTTCATAAAAAATGACGAATTTTAAGAAATACGTCAAAAATGACGGTTACGTCTAAAATACCATAAAAGGTATGTAAAATGTTTACATACAAGTCAATTTGATAAAAAAATGACAAATTTTAGGAAAAAGTCAAAAATGACGGTTACGTCCAAAGTACAACAAAGGGCATGTAAAATGTTTACATACAAGTCAATTTCATAAAAAATGACGAATTTTAGGAAATACGTCAAAAATGACGGTTACGTCTAAAATACCATAAAAGGTATGTAAAATGTTTACATACAAGTCAATTTGATAAAAAAATGACAAATTTTAGGAAAAAAGTCAAAAATGACATTTACGTCTAAAGTACCATAAAGGGTATGTAAAATGTTTACATACAAGTCAATTTGATAAAAAAATGACGAATTTTAGGAAAAAAGTCAAAAATGACGGTTACGTCTAAAGTATCACAAAGGGTATGTAAAATGTTTACATACAAGTCAATTTGATAAAAAAATGACAAATTTTAGGAAAAAAGTAAAAAATGACATTTACGTCTAAAGTACCATAAAAGGTATGTAAAATGTTTACATTCAAGTTAATTTCATAAAAAAATGACAAATTTTAGGGAAAAAGTCAAAAATGACATTTACGCCTAAAGTACCATAAAGGGTATGTAAAATGTTTACATACAAGTCAATTTCATAAAAAATGACGAATTTTAGGAAATACGTCAAAAATGACGGTTACGTCTAAAATACCATAAAAGGTATGTAAAATGTTTACATACAAGTCAATTTTATAAAAAAATTACAAATTTTAGGAAAAAAGTCAAAAATGACATTTACGTCTAAAGTACCATAAAGGGTATGTAAAATGTTTACATACAAGTCAATTTGATAAAAAAATGACAAATTTTAGGAAAAAGTCAAAAATTACGGTTACGTCCAAAGTACAACAAAGGGCATGTAAAATGTTTACATACAAGTCAATTTCATAAAAAATGACGAATTTTAGGAAATACGTCAAAAATGACAGTTACGTCTAAAATACCATAAAAGGTATGTAAAATGTTTACATACAAGTCAATTTGATAAAAAAATGACAAATTTTAGGAAAAAAGTCAAAAATGACATTTACGCCTAAAGTACCATAAAGGGTATGTAAAATGTTTACATACAAGTCAATTTGATAAAAAAATGACAAATTTTAGGAAAAAAGTCAAAAATGACATTTACGTCTAAAGTACCATAAAGGGTATTTAAAATGTTTACATACAAGTCAATTTGATAAAAAAATGACAAATTTTAGGAAAAAAGTCAAAAATGACATTTACGTCTAAAGCACCATAAAGGGTATTTAAAATGTTTACATACAAGTCAATTTCATAAAAAAATGACAAATTTAACGAAAAAAGTCAAAAATGACGGTTACTTCTAAAGTACCATAAAAGGTATGTAAAATGTTTACATACAAGTCAATTTGATAAAAAAATGACAAATTTTAGGAAAAAAGTCAAAAATGACATTTACGCCTAAAGTACCATAAAGGGTATGTAAAACGTTTACATACAAGTCAATTTGATAAAAAAATGACAAATTTTAGGGAAAAAGTCAAAAATGACATTTACGCCTAAAGTACCATAAAGGGTATGTAAAATGTTTACATACAAGTCAATTTCATAAAAAATGACGAATTTTAAGAAATACGTCAAAAATGACGGTTACGTCTAAAATACCATAAAAGGTTTGTAAAATGTTTACATACAAGTCAAATTGATAAAAAAATGACAAATTTTAGGAAAAAAGTCAAAAATGACATTTACGTCTAAAGTACCATAAAGGGTATGTAAAATGTTTACATACAAGTCAATTTGATAAAAAAATGACAAATTTTAGGAAAACGTCAAAAATGACGGTTACGTCTAAAGTACAACAAAGGGCATGTAAAATGTTTACATACAAGTCAATTTCATAAAAAATGACGAATTTTAAGAAATACGTCAAAAATGACGGTTACGTCTAAAATACCATAAAAGGTATGTAAAATGTTTACATACAAGTCAATTTGATAAAAAAATGACAAATTTTAGGAAAAAGTCAAAAATGACGGTTACGTCCAAAGTACCATAAAGGGCATGTAAAATGTTTACATACAAGTCAATTTCATAAAAAATGACGAATTTTAGGAAATACGTCAAAAATGACGGTTACGTCTAAAGTACAACAAAGGGCATGTAAAATGTTTACATACAAGTCAATTTCATAAAAAATGACGAATTTTAGGAAATACGTCAAAAATGACGGTTACGTCTAAAATACCATAAAAGGTATGTAAAATGTTTACATACAAGTCAATTTGATAAAAAAATGACAAATTTTAGGAAAAAGTCAAAAATGACGGTTACGTCTAAAGTACAACAAAGGGCATGTAAAATGTTTACATACAAGTCAATTTCATAAAAAATGACGAATTTTAGGAAATACGTCAAAAATGACGGTTACGTCTAAAATACCATAAAAGGTATGTAAAATGTTTACATACAAGTCAATTTGATAAAAAAATGACAAATTTTAGGAAAAAAGTCAAAAATGACATTTACGTCTAAAGTACCATAAAGGGTATGTAAAATGTTTACATACAAGTCAATTTGATAAAAAAATGACGAATTTTAGGAAAAAAGTCAAAAATGACGGTTACGTCTAAAGTATCACAAAGGGTATGTAAAATGTTTACATACAAGTCAATTTGATAAAAAAATGACAAATTTTAGGAAAAAAGTAAAAAATGACATTTACGTCTAAAGTACCATAAAAGGTATGTAAAATGTTTACATACAAGTTAATTTCATAAAAAAATGACAAATTTTAGGAAAAAAGTCAAAAATGACGGTTACTTCTAAAGTACCATAAAAGGTATGTAAAATGTTTACATACAAGTCAATTTGATAAAAAAATGACAAATTTTAGGAAAAAAGTCAAAAATGACATTTACGCCTAAAGTACCATAAAGGGTATGTAAAATGTTTACATACAAGTCAATTTGATAAAAAAATGACAAATTTTAGGGAAAAAGTCAAAAATGACATTTACGCCTAAAGTACCATAAAAGGTATGTAAAATGTTTATATACAAGTCAATTTGATAAAAAAATGACAAATTTTAGGAAAAAAGTCAAAAATGACATTTACGTCTAAAGTACCATAAAGGGTATGTAAAATGTTTACATACAAGTCAATTTGATAAAAAAATGACAAATTTTAGGAAAAAGTCAAAAATTACGGTTACGTCCAAAGTACAACAAAGGGCATGTAAAATGTTTACATACAAGTCAATTTCATAACAAATGACGAATTTTAGGAAATACGTCAAAAATGACGGTTACGTCTAAAATACCATAAAAGGTATGTAAAATGTTTACATACAAGTCAATTTGATAAAAAAATGACAAATTTTAGGAAAAAAGTCAAAAATGACATTTACGCCTAAAGTACCATAAAGGGTATGTAAAATGTTTACATACAAGTCAATTTGATAAAAAAATGACAAATTTTAGGGAAAAAGTCAAAAATGACATTTACGCCTAAAGTACCATAAAAGGTATGTAAAATGTTTATATACAAGTCAATTTGATAAAAAAATGACAAATTTTAGGAAAAAAGTCAAAAATGACATTTACGTCTAAAGTACCATAAAGGGTATGTAAAATGTTTACATACAAGTCAATTTGATAAAAAAATGACGAATTTTAGGAAAAACGTCAAATATGAGGGTTACGTCTAAAATACGATAAAAGGTATGTAAACATTTTACATACAAGTCAATTTCATAAAAAAATGACAAATTTAACGAAAAAAGTCAAAAATGACGGTTACTTCTAAAGTACCATAAAAGGTATGTAAAATGTTTACATACAAGTCAATTTCATAAAAAAATTACAAATTTTAGGAAAAAAGTCAAAAATGATGGTTACGTCTAAAGTATCACAAAGGGTATGTAAAATGTTTACATACAAGTCAATTTGATAAAAAAATGACAAATTTTAGGAAAAAAGTCAAAAATGACGGTTACGTCTAAAGTACCATAAAGGGTATGTAAAATGTTTACATACAAGTCAATTTCATAAAAAAATGACAAATTTAACGAAAAAAGTCAAAAATGACGGTTACTTCTAAAGTATCACAAAGGGTATGTAAAATGTTTACATACAAGTCAATTTGATAAAAAAATGACAAATTTTAGGAAAAAAGTCAAAAATGACGGTTACGTCTAAAGTATCACAAAGGGTATGTAAAATGTTTACATACAAGTCAATTTGATAAAAAAATGACGAATTTTAGGAAAAACGTCAAATATGAGGGTTACGTCTAAAATACGATAAAAGGTATGTAAACATTTTACATACAAGTCAATTTCATAAAAAAATGACGAATTTAACGAAAAAAGTCAAAAATGACGGTTACTTCTAAAGTACCATAAAAGGTATGTAAAATGTTTACATACAAGTCAATTTCCTAAAAAAATGACAAATTTTAGGAAAAAAGTCAAAAATGACGGTTACTTCTAAAGTACCATAAAAGGTATGTAAAATGTTTACATACAAGTTAATTTCATAAAAAAATGACAAATTCTAGGAAAAATGTAAAAAATGACGGTCACGTTAAAGTACCATAAAGGGTATGTAAAATGTTTACATACAAGTCAATTTCATAAAAAAATGACAAATTCTAGGAAAAATGTAAAAAATGACGGTCACGTCTAAAGTACCATAAAGGGTATGTAAAATGTTTCCATACAAGTCAATTTCATAAAAAAATGACAAATTCTAGGAAAAATGTAAAAAATGACGGTCACGTTAAAGTACCATAAAGGGTATGTAAAATGTTTACATACAAGTCAATTTCATAAAAAAATGACGAATTTTAGGAAAAACGTCAAATATGACGGTTACGTCTAAAATACAATAAAAGGTATGTAAAATGTTTACATACAAGTCAATTTCATAAAAAAATGACAAATTTTATGAAAAAAGTCAAAAATGACGGTTACGTCTAAAGTACCATAAAGGGTATGTAAAATGTTTACATACAAGTCAATTTCATAAAAAAATGACAAATTTTAGGAAAAAAGTCAAAAATGACATTTACGTCTAAAGTACCATAAAGGGTATTTAAAATGTTTACATACAAGTCAATTTGATAAAAAAATGACAAATTTTAGGAAAAAAGTCAAAAATGACATTTACGTCTAAAGCACCATAAAGGGTATTTAAAATGTTTACATACAAGTCAATTTCATAAAAAAATGACAAATTTAACGAAAAAAGTCAAAAATGACGGTTACTTCTAAAGTACCATAAAAGGTATGTAAAATGTTTACATACAAGTCAATTTGATAAAAAAATGACAAATTTTAGGAAAAAAGTCAAAAATGACATTTACGCCTAAAGTACCATAAAGGGTATGTAAAACGTTTACATACAAGTCAATTTGATAAAAAATGACAAATTTTAGGGAAAAAGTCAAAAATGACATTTACGCCTAAAGTACCATAAAGGGTATGTAAAATGTTTACATACAAGTCAATTTCATAAAAAATGACGAATTTTAGGAAATACGTCAAAAATGACGGTTACGTCTAAAATACCATAAAAGGTATGTAAAATGTTTACATACAAGTCAAATTGATAAAAAAATGACAAATTTTAGGAAAAAAGTCAAAAATGACATTTACGTCTAAAGTACCATAAAGGGTATGTAAAATGTTTACATACAAGTCAATTTGATAAAAAAATGACAAATTTTAGGAAAAAGTCAAAAATGACGGTTACGTCCAAAGTACAACAAAGGGCATGTAAAATGTTTACATACAAGTCAATTTCATAAAAAATGACGAATTTTAGGAAATACGTCAAAAATGACGGTTACGTCTAAAATACCATAAAAGGTATGTAAAATGTTTACATACAAGTCAATTTGATAAAAAAATGACAAATTTTAATAAAAAAGTCAAAAATGACATTTACGTCTAAAGTACCATAAAGGGTATGTAAAATGTTTACATACAAGTCAATTTGATAAAAAAATGACGAATTTTAGGAAAAAAGTCAAAAATGACGGTTACGTCTAAAGTATCACAAAGGGTATGTAAAATATTTACATACAAGTCAATTTGATAAAAAAATGACAAATTTTAGGAAAAAAGTAAAAAATGACATTTACGTCTAAAGTACCATAAAAGGTATGTAAAATGTTTACATACAAGTTAATTTCATAAAAAAATGACAAATTTTAGGAAAAAAGTCAAAAATGACGGTTACTTCTAAAGTACCATAAAAGGTATGTAAAATGTTTACATACAAGTCAATTTGATAAAAAAATGACAAATTTTAGGAAAAAAGTCAAAAATGACATTTACGCCTAAAGTACCATAAAGGGTATGTAAAATGTTTACATACAAGTCAATTTGATAAAAAAATTACAAATTTTAGGAAAAAATTCAAAAATGACATTTACGTCTAAAGTACCATAAAGGGTATGTAAAATGTTTACATACAAGTCAATTTGATAAAAAAATGACAAATTTTAGGAAAAAGTCAAAAATTACGGTTACGTCCAAAGTACAACAAAGGGCATGTAAAATGTTTACATACAAGTCAATTTCATAAAAAATGACGAATTTTAGGAAATACGTCAAAAATGACGGTTACGTCTAAAATACCATAAAAGGTATGTAAAATGTTTACATACAAGTCAATTTGATAAAAAAATGACAAATTTTAGGAAAAAAGTCAAAAATGACATTTACGCCTAAAGTACCATAAAGGGTATGTAAAATGTTTACATACAAGTCAATTTGATAAAAAAATGACAAATTTTAGGGAAAAAGTCAAAAATGACATTTACGCCTAAAGTACCATAAAAGGTATGTAAAATGTTTATATACAAGTCAATTTGATAAAAAAATGACAAATTTTAGGAAAAAAGTCAAAAATGACATTTACGTCTAAAGTACCATAAAGGGTATGTAAAATGTTTACATACAAGTCAATTTGATAAAAAAATGACGAATTTTAGGAAAAACGTCAAATATGAGGGTTACGTCTAAAATACGATAAAAGGTATGTAAACATTTTACATACAAGTCAATTTCATAAAAAAATGACAAATTTAACGAAAAAAGTCAAAAATGACGGTTACTTCTAAAGCACCTAAAAGGTATGTAAAATGTTTACATACAAGTCAATTTCATAAAAAAATTACAAATTTTAGGAAAAAAGTCAAAAATGATGGTTACGTCTAAAGTATCACAAAGGGTATGTAAAATGTTTACATACAAGTCAATTTGATAAAAAAATGACAAATTTTAGGAAAAAAGTCAAAAATGACGGTTACGTCTAAAGTACCATAAAGGGTATGTAAAATGTTTACATACAAGTCAATTTCATAAAAAAATGACAAATTTAACGAAAAAAGTCAAAAATGACGGTTACGTCTAAAATACCATAAAAGGTATGTAAAATGTTTACATACAAGTCAATTTGATAAAAAAATGACAAATTTTAGGAAAAAAGTCAAAAATGACATTTACGCCTAAAGTACCATAAAGGGTATGTAAAATGTTTACATACAAGTCAATTTGATAAAAAAATGACAAATTTTAGGGAAAAAGTCAAAAATGACATTTACGCCTAAAGTACCATAAAAGGTATGTAAAATGTTTATATACAAGTCAATTTGATAAAAAAATGACAAATTTTAGGAAAAAAGTCAAAAATGACATTTACGTCTAAAGTACCATAAAGGGTATGTAAAATGTTTACATACAAGTCAATTTGATAAAAAAATGACGAATTTTAGGAAAAACGTCAAATATGAGGGTTACGTCTAAAATACGATAAAAGGTATGTAAACATTTTACATACAAGTCAATTTCATAAAAAAATGACAAATTTAACGAAAAAAGTCAAAAATGACGGTTACTTCTAAAGCACCTAAAAGGTATGTAAAATGTTTACATACAAGTCAATTTCATAAAAAAATGACAAATTTTAGGAAAAAAGTCAAAAATGATGGTTACGTCTAAAGTATCACAAAGGGTATGTAAAATGTTTACATACAAGTCAATTTGATAAAAAAATGACAAATTTTAGGAAAAAAGTCAAAAATGACGGTTACGTCTAAAGTACCATAAAGGGTATGTAAAATGTTTACATACAAGTCAATTTCATAAAAAAATGACAAATTTAACGAAAAAAGTCAAAAATGACGGTTACTTCTAAAGTATCACAAAGGGTATGTAAAATGTTTACATACAAGTCAATTTGATAAAAAAATGACAAATTTTTGGAAAAATGTCAAAAATGACGGTTACGTCTAAAGTATCACAAAGGGTATGTAAAATGTTTACATACAAGTCAATTTGATAAAAAAATGACAAATTTTAGGAAAAAAGTAAAAAATGACAGTTACGTCTAAAGTACCATAAAAGGTATGTAAAATGTTTACATACAAGTTAATTTCATAAAAAAATGACAAATTTTAGGAAAAAAGTCAAAAATGACGGTTACGTCTAAAGTACCATAAAGGGTATGTAAAATGTTTACATACAAGTCAATTTGATAAAAAAATGACAAATTTTAGGAAAAATGTAAAAAATGACGGTTACGTCTAAAGTACCATAAAAGGTATGTAAAATGTTTACATACAAGTCAATTTCATAAAAAAATGACAAATTCTAGGAAAAATGTAAAAAATGACGGTCACGTTAAAGTACCATAAAGGGTATGTAAAATGTTTACATACAAGTCAATTTCATAAAAAAATGACAAATTCTAGGAAAAATGTAAAAAATGACGGTCACGTCTAAAGTACCATAAAGGGTATGTAAAATGTTTCCATACAAGTCAATTTCATAAAAAAATGACAAATTCTAGGAAAAATGTAAAAAATGACGGTCACGTTAAAGTACCACAAAGGGTATGTAAAATGTTTACATACAAGTCAATTTCATAAAAAAATGACGAATTTTAGGAAAAACGTCAAATATGACGGTTACGTCTAAAATACAATAAAAGGTATGTAAAATGTTTACATACAAGTCAATTTCATAAAAAAATGACAAATTTTATGAAAAAAGTCAAAAATGACGGTTACGTCTAAAGTACCATAAAGGGTATGTAAAATGTTTACATACAAGTCAATTTCATAAAAAAATGACAAATTTTAGGAAAAAAGTCAAAAATGACATTTACGTCTAAAGTACCATAAAGGGTATTTAAAATGTTTACATACAAGTCAATTTGATAAAAAAATGACAAATTTTAGGAAAAAAGTCAAAAATGACATTTACGTCTAAAGCACCATAAAGGGTATTTAAAATGTTTACATACAAGTCAATTTCATAAAAAAATGACAAATTTAACGAAAAAAGTCAAAAATGACGGTTACTTCTAAAGTACCATAAAAGGTATGTAAAATGTTTACATACAAGTCAATTTGATAAAAAAATGACAAATTTTAGGAAAAAAGTCAAAAATGACATTTACGCCTAAAGTACCATAAAGGGTATGTAAAACGTTTACATACAAGTCAATTTGATAAAAAAATGACAAATTTTAGGGAAAAAGTCAAAAATGACATTTACGCCTAAAGTACCATAAAGGGTATGTAAAATGTTTACATACAAGTCAATTTCATAAAAAATGACGAATTTTAGGAAATACGTCAAAAATGACGGTTACGTCTAAAATACCATAAAAGGTATGTAAAATGTTTACATACAAGTCAATTTGATAAAAAAATGACAAATTTTAGGAAAAAAGTCAAAAATGACATTTACGTCTAAAGTACCATAAAGGGTATGTAAAATGTTTACATACAAGTCAATTTGATAAAAAAATGACAAATTTTAGGAAAACGTCAAAAATGACGGTTACGTCTAAAGTACAACAAAGGGCATGTAAAATGTTTACATACAAGTCAATTTCATAAAAAATGACGAATTTTAAGAAATACGTCAAAAATGACGGTTACGTCTAAAATACCATAAAAGGTATGTAAAATGTTTACATACAAGTCAATTTGATAAAAAAATGACAAATTTTAGGAAAAAGTCAAAAATGACGGTTACGTCCAAAGTACAACAAAGGGCATGTAAAATGTTTACATACAAGTCAATTTCATAAAAAATGACGAATTTTAGGAAATACGTCAAAAATGACGGTTACGTCTAAAATACCATAAAAGGTATGTAAAATGTTTACATACAAGTCAATTTGATAAAAAAATGACAAATTTTAGGAAAAAAGTCAAAAATGACATTTACGTCTAAAGTACCATAAAGGGTATGTAAAATGTTTACATACAAGTCAATTTGATAAAAAAATGACGAATTTTAGGAAAAAAGTCAAAAATGACGGTTACGTCTAAAGTATCACAAAGGGTATGTAAAATGTTTACATACAAGTCAATTTGATAAAAAAATGACAAATTTTAGGAAAAAAGTAAAAAATGACATTTACGTCTAAAGTACCATAAAAGGTATGTAAAATGTTTACATACAAGTTAATTTCATAAAAAAATGACAAATTTTAGGAAAAAAGTCAAAAATGACGGTTACTTCTAAAGTACCATAAAAGGTATGTAAAATGTTTACATACAAGTCAATTTGATAAAAAAATGACAAATTTTAGGAAAAAGTCAAAAATTACGGTTACGTCCAAAGTACAACAAAGGGCATGTAAAATGTTTACATACAAGTCAATTTCATAAAAAATGACGAATTTTAGGAAATACGTCAAAAATGACGGTTACGTCTAAAATACCATAAAAGGTATGTAAAATGTTTACATACAAGTCAATTTGATAAAAAAAATGACAAATTTTAAGAAAAATGTCAAAAATGACGGTTACGTCTAAAGTACCATAAAGGGTATGTAAAATGTTTACATACAAGTCAATTTCATAAAAAAATGACGTATTTTAGGAAATACGTCAAAAATGACATTTACGCCTAAAGTACCTTAAAGGGTATGTAAAATGTTTACATACAAGTCAATTTGATAAAAAAATGACAAATTTTAGGGAAAAAGTCAAAAATGACATTTACGCCTAAAGTACCATAAAAGGTATGTAAAATGTTTATATACAAGTCAATTTGATAAAAAAATGACAAATTTTAGGAAAAAAGTCAAAAATGACATTTACGTCTAAAGTACCATAAAGGGTATGTAAAATGTTTACATACAAGTCAATTTGATAAAAAAATGACGAATTTTAGGAAAAACGTCAAATATGAGGGTTACGTCTAAAATACGATAAAAGGTATGTAAACATTTTACATACAAGTCAATTTCATAAAAAAATGACAAATTTTAGGAAAAAAGTCAAAAATGACGGTTACGTCTAAAGTACCATAAAGGGTATGTAAAATGTTTACATACAAGTCAATTTGATAAAAAAATGACAAATTTTAGGAAAAAAGTCAAAAATGACGTTTACGTCTAAAGTACCATAAAGGGTATGTAAAATGTTTACATACAAGTCAATTTGATAAAAAAAATGACAAATTTTAAGAAAAATGTCAAAAATGACGGTTACGTCTAAAGTACCATAAAGGGTATGTAAAATGTTTACATACAAGTCAATTTCATAAAAAAATGACGAATTATAGGAAATACGTCAAAAATTACGGTTACGTCTAAAATACCATAAAAGGTATGTAAAATGTTTACATACAAGTCAATTTGATAAAAAAATGACAAATTTTAGGAAAAAAGTCAAAAATGACATTTGCGTCTAAAGTACCATAAAGTGTATGTAAAATGTTTACATACAAGTCAATTTGATAAAAAAATGACAAATTTTAGGAAAAAAGTCAAAAATGACATTTACGCCTAAAGTACCATAAAGGGTATGTAAAATGTTTACATACAAGTCAATTTGATAAAAAAATGACAAATTTTAGGAAAAAAGTCAAAAATGACATTTACGCCTAAAGTACCATAAAGGATATGTAAAATGTTTACATACAAGTCAATTTGATAAAAAAATGACAAATTTTAGGGAAAAAGTCAAAAATGACATTTACGTCTAAAGTACCATAAAGGATATGTAAAATGTTTACATACAAGTCAATTTGATAAAAAAATGACAAATTTTAGCAAAAAAGTCAAAAATGACATTTACGTCTAAAGTACTATAAAGGATATGTAAAATGTTTACATATAAGTCAATTTGATAAAAAAATGACAAATTTTAGGAAAAAAGTCAAAAATGACATTTACGCCTAAAGTACCATAAAGGGTATGTAAAATGTTTACATACAAGTCAATTTGATAAAAAAATGACAAATTTTAGGAAAAAAGTCAAAAATGACGGTTACGTCTAAAGTATCACAAAGGGTATGTAAAATGTTTACATACAAGTCAATTTGATAAAAAAAATGACAAATTTTAGGAAAAAAGTCAAAAATGACATTTACGCCTAAAGTACCATAAAGGGTATGTAAAATGTTTACATACAAGTCAATTTGATAAAAAAATGACAAATTTTAGGAAAAAAGTCAAAAATGACGGTTACGTCTAAAGTATCACAAAGGGTATGTAAAATGTTTACATACAAGTCAATTTGATAAAAAAAATGACAAATTTTAGGAAAAAAGTCAAAAATGACATTTACGCCTAAAGTACCATAAAAGGTATGTAAAATGTTTACATACAAGTCAATTTCATAAAAAATGACGAATTTTAGGAAATACGTCAAAAATGACGGTTACGTCTAAAATACCATAAAAGGTATGTAAAATGTTTACATACAAGTCAATTTGATAAAAAAATGACAAATTTTAGGAAAAAAGTCAAAAATGACATTTACGTCTAAAGTACCATAAAGGGTATGTAAAATGTTTACATACAAGTCAATTTGATAAAAAAATGACAAATTTTAGGAAAAAAGTCAAAAATGACATTTACGTCTAAAGTACCATAAAGGGTATTTAAAATGTTTACATACAAGTCAATTTCATAAAAAATGACGAATTTTAGGAAATACGTCAAAAATGACGGTTACGTCTAAAATACCATAAAAGGTATGTAAAATGTTTACATACAAGTCAATTTGATAAAAAAATGACAAATTTTAGGAAAAAAGTCAAAAATGACATTTACGTCTAAAGTACCATAAAGGGTATGTAAAATGTTTACATACAAGTCAATTTGATAAAAAAATGACAAATTTTAGGAAAACGTCAAAAATGACGGTTACGTCTAAAGTACAACAAAGGGCATGTAAAATGTTTACATACAAGTCAATTTCATAAAAAATGACGAATTTTAAGAAATACGTCAAAAATGACGGTTACGTCTAAAATACCATAAAAGTTATGTAAAATGTTTACATACAAGTCAATTTGATAAAAAAATGACAAATTTTAGGAAAAAGTCAAAAATTACGGTTACGTCCAAAGTACAACAAAGGGCATGTAAAATGTTTACATACAAGTCAATTTCATAAAAAATGACGAATTTTAGGAAATACGTCAAAAATGACAGTTACGTCTAAAATACCATAAAAGGTATGTAAAATGTTTACATACAAGTCAATTTGATAAAAAAATGACAAATTTTAGGAAAAAAGTCAAAAATGACATTTACGCCTAAAGTACCATAAAGGGTATGTAAAATGTTTACATACAAGTCAATTTGATAAAAAAATGACAAATTTTAGGAAAAAAGTCAAAAATGACATTTACGTCTAAAGTACCATAAAGGGTATTTAAAATGTTTACATACAAGTCAATTTGATAAAAAAATGACAAATTTTAGGAAAAAAGTCAAAAATGACATTTACGTCTAAAGCACCATAAAGGGTATTTAAAATGTTTACATACAAGTCAATTTCATAAAAAAATGACAAATTTAACGAAAAAAGTCAAAAATGACGGTTACTTCTAAAGTACCATAAAAGGTATGTAAAATGTTTACATACAAGTCAATTTGATAAAAAAATGACAAATTTTAGGAAAAAAGTCAAAAATGACATTTACGTCTAAAGTACCATAAAGGGTATTTAAAATGTTTACATACAAGTCAATTTGATAAAAAAATGACAAATTTTAGGAAAAAAGTCAAAAATGACATTTACGCCTAAACTACCATAAAGGGTATGTAAAACGTTTACATACAAGTCAATTTGATAAAAAAATGACAAATTTTAGGGAAAAAGTCAAAAATGACATTTACGCCTAAAGTACCATAAAGGGTATGTAAAATGTTTACATACAAGTCAATTTCATAAAAAATGACGAATTTTAGGAAATACGTCAAAAATGACGGTTACGTCTAAAATACCATAAAAGGTTTGTAAAATGTTTACATACAAGTCAAATTGATAAAAAAATGACAAATTTTAGGAAAAAAGTCAAAAATGACATTTACGTCTAAAGTACCATAAAGGGTATTTAAAATGTTTACATACAAGTCAATTTGATAAAAAAATGACAAATTTTAGGAAAAAAGTCAAAAATGACATTTACGTCTAAAGCACCATAAAGGGTATTTAAAATGTTTACATACAAGTCAATTTCATAAAAAAATGACAAATTTAACGAAAAAAGTCAAAAATGACGGTTACTTCTAAAGTACCATAAAAGGTATGTAAAATGTTTACATACAAGTCAATTTGATAAAAAAATGACAAATTTTAGGAAAAAAGTCAAAAATGACATTTACGTCTAAAGTACCATAAAGGGTATTTAAAATGTTTACATACAAGTCAATTTGATAAAAAAATGACAAATTTTAGGAAAAAAGTCAAAAATGACATTTACGTCTAAAGTACCATAAAGGGTATTTAAAATGTTTACATACAAGTCAATTTGATAAAAAAATGACAAATTTTAGGAAAAAAGTCAAAAATGACATTTACGCCTAAACTACCATAAAGGGTATGTAAAACGTTTACATACAAGTCAATTTGATAAAAAAATGACAAATTTTAGGGAAAAAGTCAAAAATGACATTTACGCCTAAAGTACCATAAAGGGTATGTAAAATGTTTACATACAAGTCAATTTCATAAAAAATGACGAATTTTAGGAAATACGTCAAAAATGACGGTTACGTCTAAAATACCATAAAAGGTTTGTAAAATGTTTACATACAAGTCAAATTGATAAAAAAATGACAAATTTTAGGAAAAAAGTCAAAAATGACATTTACGTCTAAAGTACCATAAAGGGTATGTAAAATGTTTACATACAAGTCAATTTGATAAAAAAATGACAAATTTTAGGAAAACGTCAAAAATGACGGTTACGTCTAAAGTACAACAAAGGGCATGTAAAATGTTTACATACAAGTCAATTTCATAAAAAATGACGAATTTTAAGAAATACGTCAAAAATGACGGTTACGTCTAAAATACCATAAAAGGTATGTAAAATGTTTACATACAAGTCAATTTGATAAAAAAATGACAAATTTTAGGAAAAAAGTCAAAAATGACGGTTACGTCTAAAGTACCATAAAGGGTATGTAAAATGTTTACATACAAGTCAATTTCATAAAAAAATGACAAATTTAACGAAAAAAGTCAAAAATGACGGTTACTTCTAAAGTATCACAAAGGGTATGTAAAATGTTTACATACAAGTCAATTTGATAAAAAAATGACAAATTTTAGGAAAAAAGTCAAAAATGACGGTTACGTCTAAAGAATCACAAAGGGTATGTAAAATGTTTACATACAAGTCAATTTGATAAAAAAATGACGAATTTTAGGAAAAACGTCAAATATGAGGGTTACGTCTAAAATACGATAAAAGGTATGTAAACATTTTACATACAAGTCAATTTCATAAAAAAATGACGAATTTAACGAAAAAAGTCAAAAATGACGGTTACTTCTAAAGTACCATAAAAGGTATGTAAAATGTTTACATACAAGTCAATTTCCTAAAAAAATGACAAATTTTAGGAAAAAAGTCAAAAATGACGGTTACTTCTAAAGTACCATAAAAGGTATGTAAAATGTTTACATACAAGTTAATTTCATAAAAAAATGACAAATTCTAGGAAAAATGTAAAAAATGACGGTCACGTTAAAGTACCATAAAGGGTATGTAAAATGTTTACATACAAGTCAATTTCATAAAAAAATGACAAATTCTAGGAAAAATGTAAAAAATGACGGTCACGTCTAAAGTACCATAAAGGGTATGTAAAATGTTTCCATACAAGTCAATTTCATAAAAAAATGACAAATTCCAGGAAAAATGTAAAAAATGACGGTCACGTTAAAGTACCATAAAGGGTATGTAAAATGTTTACATACAAGTCAATTTCATAAAAAAATGACGAATTTTAGGAAAAACGTCAAATATGACGGTTACGTCTAAAATACAATAAAAGGTATGTAAAATGTTTACATACAAGTCAATTTCATAAAAAAATGACAAATTTTATGAAAAAAGTCAAAAATGACGGTTACGTCTAAAGTACCATAAAGGGTATGTAAAATGTTTACATACAAGTCAATTTCATAAAAAAATGACAAATTTTAGGAAAAAAGTCAAAAATGACATTTACGTCTAAAGTACCATAAAGGGTATTTAAAATGTTTACATACAAGTCAATTTGATAAAAAAATGACAAATTTTAGGAAAAAAGTCAAAAATGACATTTACGTCTAAAGCACCATAAAGGGTATTTAAAATGTTTACAAACAAGTCAATTTCATAAAAAAATGACAAATTTAACGAAAAAAGTCAAAAATGACGGTTACTTCTAAAGTACCATAAAAGGTATGTAAAATGTTTACATACAAGTCAATTTGATAAAAAAATGACAAATTTTAGGAAAAAAGTCAAAAATGACATTTACGCCTAAAGTACCATAAAGGGTATGTAAAACGTTTACATACAAGTCAATTTGATAAAAAAATGACAAATTTTAGGGAAAAAGTCAAAAATGACATTTACGCCTAAAGTACCATAAAGGGTATGTAAAATGTTTACATACAAGTCAATTTCATAAAAAATGACGAATTTTAGGAAATACGTCAAAAATGACGGTTACGTCTAAAATACCATAAAAGGTATGTAAAATGTTTACATACAAGTCAAATTGATAAAAAAATGACAAATTTTAGGAAAAAAGTCAAAAATGACATTTACGTCTAAAGTACCATAAAGGGTATGTAAAATGTTTACATACAAGTCAATTTGATAAAAAAATGACAAATTTTAGGGAAAAAGTCAAAAATGACATTTACGCCTAAAGTACCATAAAGGGTATGTAAAATGTTTACATACAAGTCAATTTCATAAAAAATGACGAATTTTAGGAAATACGTCAAAAATGACGGTTACGTCTAAAATACCATAAAAGGTATGTAAAATGTTTACATACAAGTCAATTTGATAAAAAAATGACGAATTTTAGGAAAAAAGTCAAAAATGACGGTTACGTCTAAAGTATCACAAAGGGTATGTAAAATGTTTACATACAAGTCAATTTGATAAAAAAATGACAAATTTTAGGAAAAAAGTAAAAAATGACATTTACGTCTAAAGTACCATAAAAGGTATGTAAAATGTTTACATACAAGTTAATTTCATAAAAAAATGACAAATTTTAGGAAAAAAGTCAAAAATGACGGTTACTTCTAAAGTACCATAAAAGGTATGTAAAATGTTTACATACAAGTCAATTTGATAAAAAAATGACAAATTTTAGGAAAAAAGTCAAAAATGACATTTACGCCTAAAGTACCATAAAGGGTATGTAAAATGTTTACATACAAGTCAATTTGATAAAAAAATTACAAATTTTAGGAAAAAATTCAAAAATGGCATTTACGTCTAAAGTACCATAAAGGGTATGTAAAATGTTTACATACAAGTCAATTTGATAAAAAAATGACAAATTTTAGGAAAAAGTCAAAAATTACGGTTACGTCCAAAGTACAACAAAAGGCATGTAAAATGTTTACATACAAGTCAATTTCATAAAAAATGACGAATTTTAGGAAATACGTCAAAAATGACGGTTACGTCTAAAATACCATAAAAGGTATGTAAAATGTTTACATACAAGTCAATTTGATAAAAAAATGACAAATTTTAGGAAAAAAGTCAAAAATGACATTTACGCCTAAAGTACCATAAAGGGTATGTAAAATGTTTACATACAAGTCAATTTGATAAAAAAATGACAAATTTTAGGGAAAAAGTCAAAAATGACATTTACGCCTAAAGTACCATAAAAGGTATGTAAAATGTTTATATACAAGTCAATTTGATAAAAAAATGACAAATTTTAGGAAAAAAGTCAAAAATGACATTTACGTCTAAAGTACCATAAAGGGTATGTAAAATGTTTACATACAAGTCAATTTGATAAAAAAATGACGAATTTTAGGAAAAACGTCAAATATGAGGGTTACGTCTAAAATACGATAAAAGGTATGTAAACATTTTACATACAAGTCAATTTCATAAAAAAATGACAAATTTAACGAAAAAAGTCAAAAATGACGGTTACTTCTAAAGCACCTAAAAGGTATGTAAAATGTTTACATACAAGTCAATTTCATAAAAAAATTACAAATTTTAGGAAAAAAGTCAAAAATGATGGTTACGTCTAAAGTATCACAAAGGGTATGTAAAATGTTTACATACAAGTCAATTTGATAAAAAAATGACAAATTTTAGGAAAAAAGTCAAAAATGACGGTTACGTCTAAAGTACCATAAAGGGTATGTAAAATGTTTACATACAAGTCAATTTCATAAAAAAATGACAAATTTAACGAAAAAAGTCAAAAATGACGGTTACTTCTAAAGTATCACAAAGGGTATGTAAAATGTTTACATACAAGTCAATTTGATAAAAAAATGACAAATTTTTGGAAAAAAGTCAAAAATGACGGTTACGTCTAAAGTATCACAAAGGGTATGTAAAATGTTTACATACAAGTCAATTTGATAAAAAAATGACAAATTTTAGGAAAAAAGTAAAAAATGACAGTTACGTCTAAAGTACCATAAAAGGTATGTAAAATGTTTACATACAAGTTAATTTCATAAAAAAATGACAAATTTTAGGAAAAAAGTCAAAAATGACGGTTACGTCTAAAGTACCATAAAGGGTATGTAAAATGTTTACATACAAGTCAATTTGATAAAAAAATGACAAATTTTAGGAAAAATGTAAAAAATGACGGTTACGTCTAAAGTACCATAAAAGGTATGTAAAATGTTTACATACAAGTCAATTTCATAAAAAAATGACAAATTCTAGGAAAAATGTAAAAAATGACGGTCACGTTAAAGTACCATAAAGGGTATGTAAAATGTTTACATACAAGTCAATTTCATAAAAAAATGACAAATTCTAGGAAAAATGTAAAAAATGACGGTCACGTCTAAAGTACCATAAAGGGTATGTAAAATGTTTCCATACAAGTCAATTTCATAAAAAAATGACAAATTCTAGGAAAAATGTAAAAAATGACGGTCACGTTAAAGTTCCACAAAGGGTATGTAAAATGTTTACATACAAGTCAATTTCATAAAAAAATGACGAATTTTAGGAAAAACGTCAAATATGACGGTTACGTCTAAAATACAATAAAAGGTATGTAAAATGTTTACATACAAGTCAATTTCATAAAAAAATGACAAATTTTATGAAAAAAGTCAAAAATGACGGTTACGTCTAAAGTACCATAAAGGGTATGTAAAATGTTTACATACAAGTCAATTTCATAAAAAAATGACAAATTTTAGGAAAAAAGTCAAAAATGACATTTACGTCTAAAGTACCATAAAGGGTATTTAAAATGTTTACATACAAGTCAATTTGATAAAAAAATGACAAATTTTAGGAAAAAAGTCAAAAATGACATTTACGTCTAAAGCACCATAAAGGGTATTTAAAATGTTTACATACAAGTCAATTTCATAAAAAAATGACAAATTTAACGAAAAAAGTCAAAAATGACGGTTACTTCTAAAGTACCATAAAAGGTATGTAAAATGTTTACATACAAGTCAATTTGATAAAAAAATGACAAATTTTAGGAAAAAAGTCAAAAATGACATTTACGCCTAAAGTACCATAAAGGGTATGTAAAACGTTTACATACAAGTCAATTTGATAAAAAAATGACAAATTTTAGGGAAAAAGTCAAAAATGACATTTACGCCTAAAGTACCATAAAGGGTATGTAAAATGTTTACATACAAGTCAATTTCATAAAAAATGGCGAATTTTAGGAAATACGTCAAAAATGACGGTTACGTCTAAAATACCATAAAAGGTATGTAAAATGTTTACATACAAGTCAATTTGATAAAAAAATGACAAATTTTAGGAAAAAAGTCAAAAATGACATTTACGTCTAAAGTACCATAAAGGGTATGTAAAATGTTTACATACAAGTCAATTTGATAAAAAAATGACAAATTTTAGGAAAACGTCAAAAATGACGGTTACGTCTAAAGTACAACAAAGGGCATGTAAAATGTTTACATACAAGTCAATTTCATAAAAAATGACGAATTTTAAGAAATACGTCAAAAATGACGGTTACGTCTAAAATACCATAAAAGGTATGTAAAATGTTTACATACAAGTCAATTTGATAAAAAAATGACAAATTTTAGGAAAAAGTCAAAAATGACGGTTACGTCCAAAGTACAACAAAGGGCATGTAAAATGTTTACATACAAGTCAATTTCATAAAAAATGACGAATTTTAGGAAATACGTCAAAAATGACGGTTACGTCTAAAATACCATAAAAGGTATGTAAAATGTTTACATACAAGTCAATTTGATAAAAAAATGACAAATTTTAGGAAAAAAGTCAAAAATGACATTTACGTCTAAAGTACCATAAAGGGTATGTAAAATGTTTACATACAAGTCAATTTGATAAAAAAATGACGAATTTTAGGAAAAAAGTCAAAAATGACGGTTACGTCTAAAGTATCACAAAGGGTATGTAAAATGTTTACATACAAGTCAATTTGATAAAAAAATGACAAATTTTAGGAAAAAAGTAAAAAATGACATTTACGTCTAAAGTACCATAAAAGGTATGTAAAATGTTTACATACAAGTTAATTTCATAAAAAAATGACAAATTTTAGGAAAAAAGTCAAAAATGACGGTTACTTCTAAAGTACCATAAAAGGTATGTAAAATGTTTACATACAAGTCAATTTGATAAAAAAATGACAAATTTTAGGAAAAAGTCAAAAATTACGGTTACGTCCAAAGTACAACAAAGGGCATGTAAAATGTTTACATACAAGTCAATTTCATAAAAAATGACGAATTTTAGGAAATACGTCAAAAATGACGGTTACGTCTAAAATACCATAAAAGGTATGTAAAATGTATACATACAAGTCAATTTGATAAAAAAAATGACAAATTTTAAGAAAAATGTCAAAAATGACGGTTACGTCTAAAGTACCATAAAGGGTATGTAAAATGTTTACATACAAGTCAATTTCATAAAAAAATGACGAATTTTAGGAAATACGTCAAAAATGACGGTTACGTCTAAAATACCATAAAAGGTATGTAAAATGTTTACATACAAGTCAATTTGATAAAAAAATGACAAATTTTAGGAAAAAAGTCAAAAATGACGGTTACGTCTAAAGAATCACAAAGGGTATGTAAAATGTTTACATACAAGTCAATTTGATAAAAAAATGACGAATTTTAGGAAAAACGTCAAATATGAGGGTTACGTCTAAAATACGATAAAAGGTATGTAAACATTTTACATACAAGTCAATTTCATAAAAAAATGACGAATTTAACGAAAAAAGTCAAAAATGACGGTTACTTCTAAAGTACCATAAAAGGTATGTAAAATGTTTACATACAAGTCAATTTCCTAAAAAAATGACAAATTTTAGGAAAAAAGTCAAAAATGACGGTTACTTCTAAAGTACCATAAAAGGTATGTAAAATGTTTACATACAAGTTAATTTCATAAAAAAATGACAAATTCTAGGAAAAATGTAAAAAATGACGGTCACGTTAAAGTACCATAAAGGGTATGTAAAATGTTTACATACAAGTCAATTTCATAAAAAAATGACAAATTCTAGGAAAAATGTAAAAAATGACGGTCACGTCTAAAGTACCATAAAGGGTATGTAAAATGTTTCCATACAAGTCAATTTCATAAAAAAATGACAAATTCCAGGAAAAATGTAAAAAATGACGGTCACGTTAAAGTACCATAAAGGGTATGTAAAATGTTTACATACAAGTCAATTTCATAAAAAAATGACGAATTTTAGGAAAAACGTCAAATATGACGGTTACGTCTAAAATACAATAAAAGGTATGTAAAATGTTTACATACAAGTCAATTTCATAAAAAAATGACAAATTTTATGAAAAAAGTCAAAAATGACGGTTACGTCTAAAGTACCATAAAGGGTATGTAAAATGTTTACATACAAGTCAATTTCATAAAAAAATGACAAATTTTAGGAAAAAAGTCAAAAATGACATTTACGTCTAAAGTACCATAAAGGGTATTTAAAATGTTTACATACAAGTCAATTTGATAAAAAAATGACAAATTTTAGGAAAAAAGTCAAAAATGACATTTACGTCTAAAGCACCATAAAGGGTATTTAAAATGTTTACAAACAAGTCAATTTCATAAAAAAATGACAAATTTAACGAAAAAAGTCAAAAATGACGGTTACTTCTAAAGTACCATAAAAGGTATGTAAAATGTTTACATACAAGTCAATTTGATAAAAAAATGACAAATTTTAGGAAAAAAGTCAAAAATGACATTTACGCCTAAAGTACCATAAAGGGTATGTAAAACGTTTACATACAAGTCAATTTGATAAAAAAATGACAAATTTTAGGGAAAAAGTCAAAAATGACATTTACGCCTAAAGTACCATAAAGGGTATGTAAAATGTTTACATACAAGTCAATTTCATAAAAAATGACGAATTTTAGGAAATACGTCAAAAATGACGGTTACGTCTAAAATACCATAAAAGGTATGTAAAATGTTTACATACAAGTCAAATTGATAAAAAAATGACAAATTTTAGGAAAAAAGTCAAAAATGACATTTACGTCTAAAGTACCATAAAGGGTATTTAAAATGTTTACATACAAGTCAATTTGATAAAAAAATGACAAATTTTAGGAAAAAAGTCAAAAATGACATTTACGTCTAAAGTACCATAAAAGGTATGTAAAATGTTTATATACAAGTCAATTTGATAAAAAAATGACAAATTTTAGGAAAAAAGTCAAAAATGACATTTACGTCTAAAGTACCATAAAGGGTATGTAAAATGTTTACATACAAGTCAATTTGATAAAAAAATGACGAATTTTAGGAAAAACGTCAAATATGAGGGTTACGTCTAAAATACGATAAAAGGTATGTAAACATTTTACATACAAGTCAATTTCATAAAAAAATGACAAATTTAACGAAAAAAGTCAAAAATGACGGTTACTTCTAAAGCACCTAAAAGGTATGTAAAATGTTTACATACAAGTCAATTTCATAAAAAAATTACAAATTTTAGGAAAAAAGTCAAAAATGATGGTTACGTCTAAAGTATCACAAAGGGTATGTAAAATGTTTACATACAAGTCAATTTGATAAAAAAATGACAAATTTTAGGAAAAAAGTCAAAAATGACGGTTACGTCTAAAGTACCATAAAGGGTATGTAAAATGTTTACATACAAGTCAATTTCATAAAAAAATGACAAATTTAACGAAAAAAGTCAAAAATGACGGTTACTTCTAAAGTATCACAAAGGGTATGTAAAATGTTTACATACAAGTCAATTTGATAAAAAAATGACAAATTTTTGGAAAAAAGTCAAAAATGACGGTTACGTCTAAAGTATCACAAAGGGTATGTAAAATGTTTACATACAAGTCAATTTGATAAAAAAATGACAAATTTTAGGAAAAAAGTAAAAAATGACAGTTACGTCTAAAGTACCATAAAAGGTATGTAAAATGTTTACATACAAGTTAATTTCATAAAAAAATGACAAATTTTAGGAAAAAAGTCAAAAATGACGGTTACGTCTAAAGTACCATAAAGGGTATGTAAAATGTTTACATACAAGTCAATTTGATAAAAAAATGACAAATTTTAGGAAAAATGTAAAAAATGACGGTTACGTCTAAAGTACCATAAAAGGTATGTAAAATGTTTACATACAAGTCAATTTCATAAAAAAATGACAAATTCTAGGAAAAATGTAAAAAATGACGGTCACGTTAAAGTACCATAAAGGGTATGTAAAATGTTTACATACAAGTCAATTTCATAAAAAAATGACAAATTCTAGGAAAAATGTAAAAAATGACGGTCACGTCTAAAGTACCATAAAGGGTATGTAAAATGTTTCCATACAAGTCAATTTCATAAAAAAATGACAAATTCTAGGAAAAATGTAAAAAATGACGGTCACGTTAAGGTACCACAAAGGGTATGTAAAATGTTTACATACAAGTCAATTTCATAAAAAAATGACGAATTTTAGGAAAAACGTCAAATATGACGGTTACGTCTAAAATACAATAAAAGGTATGTAAAATGTTTACATACAAGTCAATTTCATAAAAAAATGACAAATTTTATGAAAAAAGTCAAAAATGACGGTTACGTCTAAAGTACCATAAAGGGTATGTAAAATGTTTACATACAAGTCAATTTCATAAAAAAATGACAAATTTTAGGAAAAAAGTCAAAAATGACATTTACGTCTAAAGTACCATAAAGGGTATTTAAAATGTTTACATACAAGTCAATTTGATAAAAAAATGACAAATTTTAGGAAAAAAGTCAAAAATGACATTTACGTCTAAAGCACCATAAAGGGTATTTAAAATGTTTACATACAAGTCAATTTCATAAAAAAATGACAAATTTAACGAAAAAAGTCAAAAATGACGGTTACTTCTAAAGTACCATAAAAGGTATGTAAAATGTTTACATACAAGTCAATTTGATAAAAAAATGACAAATTTTAGGAAAAAAGTCAAAAATGACATTTACGCCTAAAGTACCATAAAGGGTATGTAAAACGTTTACATACAAGTCAATTTGATAAAAAAATGACAAATTTTAGGGAAAAAGTCAAAAATGACATTTACGCCTAAAGTACCATAAAGGGTATGTAAAATGTTTACATACAAGTCAATTTCATAAAAAATGACGAATTTTAGGAAATACGTCAAAAATGACGGTTACGTCTAAAATACCATAAAAGGTATGTAAAATGTTTACATACAAGTCAATTTGATAAAAAAATGACAAATTTTAGGAAAAAAGTCAAAAATGACATTTACGTCTAAAGTACCATAAAGGGTATGTAAAATGTTTACATACAAGTCAATTTGAAAAAAAAATGACAAATTTTAGGAAAACGTCAAAAATGACGGTTACGTCTAAAGTACAACAAAGGGCATGTAAAATGTTTACATACAAGTCAATTTCATAAAAAATGACGAATTTTAAGAAATACGTCAAAAATGACGGTTACGTCTAAAATACCATAAAAGGTATGTAAAATGTTTACATACAAGTCAATTTGATAAAAAAATGACAAATTTTAGGAAAAAGTCAAAAATGACGGTTACGTCCAAAGTACAACAAAGGGCATGTAAAATGTTTACATACAAGTCAATTTCATAAAAAATGACGAATTTTAGGAAATACGTCAAAAATGACGGTTACGTCTAAAATACCATAAAAGGTATGTAAAATGTTTACATACAAGTCAATTTGATAAAAAAATGACAAATTTTAGAAAAAAAGTCAAAAATGACATTTACGTCTAAAGTACCATAAAGGGTATGTAAAATGTTTACATACAAGTCAATTTGATAAAAAAATGACGAATTTTAGGAAAAAAGTCAAAAATGACGGTTACGTCTAAAGTATCACAAAGGGTATGTAAAATGTTTACATACAAGTCAATTTGATAAAAAAATGACAAATTTTAGGAAAAAAGTAAAAAATGACATTTACGTCTAAAGTACCATAAAAGGTATGTAAAATGTTTACATACAAGTTAATTTCATAAAAAAATGACAAATTTTAGGAAAAAAGTCAAAAATGACGGTTACTTCTAAAGTACCATAAAAGGTATGTAAAATGTTTACATACAAGTCAATTTGATAAAAAAATGACAAATTTTAGGAAAAAGTCAAAAATTACGGTTACGTCCAAAGTACAACAAAGGGCATGTAAAATGTTTACATACAAGTCAATTTCATAAAAAATGACGAATTTTAGGAAATACGTCAAAAATGACGGTTACGTCTAAAATACCATAAAAGGTATGTAAAATGTTTACATACAAGTCAATTTGATAAAAAAAATGACAAATTTTAAGAAAAATGTCAAAAATGACGGTTACGTCTAAAGTACCATAAAGGGTATGTAAAATGTTTACATACAAGTCAATTTCATAAAAAAATGACGAATTTTAGGAAATACGTCAAAAATGACGGTTACGTCTAAAATACCATAAAAGGTATGTAAAATGTTTACATACAAGTCAATTTGATAAAAAAATGACAAATTTTAGGAAAAAAGTCAAAAATGACATTTACGCCTAAAGTACCTTAAAGGGTATGTAAAATGTTTACATACAAGTCAATTTGATAAAAAAATGACAAATTTTAGGGAAAAAGTCAAAAATGACATTTACGCCTAAAGTACCATAAAAGGTATGTAAAATGTTTATATACAAGTCAATTTGATAAAAAAATGACAAATTTTAGGAAAAAAGACAAAAATGACATTTACGTCTAAAGTACCATAAAGGGTATGTAAAATGTTTACATACAAGTCAATTTGATAAAAAAATGACGAATTTTAGGAAAAACGTCAAATATGAGGGTTACGTCTAAAATACGATAAAAGGTATGTAAACATTTTACATACAAGTCAATTTCATAAAAAAATGACAAATTTAACGAAAAAAGTCAAAAATGACGGTTACTTCTAAAGTATCACAAAGGGTATGTAAAATGTTTACATACAAGTCAATTTGATAAAAAAATGACAAATTTTAGGAAAAAAGTCAAAAATGACGGTTACGTCTAAAGTATCACAAAGGGTATGTAAAATGTTTACATACAAGTCAATTTGATAAAAAAATGACAAATTTTAGGAAAAAAGTAAAAAATGACAGTTACGTCTAAAGTACCATAAAAGGTATGTAAAATGTTTACATACAAGTTAATTTCATAAAAAAATGACAAATTTTAGGAAAAAAGTCAAAAATGACGGTTACGTCTAAAGTACCATAAAGGGTATGTAAAATGTTTACATACAAGTCAATTTGATAAAAAAATGACAAATTTTAGGAAAAAAGTCAAAAATGACGTTTACGTCTAAAGTACCATAAAGGGTATGTAAAATGTTTACATACAAGTCAATTTGATAAAAAAAATGACAAATTTTAAGAAAAATGTCAAAAATGACGGTTACGTCTAAAGTACCATAAAGGGTATGTAAAATGTTTACATACAAGTCAATTTCATAAAAAAATGACGAATTTTAGGAAATACGTCAAAAATGACGGTTACGTCTAAAATACCATAAAAGGTATGTAAAATGTTTACATACAAGTCAATTTGATAAAAAAATGACAAATTTTAGGAAAAAAGTCAAAAATGACATTTGCGTCTAAAGTACCATAAAGTGTATGTAAAATGTTTACATACAAGTCAATTTGATAAAAAAATGACAAATTTTAGGAAAAAAGTCAAAAATGACATTTACGCCTAAAGTACCATAAAGGGTATGTAAAATGTTTACATACAAGTCAATTTGATAAAAAAATGACAAATTTTAGGAAAAAAGTCAAAAATGACATTTACGCCTAAAGTACCATAAAGGATATGTAAAATGTTTACATACAAGTCAATTTGATAAAAAAATGACAAATTTTAGGGAAAAAGTCAAAAATGACATTTACGTCTAAAGTACCATAAAGGATATGTAAAATGTTTACATACAAGTCAATTTGATAAAAAAATGACAAATTTTAGCAAAAAAGTCAAAAATGACATTTACGTCTAAAGTACTATAAAGGATATGTAAAATGTTTACATACAAGTCAATTTGATAAAAAAATGACAAATTTTAGGAAAAAAGTCAAAAATGACATTTACGCCTAAAGTACCATAAAGGGTATGTAAAATGTTTACATACAAGTCAATTTGATAAAAAAATGACAAATTTTAGGAAAAAAGTCAAAAATGACGGTTACGTCTAAAGTATCACAAAGGGTATGTAAAATGTTTACATACAAGTCAATTTGATAAAAAAAATGACAAATTTTAGGAAAAAAGTCAAAAATGACATTTACGCCTAAAGTACCATAAAGGGTATGTAAAATGTTTACATACAAGTCAATTTGATAAAAAAATGACAAATTTTAGGAAAAAAGTCAAAAATGACGGTTACGTCTAAAGTATCACAAAGGGTATGTAAAATGTTTACATACAAGTCAATTTGATAAAAAAAATGACAAATTTTAGGAAAAAAGTCAAAAATGACATTTACGCCTAAAGTACCATAAAAGGTATGTAAAATGTTTACATACAAGTCAATTTCATAAAAAATGACGAATTTTAGGAAATACGTCAAATATGAGGGTTAGGTCTAAAATACGATAAAAGGTATGTAAACATTTTACATACAAGTCAATTTCATAAAAAAATGACAAATTTAACGAAAAAAGTCAAAAATGACGGTTACTTCTAAAGTACCATAAAAGGTATGTAAAATGTTTACATACAAGTCAATTTCATAAAAAAATGACAAATTTTAGGAAAAAAGTCAAAAATGACGGTTACGTCTAAAGTATCACAAAGGGTATGTAAAATGTTTACATACAAGTCAATTTGATAAAAAAATGACAAATTTTAGGGAAAAAGTCAAAAATGACATTTACGCCTAAAGTACCATAAAGGGTATGTAAAATGTTTACATACAAGTCAATATGATAAAAAAATGACAAATTTTAGGAAAAACGTCAAAAATGACATTTACGTCTAAAGTACCATAAAAGGTATGTAAAATGTTTACATACAAGTCAATTTCATAAAAAAATGACAAATTTTAGGAAAAAAGTCAAAAATGACGGTTACGTCTAAAGTATCACAAAGGGTATGTAAAATGTTTACATACAAGTCAATTACATAAAAAAATGACAAATTTAACAAAAAAAGTCAAAAATGACATTTACTTCTAAAGTACCATAAAGGGTATGTAAAATGTTTACATACAAGTCAATTTGATAAAAAAATGACAAATTTTAGGAAAAAAGTCAAAAACGACATTTACGTCTAAAGTACCATAAAAAGTATGTAAAATGTTTACATACAAGTCAATTTGATAAAAAAATGACAAATTTTAGGAAAAAAGTCAAAAATGACATTTACGTCTAAAGTACCATAAAGGGTATGTAAAATGTTTACATACAAGTCAATTTGATAAAAAAAATGACAAATTTTAAGAAAAATGTCAAAAATGACGGTTACGTCTAAAGTACCATAAAAGGTATGTAAAATGTTTACATACAAGTCAATTTCATAAAAAAATGACGAATTTTAGGAAATACGTCAAAAATGACGGTTACGTCTAAAATACCATAAAAGGTATGTAAAATGTTTACATACAAGTCAATTTGATAAAAAAAATGACAAATTTTAAGAAAAATGTCAAAAATGACGGTTACGTCTAAAGTACCATAAAGGGTATGTGAAATGTTTACATACAAGTCAATTTCATAAAAAAATGACGAATTTTAGGAAATACGTCAAAAATGACATTTACGTCTAAAGTACCATAAAAGGTATGTAAAATGTTTACATACAAGTCAATTTGATAAAAAAATGACAAATTTTAGGAAAAAAGTCAAAAATGACATTTGCGTCTAAAGTACCATAAAGTGTATGTAAAATGTTTACATACAAGTCAATTTGATAAAAAAATGACAAATTTTAGGAAAAACGTCAAAAATGACATTTACGTCTAAAGTACCATGAAGGGTATGTAAAATGTTTACATACAAGTCAATTTGATAAAAAAATGACAAATTTTAGGAAAAAAGTCAAAAATGACATTTACGTCTAAAGTACCATAAAGGGTATGTAAAATGTTTACATACAAGTCAATTTGATAAAAAATGACGAATTTTAGGAAAAAAGTCAAAAATGACATTTACGTCTAAAGTACCATAAAGGGTATGTAAAATGTTTACATACAAGTCAATTTGGTAAAAAAATGACAAATTTTAGGAAAAAAGTCAAAAATAACATTTACGTCTAAAGTACCATAAAGGATATGTAAAATGTTTACATACAAGTTAGTTTCATAAAAAAATGACGAATTTTAGGAAATACGTCAAAAATGACGGTTACGTCTAAAATACCATAAAAGGTATGTAAAATGTTTACATACAAGTCAATTTGATAAAAAAATGACAAATTTTAGGAAAAAAGTCAAAAATGACATTTGCGTCTAAAGTACCATAAAGTGTATGTAAAATGTTTACATACAAGTCAATTTGATAAAAAAATGACAAATTTTAGGAAAAACGTCAAAAATGACATTTACGTCTAAAGTACCATGAAGGGTATGTAAAATGTTTACATACAAGTCAATTTGATAAAAAAATGACAAATTTTAGGAAAAAAGTCAAAAATGACATTTACGTCTAAAGTACCATAAAGGGTATGTAAAATGTTTACATACAAGTCAATTTGATAAAAAATGACGAATTTTAGGAAAAAAGTCAAAAATGACATTTACGTCTAAAGTACCATAAAGGGTATGTAAAATGTTTACATACAAGTCAATTTGGTAAAAAAATGACAAATTTCATGAAAAATGTGAAAAATGACGGTTACGTCTAAAGTCCCATAAAGGGTATGTAAAATGTTTACATTCAAGCCAATTTCATAAAAAATGACAAATTTTATGAAAAATGTAAAAAATGACGATTACGTCTAAAGTACCATTAAAGGGTATATAAAATGTTTACATATAAGTCAATTTCATAAAAAAATGACAAATTTCATGAAAAATGTGAAAAATGACGGTTACGTCTAAAGTCCCATAAAGGGTATGTAAAATGTTTATATACAAGTCAATTTCATAAAAAAATGACAAATTTTAGGAAAAATGTAAAAAATGACGGTTACGTCTAAAGTACCATTAAAGGGTATGTAAAATGTTTACATACAAGTCAATTTCATAAAAAAATGACAAATTTCATGAAAAATGTGAAAAATGACGGTTACGTCTAAAGTACCATTAAAGGGTATGTAAAATGTTTACATACAAGTCAATTTCATAAAAAAATGACAAATTTCATGAAAAATGTGAAAAATGACGGTTACGTCTAAAGTCCCATAAAGGGTATGTAAAATGTTTACATACAAGTCAATTTGATAAAAAAATGACGAATTTTAGGAAAAACGTCAAATATGAGGGTTAGGTCTAAAATACGATAAAAGGTATGTAAACATTTTACATACAAGTCAATTTCATAAAAAAATGACAAATTTAACGAAAAAAGTCAAAAATGACGGTTACTTCTAAAGTACCATAAAAGGTATGTAAAATGTTTACATACAAGTCAATTTCATAAAAAAATGACAAATTTTAGGAAAAAAGTCAAAAATGACGGTTACGTCTAAAGTATCACAAAGGGTATGTAAAATGTTTACATACAAGTCAATTACATAAAAAAATGACAAATTTAACGAAAAAAGTCAAAAATGACGGTTACTTCTAAAGTACCATAAAAGGTATGTAAAATGTTTACATACAAGTCAATTTGATAAAAAAATGACAAATTTTAGGAAAAAAGTCAAAAATGACATTTACGCCTAAAGAACCATAAAGGGTATGTAAAATGTTTACATACAAGTCAATTTGATAAAAAAATGACAAATTTTAGGGAAAAAGTCAAAAATGACATTTACGCCTAAAGTACCATAAAGGGTATGTAAAATGTTTACATACAAGTCAATATGATAAAAAAATGACAAATTTTAGGAAAAACGTCAAAAATGACATTTACGTCTAAAGTACCATAAAAGGTATGTAAAATGTTTACATACAAGTCAATTTGATAAAAAAATGACAAATTTTAGGAAAAAAGTCAAAAATGACATTTACGTCTAAAGTACCATAAAGGGTATGTAAAATGTTTACATACAAGTCAATTTGATAAAAAAATGACGAATTTTAGGAAAAACGTCAAATATGAGGGTTAGGTCTAAAATACGATAAAAGGTATGTAAACATTTTACATACAAGTCAATTTCATAAAAAAATGACAAATTTAACGAAAAAAGTCAAAAATGACGGTTACTTCTAAAGTACCATAAAAGGTATGTAAAATGTTTACATACAAGTCAATTTCATAAAAAAATGACAAATTTTAGGAAAAAAGTCAAAAATGACGGTTACGTCTAAAGTATCACAAAGGGTATGTAAAATGTTTACATACAAGTCAATTACATAAAAAAATGACAAATTTAACAAAAAAAGTCAAAAATGACGGTTACTTCTAAAGTACCATAAAAGGTATGTAAAATGTTTACATACAAGTCAATTTGATAAAAAAATGACAAATTTTAGGAAAAAAGTCAAAAATGACATTTACGCCTAAAGAACCATAAAGGGTATGTAAAATGTTTACATACAAGTCAATTTGATAAAAAAATGACAAATTTTAGGGAAAAAGTCAAAAATGACATTTACGCCTAAAGTACCATAAAGGGTATGTAAAATGTTTACATACAAGTCAATATGATAAAAAAATGACAAATTTTAGGAAAAACGTCAAAAATGACATTTACGTCTAAAGTACCATAAAAGGTATGTAAAATGTTTACATACAAGTCAATTTGATAAAAAAATGACAAATTTTAGGAAAAAAGTCAAAAATGACATTTACGCCTAAAGTACCATAAAGGGTATGTAAAATATTTACATGCAAGTCAATTTGATAAAAAAATGACAAATTTTAGGAAAAAGTCAAAAATGACATTTACGCCTAAAGTACCATAAAGGGTATGTAAAATGTTTACATACAAGTCAATTTGATAAAAAAATGACAAATTTTAGGGAAAAAGTCAAAAATGACATTTACGTCTAAAGTACCATAAAGGATATGTAAAATGTTTACATACAAGTCAATTTGATAAAAAAATGACAAATTTTAGGGAAAAAGTCAAAAATGACATTTACGTCTAAAGTACCATAAAGGATATGTAAAATGTTTACATACAAGTCAATTTGATAAAAAAATGACAAATTTTAGGAAAAAAGTCAAAAATGACATTTACGTCTAAAGTACTATAAAGGAAATGTAAAATGTTTACATACAAGTCAATTTGATAAAAAAATGACAAATTTTAGGAAAAAAGTCAAAAATGACATTTACTTCTAAAGTACCATAAACGGTATGTAAAATGTTTACATACAAGTCAATTTGATAAAAAAATGAGAAATTTTAGAAAAAAAGTCAAAAATGACATTTACGTCTAAAGTACCATAAAAGGTATGTAAAATGTTTACATACAAGTCAATTTGATAAAAAAATGACAAATTTAAGGAAAAAAGTCAAAAATGACATTTACGTCTAAAGTACCATAAAGGGTATGTAAAATGTTTACATACAAGTCAATTTGATAAAAAAATGACAAATTTTAGGAAAAAAGTCAAAAATGACATTTACGTCTAAAGTACCATAAAGGGTATGTAAAATGTTTACATACAAGTCAATTTGATAAAAAAATGACAAATTTTAGGAAAAAAGTCAAAAATGACATTTACGTCTAAAGTACCATAAAGGGTATGTAAAATGTTTACATACAAGTCAATTTGATAAAAAAATGACAAATTTTAGGAAAAAAGTCAAAAATGACATTTACGTCTAAAGTACCATAAAGGGTATGTAAAATGTTTACATACAAGTCAATTTGATAAAAAAATGACAAATTTTAGGAAAAAAGTCAAAAATGACATTTACGTCTAAAGTACCATAAAGGGTATGTAAAATGTTTACATACAAGTCAATTTGATAAAAAAATGACAAATTTTAGGAAAAAAGTCAAAAATGACATTTACGTCTAAAGTACCATAAAGGGTATGTAAAATGTATACATACAAGTCAATTTGATAAAAAAATGACAAATTTTAGGAAAAATGTAAAAAATGACGGTCACGTTAAAGTACCATAAAGGGTATGTAAAATGTTTACATACAAGTCAATTTCATAAAAAAATGACGAATTTTAGGAAAAACGTCAAATATGACGGTTACGTCTAAAATACAATAAAAGGTATGTAAAATGTTTACATACAAGTCAATTTCATAAAAAAATGACGAATTTTAGGAAATACGTCAAAAATGACGGTTACGTCTAAAATACCATAAAAGGTATGTAAAATGTTTACATACAAGTTAATTTCATAAAAAAATGACAAATTTTAGGAAAAAAGTCAAAAATGACGGTTCCGTCTAAAGTACCATAAAGGGTATGTAAAATGTTTACATACAAGTCAATTTGATAAAAAAATGACAAATTTTAGGAAAAAAGTCAAAAATGACATTTACGTCTAAAGTACCATAAAGGGTATGTAAAATTTTTACATACAAGTCAATTTGATAAAAAAATGACAAATTTTAGGAAAAAAGTCAAAAATGACATTTACGTCTAAAGTACCATAAAGGGTATGTAAAATGTTTACATACAAGTCAATTTGATAAAAAAATGACAAATTTTAGGAAAAAAGTCAAAAATGACATTTACGTCTAAAGTACCATAAAGGGTATGTAAAATGTTTACATACAAGTCAATTTGATAAAAAAATGACAAATTTTAGGAAAATGGCAAAAATGACGGTTACGTCCAAAGTACAACAAAGGGCATGTAAAATTTTTACATACAAGTCAATTTGATAAAAAAATGACAAATTTTAGGAAATACGTCAAAAATGACGGTTACGTCTAAAATACCATAAAAGGTATGTAAAATGTTTACATACAAGTCAATTTGATAAAAAAATGACGAATTTTAGGAAATACGTCAAAAATGACGGTTACGTCTAAAATACCATAAAAGGTATGTAAAATGTTTACATACAAGTTAATTTCATAAAAAAATGACAAATTTTAGGAAAAAAGTCAAAAATGACGGTTCCGTCTAAAGTACCATAAAGGGTATGTAAAATGTTTACATACAAGTCAATTTGATAAAAAAATGACAAATTTTAGGAAAAAAGTCAAAAATGACATTTACGTCTAAAGTACCATAAAGGGTATGTAAAATTTTTACATACAAGTCAATTTGATAAAAAAATGACAAATTTTAGGAAATACGTCAAAAATGACGGTTACGTCTAAAATACCATAAAAGGTATGTAAAATGTTTACATACAAGTCAATTTGATAAAAAAATGACAAATTTTAGGAAAAAAGTCAAAAATGACATTTACGTCTAAAGTACCATAAAGGGTATGTAAAATGTTTACATACAAGTCAATTTGATAAAAAAATGACGAATTTTAGGAAAAACGTCAAATATGAGGGTTAGGTCTAAAATACGATAAAAGGTATGTAAACATTTTACATACAAGTCAATTTCATAAAAAAATGACAAATTTAACGAAAAAAGTCAAAAATGACGGTTACTTCTAAAGTACCATAAAAGGTATGTAAAATGTTTACATACAAGTCAATTTCATAAAAAAATGACAAATTTTAGGAATAAAGTCAAAAATGACGGTTACGTCTAAAGTATCACAAAGGGTATGTAAAATGTTTACATACAAGTCAATTACATAAAAAAATGACAAATTTAACGAAAAAAGTCAAAAATGACGGTTACTTGTAAAGTACCATAAAAGGTATGTAAAATGTTTACATACAAGTCAATTTGATAAAAAAATGACAAATTTTAGGAAAAAAGTCAAAAATGACATTTACGCCTAAAGAACCATAAAGGGTATGTAAAATGTTTACATACAAGTCAATTTGATAAAAAAATGACAAATTTTAGGGAAAAAGTCAAAAATGACATTTACGCCTAAAGTACCATAAAGGGTATGTAAAATGTTTACATACAAGTCAATATGATAAAAAAATGACAAATTTTAGGAAAAACGTCAAAAATGACATTTACGTCTAAAGTACCATAAAAGGTATGTAAAATGTTTACATACAAGTCAATTTGATAAAAAAATGACAAATTTTAGGAAAAAGTCAAAAATGACATTTACGCCTAAAGTACCATAAAGGGTATGTAAAATGTTTACATACAAGTCAATTTGATAAAAAAATGACAAATTGTAGGGAAAAAGTCAAAAATGACATTTACGTCTAAAGTACCATAAAGGATATGTAAAATGTTTACATACAAGTCAATTTGATAAAAAAATGACAAATTTTAGGAAAAAAGTCAAAAATGACGGTTACGTCTAAAGTACCATAAAGGGTATGTAAAATGTTTACATACAAGTCAATTTGATAAAAAAATGACAAATTTTAAGAAAAATGTCAAAAATGACGGTTACGTCTAAAGTACCATAAAGGGTATGTAAAATGTTTACATACAAGTCAATTTCATAAAAAAATGACGAATTTAACGAAAAAAGTCGAAAATGACGGTTACTTCTAAAGTACCATAAAAGGTATGTAAAAGTTTACATACAAGTCAATTTGATAAAAAAATGACAAATTTTTGGAAAAAAGTCAAAAATGACGGTAACGTCTAAAGTACCATAAAAGGTATGTAAAATGTTAACATACAAGTCAATTTCTTAAAAAAATGACAAATTTTAGGAAAAAAGTCAAAAATGACATTTACGTCTAAAGGACCATAAAGGGTATGTAAAATGTTTACATACAAGTCAATTTCATAAAAAAATGACAAATTCTAGGAAAAATGTATAAAATGACGGTCACGTATAAAGTACCATAAAGGGTATGTAAAATGTTTCCATACAAGTCAATTTCATAAAAAAATGACAAATTCTAGGAAAAATGTAAAAAATGACGGTCACGTTAAAGTACCATAAAGGGTATGTAAAATGTTTACATACAAGTCAATTTCATAAAAAAATGACGAATTTTAGGAAAAACGTCAAATATGACGGTTACGTCTAAAATACAATAAAAGGTATGTAAAATGTTTACATACAAGTCAATTTCATAAAAAAATGACGAATTTAAGGAAATACGTCAAAAATGACGGTTACGTCTAAAGTACCATAAAGGGTATGTAAAATGTTTACATACAAGTCAATTTGATAAAAAAATGACAAATTTTAGGAAAAAAGTCAAAAATGACATTTACGTCTAAAGTACCATAAAGGGTATTTAAAATGTTTACATACAAGTCAATTTGATAAAAAAATGACAAATTTTAGGAAAAAAGTCAAAAATGATATTTACGTCTAAAGTACCATAAAGGGTATGTAAAATGTTTACATACAAGTCAATTTGATAAAAAAATGACAAATTTTAGGAAAAAAGTCCAAAATGACATTTACGTCTAAAGTACCATAAAGGGTATGTAAAATGTTTACATACAAGTCAATTTGATAAAAAAATGACAAATTTTAAGAAAAATGTCAAAAATGACGGTTACGTCTAAAGTACCATAAAGGGTATGTAAAATGTTTACATACAAGTCAATTTCATAAAAAAATGACAAATTTAACGAAAAAAGTCAAAAATGACATTTACGCCTAAAGTACCATAAAGGGTATGTAAAATGTTTACATACAAGTCAATTTGATAAAAAAATGACAAATTTTAGGAAAAAAGTCAAAAATGACATTTACGCCTAAAGTACCATAAAGGGTATGTAAAATGTTTACATACAAGTCAATTTGATAAAAAAATGACAAATTTTAGGGAAAAAGTTAAAAATGATATTTACGTCTAAAGTACCATAAAGGATATGTAAAATGTTTACATACAAGTCAATTTGATAAAAAAATGACAAATTTTAGGAAAAAAGTCAAAAATGACATTTACTTCTAAAGTACCATAAAGGGTATGTAAAATGTTTACATACAAGTATATTTGATAAAAAATGACAAATTTTAGGAAAAAAGTCAAAAATGACATTTACGTCTAAAGTACCATAAAGGGCATGTAAAATGTTTACATACAAGTTAATTTCATAAAAAAATGACAAATTTCAGGAAAAAAGTCAAAAATGACGGTTACGTCTAAAGTACCATAAAGGGTATGTAAAATGTTTACATACAAGTCAATTTGATAAAAAAATGACAAATTTTAGGAAAAAAGTCAAAAATGACATTTACGTCTAAAGTACCATAAAGGGTATGTAAAATGTTTACATACAAGTCAATTTGATAAAAAAATAACAAATTTTAGGAAAAAAGTCAAAAATGACGGTTACGTCTAAAGAATCACAAAGGGTATGTAAAATGTTTACATACAAGTCAATTTGATAAAAAAATGACAAATTTTAGGAAAAAAGTCACAAATGACATTTACGTCTAAAGTACCATAAAGGGTATGTAAAATGTTTACATACAAGTCAATTTGATAAAAAAATGACAAATTTTAGGAAAAAAGTCAAAAATGACATTTACGTCTAAAGTACCATAAAAGGTATGTAAAATGTTAACATACAAGTCAATTTCTTAAAAAAATGACAAATTTTAGGAAAAAAGTCAAAAATGACATTTACGTCTAAAGGACCATAAAGGGTATGTAAAATGTTTACATACAAGTCAATTTCATAAAAAAATGACAAATTCTAGGAAAAATGTATAAAATGACGGTCACGTATAAAGTACCATAAAGGGTATGTAAAATGTTTCCATACAAGTCAATTTCATAAAAAAATGACAAATTCTAGGAAAAATGTAAAAAATGACGGTCACGTTAAAGTACCATAAAGGGTATGTAAAATGTTTACATACAAGTCAATTTCATAAAAAAATGACGAATTTTAGGAAAAACGTCAAATATGACGGTTACGACTAAAATACAATAAAAGGTATGTAAAATGTTTACATACAAGTCAATTTCATAAAAAAATGACGAATTTAAGGAAATACGTCAAAAATGACGGTTACGTCTAAAGTACCATAAAGGGTATGTATAATGTTTACATACAAGTCAATTTGATAAAAAAATGACAAATTTTAGGAAAAAAGTCAAAAATGACATTTACGTCTAAAGTACCATAAAGGGTATGTAAAATGTTTACATACAAGTCAATTTGATAAAAAAATGACAAATTTTAGGAAAAAAGTCAAAAATGACATTTACGTCTAAAGTACCATAAAGGGTATGTAAAATGTTTACATACAAGTCAATTTGATAAAAAAATGACAAATTTTAAGAAAAATGTAAAAAATGACGGTCACGTTAAAGTACCATAAAGGGTATGTAAAATGTTTACATACAAGTCAATTTCATAAAAAAATGACGAATTTTAGGAAAAACGTCAAATATGACGGTTACGACTAAAATACAATAAAAGGTATGTAAAATGTTTACATACAAGTCAATTTCATAAAAAAATGACGAATTTAAGGAAATACGTCAAAAATGACGGTTACGTCTAAAGTACCATAAAGGGTATTTAAAATGTTTACATACAAGTCAATTTGATAAAAAAATGACAAATTTTAGGAAAAAAGTCAAAAATGATATTTACGTCTAAAGTACCATAAAGGGTATGTAAAATGTTTACATACAAGTCAATTTGATAAAAAAATGACAAATTTTAGGAAAAAAGTCAAAAATGACATTTACGTCTAAAGTACCATAAAGGGTATGTAAAATGTTTACATACAAGTCAATTTGATAAAAAAATGACAAATTTTAAGAAAAATGTCAAAAATGACGGTTACGTCTAAAGTACCATAAAGGGTATGTAAAATGTTTACATACAAGTCAATTTCATAAAAAAATGACAAATTTAACGAAAAAAGTCAAAAATGACATTTACGCCTAAAGTACCATAAAGGGTATATAAAATGTTTACATACAAGTCAATTTGATAAAAAAATGACAAATTTTAGGAAAAAAGTCAAAAATGACATTTACGCCTAAAGTACCATAAAGGGTATGTAAAATGTTTACATACAAGTCAATTTGATAAAAAAATGACAAATTTTAGGGAAAAAGTCAAAAATGATATTTACGTCTAAAGTACCATAAAGGATATGTAAAATGTTTACATACAAGTCAATTTGATAAAAAAATGACAAATTTTAGGAAAAAAGTCAAAAATGACATTTACTTCTAAAGTACCATAAAGGGTATGTAAAATGTTTACATACAAGTATATTTGATAAAAAATGACAAATTTTAGGAAAAAAGTCAAAAATGACATTTACGTCTAAAGTACCATAAAGGGCATGTAAAATGTTTACATACAAGTTAATTTCATAAAAAAATGACAAATTTCAGGAAAAAAGTCAAAAATGACGGTTACGTCTAAAGTACCATAAAGGGTATGTAAAATGTTTACATACAAGTCAATTTGATAAAAAAATGACAAATTTTAGGAAAAAAGTCAAAAATGACATTTACGTCTAAAGTACCATAAAGGGTATGTAAAATGTTTACATACAAGTCAATTTGATAAAAAAATGACAAATTTTAGGAAAAAAGTCAAAAATGACGGTTACGTCTAAAGAATCACAAAGGGTATGTAAAATGTTTACATACAAGTCAATTTGATAAAAAAATGACAAATTTTAGGAAAAAAGTCACAAATGACATTTACGTCTAAAGTACCATAAAGGGTATGTAAAATGTTTACATACAAGTCAATTTGATAAAAAAATGACAAATTTTAGGAAAAAAGTCAAAAATGACATTTACGTCTAAAGTACCATAAAGGGTATGTAAAATGTTTACATACAAGTCAATTTGATAAAAAAATGACAAATTTTAGGAAAAAGTCAAAAATGACATTTACGTCTAAAGTACCATAAAGGGTATGTAAAATGTTTACATACAAGTCAATTTCATAAAAAAATGACAAATTTTAAGAAAAATGTCAAAAATGACGGTTACGTCTAAAGTACCATAAAGGGTATGTAAAATGTTTACATACAAGTCAATTTCATAAAAAAATGACAAATTTAACGAAAAAAGTCAAAAATGACATTTACGCCTAAAGTACCATAAAGGGTATGTAAAATGTTTACATACAAGTCAATTTGATAAAAAAATGACAAATTTTAGGAAAAAAGTCAAAAATGACATTTACGCCTAAAGTACCATAAAGGGTATGTAAAATGTTTACATACAAGTTAATTTCATAAAAAAATGACAAATTTTAGGAAAAAAGTCAAATATGACATTTACGTCTAAAGTACCATAAAGGGTATGTAAAATGTTTACATACAAGTCAATTTCATAAAAAAATGAAAAATTTAACGAAAAAAGTCAAAAATGACATTTACGCCTAAAGTACCATAAAGGGTATGTAAAATGTTTACATACAAGTCAATTTGATAAAAAAATGACAAATTTAACGAAAAAAGTCAAAAATGACATTTACGCCTAAAGTACCATAAAGGGTATGTAAAATGTTTACATACAAGTCAATTTCATAAACAAATGACAAATTTAACGAAAAAAGTCAAAAATGACATTTACGCCTAAAGTACCATAAAGGGTATGTAAAATGTTTACATACAAGTCAATTTGATAAAAAAATGACAAATTTAACGAAAAAAGTCAAAAATGACATTTACGCCTAAAGTACCATAAAGGGTATGTAAAATGTTTACATACAAGTCAATTTCATAAAAAAATGACAAATTTAGCGAAAAAAGTCAAAAATGACATTTACGCCTAAAGTACCATAAAGGGTATGTAAAATGTTTACATACAAGTTAATTTCATAAAAAATGACAAATTTTAGGAAAAAAGTCAAAAATGACATTTACGTCTAAAGTACCATAAAGGGTATGTAAAATGTTTACATACAAGTCAATTTGATAAAAAAATGACAAATTTTAAAAGAAAAGTCAAAAATGACGGTTACGTCTAAAGTACCATAAAGGGTATGTAAAATGTTTACATACAAGTCAATTTGATAAAAAAATGACAAATTTTAAGAAAAATGTCAAAAATGACGGTTACGTCTAAAGTACCATAAAGGTTATGTAAAATGTTTACATACAAGTCAATTTCATAAAAAAATGACAAATTTAACGAAAAAAGTCAAAAATGACGGTTACTTCTAAAGTACCATAAAAGGTATGTAAAATGTTTACATACAAGTCAATTTGATAAAAAAATAACAAATTTTAGGATAAAAGTCAAAAATGACATTTACTTCTAAAGTACCATAAAGGGTATGTAAAATGTTTACATACAAGTCAATTTGATAAAAAAATGACAAATTTTAGGAAAAAGGTCAAAAATGACGGTAACGTCTAAAGTACCATAAAAGGTATGTAAAATGTTTACATACAAGTCAATTTCTTAAAAAAATGACAAATTTTAGGAAAAAAGTCAAAAATGACATTTACGTCTAAAGGACCATAAAGGGTATGTAAAATGTTTACATACAAGTCAATTTCATAAAAAAATGACAAATTCTAGGAAAAATGTAAAAAATGACGGTCACGTTAAAGTACCATAAAGGGTATGTAAAATGTTTACATACAAGTCAATTTCATAAAAAAATGACGAATTTAAGGAAATACGTCAAAAATGACGGTTACGTCTAAAGTACCATAAAGGTATGTAAAATGTTTACATACAAGTCAATTTGATAAAAAAATGACAAATTTTAGGAAAAAAGTCAAAAATGACATTTACGTCTAAAGTACCATAAAGGGTATTTAAAATGTTTACATACAAGTCAATTTGATAAAAAAATGACAAATTTTAGGAAAAAAGTCAAAAATGATATTTACGTCTAAAGTACCATAAAGGGTATGTAAAATGTTTACATACAAGTCAATTTGATAAAAAAATGACAAATTTTAGGAAAAAAGTCAAAAATGACATTTACGTCTAAAGTACCATAAAGGGTATGTAAAATGTTTACATACAAGTCAATTTGATAAAAAAATGACAAATTTTAAGAAAAATGTCAAAAATGACGGTTACGTCTAAAGTACCATAAAGGGTATGTAAAATGTTTACATACAAGTCAATTTGATAAAAAAATGACAAATTTTAGGGAAAAAGTCAAAAATGATATTTACGTCTAAAGTACCATAAAGGATATGTAAAATGTTTACATACAAGTCAATTTGATAAAAAAATGACAAATTTTAGGAAAAAAATCAAAAATGACATTTACTTCTAAAGTACCATAAAGGGTATGTAAAATGTTTACATACAAGTCAATTTGATAAAAAAATGACAAATTTTAGGAAAAAAGTCAAAAATGACATTTAGGTCTACAGTACCATAAAGGGTATGTAAAATGTTTACATACAAGTTAATTTCATAAAAAAATGACAAATTTTAGGAAAAAAGTCAAAAATGACATTTACGTCTAAAGTACCATAAAGGGTATGTAAAATGTTTACATACAAGTCAATTTGATAAAAAAATGACAAATTTTAGGAAAAAAGTCAAAAATGACGGTTACGTCTAAAGTACCATAAAGGGTATGTAAAATGTTTACATACAAGTCAATTTGATATAAAAATGACAAAGTTTAGGAAAAAAGTCAAAAATGACGGTTACGTCTAAAGTACCATAAAGGGTATGTAAAATGTTTACATACAAGTCAATTTGATAAAAAAATGACAAATTTTAAGAAAAATGTCAAAAATGACGGTTACGTCTAAAGTACCATAAAGGGTATGTAAAATGTTTACATACAAGTCAATTTCATAAAAAAATGACAAATTTAACGAAAAAAGTCAAAAATGACGGTTACTTCTAAAGTACCATAAAAGGTATGTAAAATGTTTACATACAAGTCAATTTGATAAAAAAATAACAAATTTTAGGATAAAAGTCAAAAATGACATTTACTTCTAAAGTACCATAAAGGGTATGTAAAATGTTTACATACAAGTCAATTTGATAAAAAAATGACAAATTTTAGGAAAAAGGTCAAAAATGACGGTAACGTCTAAAGTACCATAAAAGGTATGTAAAATGTTTACATACAAGTCAATTTCTTAAAAAAATGACAAATTTTAGGAAAAAAGTCAAAAATGACATTTACGTCTAAAGGACCATAAAGGGTATGTAAAATGTTTACATACAAGTCAATTTCATAAAAAAATGACAAATTCTAGGAAAAATGTATAAAATGACGGTCACGTTAAAGTACCATAAAGGGTATGTAAAATGTTTACATACAAGTCAATTTCATAAAAAAATTACGAATTTAAGGAAATACGTCAAAAATGACGGTTACGTCTAAAGTACCATAAAGGGTATGTAAAATGTTTCCATACAAGTCAATTTCATAAAAAAATGACAAATTCTAGGAAAAATGTAAAAAATGACGGTCACGTTAAAGTACCATAAAGGGTATGTAAAATGTTTACATACAAGTCAATTTCATAAAAAAATTACGAATTTAAGGAAATACGTCAAAAATGACGGTTACGTCTAAAGTACCATAAAGGGTATGTAAAATGTTTACATACAAGTCAATTTGATAAAAAAATGACAAATTTTAGGAAAAAAGTCAAAAATGACATTTACGTCTAAAGTACCATAAAGGGTATTTAAAATGTTTACATACAAGTCAATTTGATAAAAAAATGACAAATTTTAGGAAAAAAGTCAAAAATGATATTTACGTCTAAAGTACCATAAAGGGTATGTAAAATGTTTACATACAAGTCAATTTGATAAAAAAATGACAAATTTTAGGAAAAAAGTCAAAAATGACATTTACGTCTGAAGTACCATAAAGGGTATGTAAAATGTTTACATACAAGTCAATTTCATAAAAAAATGACAAATTTATCGAAAAAAGTCAAAAATGACATTTACGCCTAAAGTACCATAAAGGGTATGTAAAATGTTTACATACAAGTCAATTTGATAAAAAAATGACAAATTTTAAGAAAAATGTCAAAAATGACGGTTACGTCTAAAGTACCATAAAGGGTATGTAAAATGTTTACATACAAGTCAATTTCATAAAAAAATGACAAATTTATCGAAAAAAGTCAAAAATGACATTTACGCCTAAAGTACCATAAAGGGTATGTAAAATGTTTACATACAAGTCAATTTGATAAAAAATGACAAATTTTAGGAAAAAAGTCAAAAATGACATTTACGCCTAAAGTACCATAAAGGGTATGTAAAATGTTTACATACAAGTCAATTTGATAAAAAAATGACAAATTTTAGGGAAAAAGTCAAAAATGATATTTACGTCTAAAGTACCATAAAGGATATGTAAAATGTTTACATACAAGTCAATTTGATAAAAAAATGACAAATTTTAGGAAAAAAGTCAAAAATGACATTTACTTCTAAAGTACCATAAAGGGTATGTAAAATGTTTACATACAAGTCAATTTGATAAAAAAATGACAAATTTTAGGAAAAAAGTCAAAAATGACGGTTACGTCTAAAGTATCACAAAGGGTATGTAAAATGTTTACATACAAGTCAATTTGATAAAAAAATGACAAATTTTAGGAAAAAAGTCAAAAATGACATTTACGTCTACAGTACCATAAAGGGTATGTAAAATGTTTACATACAAGTCAATTTGATAAAAAATGACGAATTTTAGGAAAAAAGTCAAAAATGATATTTACGTCTAAAGTACCATAAAGGGTATGTAAAATGTTTACATACAAGTTAATTTCATAAAAAAATGACAAATTTTAGGAAAAAAGTCAAAAATGACGGTTACGTCTAAAGTACCATAAAGGGTATGTAAAATGTTTACATACAAGTCAATTTGATAAAAAAATGACAAATTTTAGGAAAAAAGTCAAAAATGACATTTACGCCTAAAGTACCATAAAGGGTATGTAAAATGTTTACATACAAGTCAATTTGATAAAAAAATGACAAATTTTAGGGAAAAAGTCAAAAATGATATTTACGTCTAAAGTACCATAAAGGATATGTAAAATGTTTACATACAAGTCAATTTGATAAAAAAATGACAAATTTTAGGAAAAAAATCAAAAATGACATTTACTTCTAAAGTACCATAAAGGGTATGTAAAATGTTTACATACAAGTCAATTTGATAAAAAAATGACAAATTTTAGGAAAAAAGTCAAAAATGACATTTAGGTCTACAGTACCATAAAGGGTATGTAAAATGTTTACATACAAGTCAATTTGATAAAAAAATGACAAATTTTAAGAAAAATGTCAAAAATGACGGTTACGTCTAAAGTACCATAAAGGGTATGTAAAATGTTTACATACAAGTCAATTTCATAAAAAAATGACAAATTTAACGAAAAAAGTCAAAAATGACATTTACGCCTAAAGTACCATAAAGGGTATGTAAAATGTTTACATACAAGTCAATTTGATAAAAAAATGACAAATTTTAGGAAAAAAGTCAAAAATGACATTTACGCCTAAAGTACCATAAAGGGTATGTAAAATGTTTACATACAAGTCAATTTGATAAAAAAATGACAAATTTTAGGGAAAAAGTCAAAAATGATATTTACGTCTAAAGTACCATAAAGGATATGTAAAATGTTTACATACAAGTCAATTTGATAAAAAAATGACAAATTTTAGGAAAAAAGTCAAAAATGACATTTACTTCTAAAGTACCATAAAGGGTATGTAAAATGTTTACATACAAGTATATTTGATAAAAAATGACAAATTTTAGGAAAAAAGTCAAAAATGACATTTACGTCTAAAGTACCATAAAGGGCATGTAAAATGTTTACATACAAGTTAATTTCATAAAAAAATGACAAATTTCAGGAAAAAAGTCAAAAATGACGGTTACGTCTAAAGTACCATAAAGGGTATGTAAAATGTTTACATACAAGTCAATTTGATAAAAAAATGACAAATTTTAAGAAAAATGTCAAAAATGACGGTTACGTCTAAAGTACCATAAAGGGTATGTAAAATGTTTACATACAAGTCAATTTCATAAAAAAATGACAAATTTAACGAAAAAAGTCAAAAATGACATTTACGCCTAAAGTACCATAAAGGGTATGTAAAATGTTTACATACAAGTCAATTTGATAAAAAAATGACAAATTTTAGGAAAAAAGTCAAAAATGACATTTACGCCTAAAGTACCATAAAGGGTATGTAAAATGTTTACATACAAGTCAATTTGATAAAAAAATGACAAATTTTAGGGAAAAAGTCAAAAATGATATTTACGTCTAAAGTACCATAAAGGATATGTAAAATGTTTACATACAAGTCAATTTGATAAAAAAATGACAAATTTTAGGAAAAAAGTCACAAATGACATTTACGTCTAAAGTACCATAAAGGGTATGTAAAATGTTTACATACAAGTCAATTTGATAAAAAAATGACAAATTTTAGGAAAAAAGTCAAAAATGACATTTACGTCTAAAGTACCATAAAGGGTATGTAAAATGTTTACATACAAGTCAATTTGATAAAAAAATGACAAATTTTAGGAAAAAAGTCACAAATGACATTTACGTCTAAAGTACCATAAAGGGTATGTAAAATGTTTACATACAAGTCAATTTGATAAAAAAATGACAAATTTTAGGAAAAAAGTCAAAAATGACATTTACGTCTAAAGTACCATAAAGGGTATGTAAAATGTTTACATACAAGTCAATTTGATAAAAAATGACAAATTTTAAGAAAAATGTCAAAAATGACGGTTACGTCTAAAGTACCATAAAGGGTATGTAAAATGTTTACATACAAGTCAATTTCATAAAAAAATGACAAATTTAACGAAAGTTTGGTGATTAATTTATTCTAATTTGTGTTAGGCCCGACGGAAGACTGAATGGTATTTATTATTTTGCGTTCCATTTAAACAACCAATTATAATAGAAAATGTATAAATGATAGATAATATATTTATCACATGCAACTTAGTTTTATGAAGAATGCGAGATTGTTATTTTGCGTTTCATTTAAACGACCAATTAAAATTAAATATATGTAATTTGCAAGTTATTTATTATAAAAAATGCATAAAATATAGATAATATATTTAAACGACTAATTAAAATTCAATATATGTAATTTGTAAGTTAATTATTCAATTAAACCAATAATAACAAAGTTAAACGCTAATGCCCTTACGGCAACGTTCATTGCGCATGCTTTTCTTTAAATTTGACATCTACGTCACTTATAGATAATACCTGTCTTTTTCACAATTCAATTGGACCATTAATAACGAAGTTGAACGCTAATGCCCTTACGGCAACGTTCATTGCGCATGTTTTTCTTTAAATTTAACATCTACGTCACTTATAGATAATATCGGTCTTTTCGGCAATTCAATTGGACTAATAATAACGAGGTTGACCGCTAATGCCCTTACGGCAACGTTCATTGCGCATGTTTTTCTTTAAATTTAACATCTACGTCACTTATAGATAATATCGGTCTTTTCGGCAATTCAATTGGACCAATAATAACGAAGTTGACCGCTAATGCCCTTACGGCAACGTTCATTGCGCATGTTTTTCTTTAAATTTGACATCTACGTCCCTTATAGATGATACCGGTCTTTTTCGCAATTCAATTGGACCAATAATAACGTCGTTAAGCGCTAATGCCCTTACGGCAACGTTCACTGCGCATGCTTTTCTTTAAATTTGACATCTACGTCACTTATAGATAATACCGATCTTTTTCGCAATTAAATTGAACCAATAATAACGAAGTTAAACGCTAATGCCCTTACAGCAACGTTCATTGCGCATGCTTTTATTTAAATTTGACATCTACGTCACTTATAGATAATACCAGTCTTTTCCGCAATTAAATTGGACCAATAATAACGAAGTTGACCGCTAATGCCCTTACGGCAACGTTCATTGCGCATGTTTTTCTTTAAATTTGACATCTACGTCCCTTATAGATGATACCGGTCTTTTTCGCAATTCAATTGGACCAATAATAACGTCGTTAAGCGCTAATGCCCTTACGGCAATGTTCACTGCGCATGCTTTTCTTTAAATTTGACATCTACGTCACTTATAGATAATACCGGTCTTTTTCACAATTCAATTGGACCAAAAATAACGAAGTTGAACGATAATGCCCTTACGGCAACGTTCATTGCTCATGCTTTTCTTTAAATTTGATATCTACGTCACTTATAGATGACACCTGTCTTTCCCGCAATTCAATTGGACCAATAATAACGAAGTTGACCGCTAATGCCATAACGGCAACGTTCATTGCGCATGCTTTTCGTTAAATTTGACATCTACGTCACTTATAGATGATACCTGTCTTTTCCGCAATTCGATTGGACCAATAATAACGTCGTTAAGCGCTAATGCCCTTACGGCAACGTTCATTGCGCATGTTTTTCTTTAAATTTGACATCTACGTCACTTATAGATGATACCGGTCTTTTCCGCTATTAAATTGGACCAATAATAACGAAGTTAAGCGCTAATGCCCTTACGCCAACGTTCATTGCGCATGTTTTTCTTTAAATTTGACATCTACGTCCCTTATAGATGATACCGGTCTTTTTCGCAATTCAATTGGACCAATAATAACGAAGTTGAACGCTAATGCCCTTATGGCAACGTTCATTGCGCATGCTTTTCTTTAAATTTGACATCTACGTCACTTATAGATAATACCGGTCTTTTTCACAATTCAATTGGACCAAAAATAACGAAGTTGACCGCTAATGCCCTTACGGCAACGTTCATTGCGCATGCTTTTCTTTAAATTTGACATCTACGTCACTTATAGATGATACCTGTCTTTTCCGCAATTCGATTGGACCAATAATAACGTCGTTAAGTGCTAATGCCCTTACGGCAACGTTCATTGCGCATGTTTTTCTTTAAATTTAACATCTACGTCACTTATAGATAATACCGGTCTTTTCCGCAATTCAATTGGACCAATAATAACGAAGTTGACCGCTAATGCCCTTACGGCAACGTTCATTGCGCATGTTTTTCTTTAAATTTGACATCTACGTCCCTTATAGATAATACCGGTCTTTTTCGCAATTCAATTGGACCAATAATAACGAAGTTGAACGCTAATGCCCTTATGGCAACGTTCATTGCGCATGCTTTTCTTTAAATTTGACATCTACGTCACTTATAGATAATACCGGTCTTTTTCACAATTCAATTGGACCAAAAATAACGAAGTTGAACGCTAATGCCCTTACGGCCACGTTCATTGCTCATGCTTTTCTTTAAATTTGACATCTACGTCACTTATAGATGACACCTGTCTTTCCCGCAATTCAATTGGACCAATAATAACGAAGTTGACCGCTAATGCCCTTACGGCAACGTTCATTGCGCATGCTTTTCTTTAAATTTGACATCTACGTCACTTATAGATGATACCTGTCTTTTCCGCAATTCGATTGGACCAATAATAACGTCGTTAAGTGCTAATGCCCTTACGGCAACGTTCATTGCGCATGTTTTTCTTTAAATTTGACATCTACGTCACTTATAGATAATACCGGTCTTTTCCGCTATTAAATTGGACCAATAATAACGAAGTTAAGCGCTAATGCCCTTACGGCAACGTTCTTTGCACATGCTTTTCTTTAAATTTGACATCTACGTCACTTATAGATAATACCTGTCTTTTCCGCAATTCAATTGGACCAATAATAACGTCGTTAAGCGCTAATGCATTTACGGCAACGTTCATTGCGCATGTTTTTCTTTAAATTTGACATCTACGTCACTTATAGATAATACCTGTCTTTTCCGCAATTCAATTGGACCAATAATAACGGCGCGTCCGTGAGCGCTACAGCAGCGCCACCAACGCCATCTAGTGGCAGTTTGTGGAACTTTTATTTGGAACCCGCTTTGCTCCACTACTCAAATATAACAACTGAAAAGCCAGCAACCACTAAAAACGCTAATCATTGAGAGTGCAATAAATAAATCTTTAAAAAAATGTTACATGAACGGATATTTAATAAAAAAACGCATATGGAACAAAAATTTTTTTCTCGTAAACGGTTTACTTTATCGATGTCGATAAAGAGTACCTTTTTTTTAGTTTAAGGTTTCAGCTGTTCAATAGTATTATTGATATGCCTCTATCATACAGGGTGTAAAAAAAATAAGCATTATTCTGTTAAAGCTAGTCCGTCCCTGGAAAACTAAATAAGCCGAATAAAATTAAAATGGTTCATTTTGAGGAGACTTACCTAGCAACCATCATACTGAAAAATTATTAAATTACACCAAGTACTTTAAGAATTATTCAAGATAAACCGATTTGGAGAAGCGTCCTTCAGGGTCTTATATCTCAGTAGGGAGGGCCTGTAGGAAATTTTTTTATGGAAACTTGTCATATTATTTTTTTCATATTTTATCCGAATCCTGGAGATTGCCCACATATTCTGGGACACCCTGTATATGCTAACGTTTCAAAATTCTGAGAACATTGACAAAATACATAATATTCAGTACATCAACCATATGAAGGTTAAAATCGAAGCAGTGAGGAATAGCAATCTCATTCCACAATGTAAAAATTGCCAAAGATTTGGCCATACATATAAATTCTGCAAGCGCACCCCTGCTGGCAACCACTTAACAACGACATGCACTATAAACCTAGAAATGATCCAGCAAAATGCACCAACTGCTCCGAGGCTCATCCCGCCAGCTACAGAGGATGTATTATTGCCAAAGAACTACAAAAGAGACGGGAAAATTCCGTTATAACTAAAAAATCGTTTACCCAGCCAAAGAAATACATTCCTAATATTGTAAGAAATGGTGTTTCATATACACAAGTGACTAACAACGAGCAAGAACAACTTTCTTCTACCTCCAAGCCGGACAAATCAATGATGCATACACTGCAAAATATATTGAGTATGAAGAAACAGAAACACATCTTACAAGACAATCTTACACAAGGATTAGAGGATATAAAGTGTACAATACTATCCATCCGGACAATCAAGCTAAGGGAGGTAGTGCGGTATTTGTCAAGGAATCCATCAATCACCATGAAGAATGTCATTTGCAAAGACAAGAAATGCAACTCACCTTGATTGGAATCAAATCTACCAAGCAAAGTCTAAGGGTTGGTGCAGTATACTGTCCACCCAAATATAATCTGAAAAAAGAAGACTATGAAATAATCCTACAACATATTGGAGAGAGATTTATTTTGGGTGGTGATTTTAATGCCAAGCATGTTGATTGGGGAGCTAGATTAACCACGACCAAAGGTAGGGAACTAAGGAAGGCTGTCAGTGAAACAGGAAGCAATTATCATTCTTCGGGTAAACCAACATATTGGCCAACAGACACTAACAAAATACCGGATCTGCTAGATTTGTTCTTTTCAAGGAAAGTTTCATCCAATTTCCTCGAAGTTGAGGAAAATTTTGACCTGAACTCAGATCACTCAGAAGTCATCTTAACGTTAAGTGAAAAGGTAATTAAAAAAGAAGCTCGTCCCGTACTGGTGAACAAAACTACAGATTGGGAAATCTTTAAAATAGATTTGCAGGAAAACATTAACTTAAATGTTCATTTAAGAACACCCGAGCAATTAGAAATAGAAGCTGAAAAATTCACTAGACTAATTCAAGAAACAGCTTATAAAAACACAAAATAAATTACCTACATTACCAAAGGAGCCAATTACCCAGCGGAAATCAGGGAATTAGTCAGGGAGAAAAGAAAAGCAAGAAGAATATGGCAATAATTAAGAGATCCGGCTGATAAAACCACCCTGAACAACAAAACGCCAAAGCTCAAGAGAGAAATACAAAAACTCACAGATGATTCAATTAACTTATACATACAAAAACTATCTGTAGATGAAAAGACCGAATATTCCTTATGGAAGGCAACCAAAAAATTAAGGGGCCTATAACTTCAATTCCGCCCATCAGAAACAATGCCGGCAACTGGGCCAGAGATAACAAACAAAAGGATGAGTTGTTTGCCGAACATCTTGCAGACATTTTCACACCTAACGAATATCTCGAGGATAATATTTTGCCAGAAACTGATAACCCCAGATCAGAAAACATTACTCCTCTTACTCCGAAAGAAGTAGCTAATGAAATAAAAACTAATTTGAATCCGAAAAAAGCACCAGGATTTGATTTGATCACGGGTGAAATTCTGAAACAGTTTCCAAAAAAAGGGATAGTAATGCTCACTTACTTTTTCAATGCTGCTTTTAGACTGAAACATATTCCTACGAGCTGGAAGTTGCGGAAGTTATTATGTTGCCGAAGCCAGGCAAACCACCAGGAGATGTTACATTCTACAGGCCTATTTCCCTACTTCCGATTATCTCTAAAGTCTTCGAAAAGCTGCTTCCCAAGAGACTAAAACCATTAATAGAAAACAGCAATATAATTCCTGACCATCAGTTCGGTTTTAGACAGAACCACTCAACCATTGATCAGGTGCATCGCAATACTGATGTAATTGAACGAGCTCTTGAAGAAAAACAGGTCTGTTCAGCAGTCTTCCTAGATGTTTCGCTGGCCTTCGACAAGGTGTGGCATGCAGGTTTAGTGCATAAACTTCATAGAATACTACCGAAACAATACGTAGAGCTTTTGACATCATATATCACAGGCAGATTCTTCAGAATTAAACAGGAAGATGCGTATTCCAGCTTAAAAGAAATAAATGCGGGTGTACCTCAAGTTAGTGTGGTAGGCCCTATTCTCTAGTTATTGTACACTAGCGACATTCCACGACTGGAAGATGTAAAAATTGCCATATTTGCAGACGATACAGCACTCCTTGCAGTAGATCAAGATCAGGACGTGTCCTGTATAAAATTGCAGTCATCTACTAATGAAATACTTGAATGAACTACACAATGGAAAGTCAAGCTTAACGAAAATAAATCGATCCATGTCAAATTTACCAACAAAAGACTAGTCAATCCACCACCCCTACAAATCAGTGACAACTTAGTACCATATAGTAACAATACTAAGTATCTTGGCATGACTCTTGACACTAAGCTCAGATGGAAAGCACATGTAAAAAAGAAAAGAACCGAACTTGGACTAAAATATAGACAGCATTATTGGCTTATTGGAAGGAATTCCAAGTTGTCATTGCACAATAAGAAACTTATCTACAACAAATTCTGAAACCAGTGTCGCTTTATGGTATTGAGCTATGGGGTTGTGCCAAAGATAGCAATATAAAGATTATTCAAATATTTCAGAATATGAATCTGAAATTCGTAGCGAAAGGACGTGCCGATAAATGATTTCGAAGCGCTGCAAGATAATCCTTATCGCGGTGGTTAAGTTTTTGCTAGTTTTTAAACAAAAAGTTTAACTAATAGTGATTAGTGATAAAAACAATCCATAAAATGTTCCCTTCGGGGAATCTTATTGAGTTTGACAAAAATGGGCAACCAGTTCACCAACAAATGAATATACAGGGTCATCCTCAAATAAATAGTCAAATTCAACTTACTAACAACAATCCAATGCAATATCAACAGTTAATATACACACCCACAAATGCATTTACACAAAACTCATCACAAATCCAAATACCTATTCAGACTCAGCATCCACAACTACAGCAACTCCCAATGCCTATTCAACCAACCTATCAAAACCTCTGCTCTCCAATGTCAACCTATCAATCAGTGTATCAAAATTCTAACTCTCCAAGTTCTTCACGTCAAGTTTCTGAACCAACAGCATTAACCTTTAGCTCGCCATCAAACGAAAGAATCTCAGATATAGATTTTAGTGACCAAGAAAATGATCCAACTAATTTAGAATCCACGCAGAAAAACCAGTGGCAGCAAGTAAAAAAGAAACGAAAAAGAGATAAACCAAACAACGCTCCTAATAGCCCAAATGCACCCCCAACCAAAACACAAAACCGATTCAACCCTCTCTCTCAAGAGAATGAAAGCGAGGTAACGCAACTAAACGAAACAAATGCACCGCAAAGAGAATCAAAACCACCGCCTATATTCATATATGGCGTTAAGGACTTCAAGCAGATGATTAATAGCCTATCTGCACTAACGGAGAAAAAAACATATTTTACCAAAGCCCTACCGAATGAAACCGTAAAAATTCTAGCACTTACAGTAGAAACATACACAAAATTAGTAAAGCACCTCAAAGAAGAAAACATAATCCACCACACCTATCAACTTAAGGAAGAACGGGCGTACAGAATAGTAATACGCCATCTACACCACTCTATAACACCCAACGATATAAAAGCCGAACTAGAAAAAGCAGGACACATAGTTCGCAACGTAATGAATGTCAGGCACAGAGTTAGCAAAGAACCCCTGTCACTATTCTTCATTGACCTTGAACCTCAGAAAAATAACAAGGACATATACAACCTAGAGTTCCTTTGTAACAGTAAGATAACTGTGGAAGCTCCTAAAAAAAACATACAGTAGTTCAATGCATGAGATGCCAAGCATACGGCCACTCCAAAACCTACTGCACAAAACCGTACCGCTGCGTAAAGTGCGGATTGTCACATGATTCAAAAATATGCAAAAAGCCCAGAAATACCCCTGCGAAATGTGCATTATGTAACGAAGACCACCCTGCGAACTACAAAGGATGCAATGTTTACAAAGAACTAGTAGCATCTAGAAACAGAACTGCACGAGGATATCATCAGCAAAACGCGCACCAAAATCCCGATCCCGTTGAACGCACATACAAAACTTCAAACCCTCAGGTGTCGTACGCCCAGGCAACACAACAGAATAACCCTGTAAACAGCACTGAATAACCTACAAACCTAGAAAGCCAGCTAAGAATATTCCTAAATGAATTTAAAAACATGTTCTCCCAGCTAATTACCCAAAACAGCACCATGCTGAATCTATTAACCACAGTCATAAGTAAACTAAATTCATGAATATACCCCAAATAGCTACTTGGAACGCCAACAGACTGCTAAATCACAAGCAGGAACTAATAATATTCTTAGATGTAAATAAGATTGACATTTTGCTGGTATCAGAAACGTATTTTACAAATCAAACGGTGTTTAAAATACCGAAATACCTCACATATAACACACCTCATCCAGATGGCACCGCTCACGGGGGATCAGCAGTTCTATTTCGCAAGTCCATTCCACATCATGAACTACAAAAGTTTCAAACAGACAAAATACAAGCAATAAGTATAGAAATAACAGCTGTATCTTGGAACCTCACTGTTACAGCCACCTACAGTCAACCACGCCACACGATATCTACTGACGAATATAAAGACTTCTTCCAAAGTCTTGGCAACCGATTTATTGCAGGAGGCGACTGGAACACCAAGCACACTCACTGGGGATCCAGACTCATCACAAGAAAAGGACGCAACCTACTAAGAGCCATGACAGACAACAACCATGATTACCTTTCCAACGGAGTCCCTACTTACTGCCCGAGCGATCCAAGGAAGTTAGCTGATCTCCTGGACTTCTTCATAACAAAAGGAATTTCAAGAAATAATTGTACCACTGAATTCAACTTTGACCTTAGCTCAGATCACACTCCAGTAATCTCAAATATAAGCACTACAATTATCAAAAAGTCACTTTCTCCAAAGCTGAACACCAAAAGCACAAACTGGACTCTCTTTCGCTCCTACTTGGATGAGCACTTAAACCTCAACCTGCGACTAAAATCCCCGGAGGATATTGATGAAGCTGCCCAATACTTCACAAAAATGATTCAAGAAGCAGTCTGGAAGTCCACTCCGCAGTACAACAAGCCAGCTAATTCAACCACAAACGTGCCACTACATATTCGCCAACTCATTGCAGAGAAAAGACGCGCCCGAAGAATTTGGCAAAGATCCAGAAACGAACTCGATCAACATGCTTATAACAGATTAAGTAGGGAACTAAAGACAACTCTTAGGGAAGCACAACTCGGTTGAATATAACCTAACCAACCTCTCGATACATGACCAAACATTATGGAAGGCAACAAAAAACCTAAAAAGACCACAAATAGCTGTACCACCCATCCGCAAACCAAACGGGGAGTGGGCCAGATCGGATAAAGACAAAGCCGGAGTATTCGCTGAACACCTGAGCACAGTATTTAAAAACGAATCGGAAGATGAGGACCAAGCAATAGAACATTTCATTAATGCTCCTTGCCAAATGTTACTTCCCATAAAATAATTCTCTCCAATTGAAGTAAAGCAAGAAATAGATTCATTGAATAATCGTAAAGCTCCTGGGTACGATTTAATCAACGGGCATATACTGAAACAACTCCCGCGAAAAGCCTTTGTTCTTTTTACAACTATATTTAATTGTATCTTAAGCTTGTCTTATTTTCCAACCATTTGGAAATACGCTGAGATCATAATGGTACAGAAACCAGGCAAACCTCCACACGAGTCCTCATCCTATAGGCCTATCAGTCTGTTACCTACAGTAAGCAAGTACTTGAGCGACTTCTCTTAAAAAGAATGCATATGGATCACGAATTCATAGAGTTACTGCCTAAACACCAGTTCGGATTTCGAGAATATCATTCCACCACACAGCAAGCACAGGCTAATAAATGAAATATCAAAAGTACTAGAAAACAAGAAGTACTGCAATGCCGTATTTCTTGATATCGCACAGGCCTTTGACAAGGTATGGCACAGAGGCCTACTTTTCAAATTAAAAAACTGTCTAACAAGTAATGTTTTCTGGGGCCACTGCTTTTCTTGATATACTCATCAGATATACCAGAAACCAACAACACCAAAATAGCCTCATTCGCTGACGACGTAGCCATCCTAGCCACAAGTAACGAACCAGTAGTAGCCTTTGAAAATATGCAAAATCATCTTGACTTACTTAACGAATGGTATACCAAGTGGCGAACTGAGATCAACAACAACAAATCAGTTCAAGTCACATTCACGATGCGCCAGAATGTTTGCCCACCAGTAACTATGAATAATACACGAATACCTGTGGCTACAGAAACCAAATACCTTGGCCTCCATCTTGACCAGAGACTCACCTGGAGAAAACATATCGAGACTAAAAGAAGGCAATTAGACATCAAGTATCGCCAAATGTATTGGCTCATGGGACGAAAATCGAAACTCTCAATAGCCAACAAAATACTCGTCTATAAAGCTATTCTGAAACCTATATGGCTACACGGTATTCAACTTTGGGGATGTGCCAAATCAACATCAATTAACATAATCCAAAGGTTCCAATCCAAGACACTAAGATCCATAGCAGATGCTCCCTGGTTTGTTAGCAATCACACCCTCCACACTGATCTGAACATCCCTTATGTTAGAAGCGAGATTCTAACCATGTCAGAATCATACAGCCAGCAAATAGAAAATCACGACAATGAACTAATAGCAGAACTACTCACCGCCGGTCCAGATACGAGAAGACTACATAGAACCTGGCCACAAGATCTAATACAACATTGAAAAAATTTGTCAATAAGGAACAGCATCAATGGATGCCCCCCTTTCAAACCCAAAAAAAGCCATCACATTTACTTACTACTTACCTACAATGTAGATTGTAAATATGTAAATGTCAATAAAAAAAATTAGAAAAAAAATATTTCAGTACAAAGCGCTGCATAACATGACAAACGCCCCCTGGTATGTACGCAACAGTGACCTACATAGAGACCTCGGTATCCCAATGGTTAAGGATGAAATTAAAAGGTCTGCTGGTAAACATGAAGCCAGGATCCACCTCCATGAAAATGTAGAAGCCCTTCAGCTGCTGGACAATCAGCATCTAGTTCGAAGACTGAAGAGGACAAAACCATTCGAACTCGTGTAAAGCTGTGTTTTTAAAAGCAGAGTATAGTGCGCGAGTTTGTGTACATGTTATAGTCAGAACAACCTAAAGGAAATCGTTGGAAGAAATTTAGTAGTATATAAGTATTTAGTTTTAAGATTTTACCAGACTTAAATTAATGGTTGATCAATAGTGATCAGTTTTAATACCTCAACCGCCGAACAGCGCCATATATAAAAAAATATAAACTTGTAAATACGTACTGAAGTTATTATTTCCAGTTGGTGCTAAAATATCAATATCATCGTCAACACGTTTCTTTAGGAAGTTTTCTTGTTTTTCCTTTTTTGCTCCTTCTGGTAGTTTTCTTTCGGATTTTTACAACAGCTGTAAGTTCATCCATTGACCATTTAATCGAATCTTGTTCACTTGGTTTATTTCTTCAGGTATTGAAACTTGCAATAAAGCGTGATGACTACAAAATGAAATCACAATCAAAAGACGAATAAAATATCACAAGATTTCAAAAATTAACCAACGTTTGAATTGATATTCTCAGGAAAATCTACATGTACAAATTGTTGTTTGGAATCAGATTCTTTTTCTGTTTCAGAAATTACAGTTTACAATGAAAAAGACCAATTTTTAATGAAATTTAACGAAAAATTGTTGGTTTTTATTGAAATTTGACATAAAAATACAGTTTTTACTAAAAAAAAGTATAATTTTGACCAATATTTAAGTAAAAAACCTCAAATTTTATTAAAATTTGATAAAGGAATTATAGTTTACAATAAAAAACAATAATTTTTATTGAAATTTGAAGTAAATTTTTTTATTTTTATTGAAAATTGATGGAGGAATACAGTTTTTACTAAAAAAAGTTTAATTTCGACCAATATTTTGGATAAAAAACTTCACTTTTATTAAAATTTGATAAAAGAATTACAGTCTACTATAAAAAAGAAAATTTTTTATTGAAATTTAACGAAAAGTTGTTGGTTTTTATTGAAATTTTACAGAATAATACAGTTTTTACTAAAAAAAGTCTAATTTCGACCTATATTTAAGTAAAAAACTTCAATTTTTATTATAACTTGATAAAAGAATTACAGTTTACAATAAAAAAGACCAATTTATATTGATATTTAACGAAAAATTGTTGATTTTAATTCAAATTTGACTGAAAAATACTGTTTTTACTAAACGAAAGTTTAATTTCTACCAATATTTAAGTAAAAAACACCCATTTTTATTAAAGTTTGATAAACTATTACAATTTACATTAAAAAAGACCAATTTTTATTGAAATTTAACGAAAAATTGTTGGTTTTAACTCAAATTTGACTCAAAAATACTGTTTTTACTAAAAGAAAGTTTAATTTCTACCAATATTTAAGTAAAAAACATACATTTTTATTAAAGTTTGATAAAACAATTACAATTTACATTAAAAATGACCTATTCTTATTGAAATTTTAAGAAAAATTGTTGGTTTTAATTGAAATTTGAATGAAAAATACTGTTTTTAGTAAAAGAAAGTTTAATTTCTACCAATATTTAAGTAAAAAACATCCATTTTTATTAAAGTTTGATGAAACCATTACAATTTACATTAAAAAAAACCTATTCTTATTGAAATTTTAAGAAAAATTGTTGGTTTTAATTGAAATTTGAATGAAAAATACTGTTTTTACTAAAAGAAAGTTTAATTTCTACCAATATTTAAGTAAAAAACATACATTTTTATTAAAGTTTGATAAAACAATTACAATTTACATTAAAAATGACCTATTCTTATTGAAATTTTAAGAAAAATTGTTGGTTTTAATTGAAATTTGAATGAAAAATACTGTTTTTACTAAAAGAAAGTTTAATTTCTACCCATATTTAAGTAAAAAAAACCATTTTTATTACAGTTTGATGAAACCATTACAATTTACATTAAAAAAAAACCTATTCTTATTGAAATTTTAAGAAAAATTGTTGGTTTTAATTGAAATTTGAATGAAAAATACTGTTTTTACTAAAAGAAAGTTTAATTTCTACCAATATTTAAGTAAAAAACATCCATTTTTATTAAAGTTTGATAAAACTATTACAATTTACATTAAAAAAGACCTATTCTTATTGAAATTTAACGAAAAATTGTTGGTTTTAAATGAAATTTGACTGCAAAAAATACTGTTTTTACTAAAAAAAGTATCATTTCGACTACTATTTAAGAAAAAACTTTAATTTATAATAAAACTTGATAAAAGAATTACAATTGACTTTAAAATAGACCAATTCTTATTGAAATTAAAAGAAAAATTGTTGTTTTTTATCGAAAATTGATGGAAAAATACAGTTTTTAATAAAAAAAAAGTTTAATTTCGACCAATATTTAAGTAAAAAACTTCAATTTTTATTAAAACTTGATAAAAGAATTACAATTTACATTAAAAAAGACCATTTTTAATTGAGATTTAACGAAAAACTGTTGGTTTTTATTGAAGTTTGTCGGAAAAATTCAGTTTTCATTAAAAAAGAAGTTTAATTTTAACTAATATTTAAGTAAAAAACTCTAATTTTTATTAAAATTTTATACAAGAATTACAATTGACATTAAAAAAGACCAATTCTTATTGAAATTTAACGAAAAATTGTTGGTTTTTATCGAAATTTGACAGAAAAATACAGTTTTTACTAAAAAACAAAGTTTAATTTCGGCCAATATTTTCAAAAAAATTCAGTTTTATTATAATTTGATAAAAGAATTACAGTTGACAATAAAAAATACCAATTTTTACTGAAATTTAAAGAAAAATTGTTGCTTTCTATTGAAATTTAACGGAACAATACAGTTTTTATTAAAAAAAAGTTTAATTTTAACTAATATTTAAGTAAAACACATCAATTTTTATACAAATTTGATAAAATAATTATAATTTACATAAAAAAACTCATTCTTATTGAAATTGAACGAAAAATTGTTGGTTTATATCGAAATTTGACAGAAAAATACAGTTTTTACTAAAAAAAGTGTTTATATTCGACCAATTTTTAGGTAAAAAACAACATGAATCTTATATATTTGTTAATGTTTGTTGAGCATTTTTTTAACTTCATTAAATTGTGATTGTTGCTGAACTTAAATTTAATTAAAAAAAAAAAATATTTATTTAAAAAAAAAGACTTGTAAATACGTACTGAAGGTTATTATTTCTAGTTGGTGTAAAAATATCAATATCATCGTCAACACCTTTCTTTAGAAGTTTTCTTGTTTTTCCTTTTTAGCTCCTTCTGGTAGTTTTCTTTCGGGTTTTTACAACAGCAGTGAGTTCATCCATTGACCATTTACCCGAATCTTGTTCACTTGGTTTACTTCTTTAGGTATTGAAACTTGCAATAAAGCGTGATTACTACAAAACGAAATCAAAATCAAAAGACTAGTAAAATATCACAAAATTTCAAAAACTAACCCAACGTTTGAATTGATATTCTCAGGAAAATCTACATGTACCAAACTGTTGTTTCGAATGAGATTCTTTTTCTGTTTCAGGAATTACAGTTTACAATGAAAAAGACCAATTTTTATTGAAATTTAACGAAAAATTGTGGGTTTATATTGAAATTTGACATAAAAATACAGTTTTTACTAAAAAAAGTTTAATTTCGACCAACAATTAAGTCAAAAACTTCAAATTTTATTAAAATTTGATAAAACAATTACAGGTGAGAATAAAAAAGACCAATTTTTATTGAAATTTAAAAAAAAATTGTTGATTTTTATTGAAAATTGATGGAAAAATACAGTTTTTACTAAAAAAAAAGTTTAATTTCGACCAATATTTTGAAAAAAGTTCAATTTTATTATAATTTAATAAAAAATTTACAGTTTATAATAAAAAATACCAATTTTTATAGAAATTTAAAGAAAAATTGTTTCTTTCTATTGAAATTTAACGGAAAAATACAGTTTTTATTTAAATTTAACGAAAAGTTGTTGGTTTTAATTGAAATTTGACATAAAAATATAGTTTAAATTTAACTAAAATTCAATTAAAAATATAAACAAACCTGACCTGACCTAAACCAAAACTTTGAAGAAGAAAAAGTACAGTTTTAATTAAAAACTCCTTTATTATGAAAATTTAAACAAACCTAACCTAACCTAACGCTTTTTTTTTTTTTTTTTTTTTTTTTTGTGTGGAGGAGGGGAAAATGCTTTTACGCACACCCCCGCGATGGTCTTGGAGTAGTGTGGGACTACTCAGGACTTTCAATACCCACTACAAACCACCTCCTCTATCCACTAACCTTCAATGGAATCACCTGTTTTGGCCTACTTCAAGGTTGGGGTCTGGATATTTGTTTAGGCCTGCTGCCTCAATATTTCCTCCCGTTATTTTTCAGACATAGTCAGACATAGTTCCTAGTTGTCTGCTTTACCCCTTTCGCCTCGAGGCTGACCATGATTACCTCCCACGAGGCCGTATTGAAGGCGTTTTTAACATCGATTGCGATTGCTGCTACCCAGGTGCTCCTGCTGTTTTCCACCGTTCCTTACCTAACCTAACTTAACCTTACCTTACCCAAACAAAACTTCAAGAAAAAGTAGTTTTAATTAAAAACTCTTTTATTATTAAAATTTAATGAAAAATCTAAACAAACCTAACTTAACCTTACCTTGCCTAAACCAAAAATTTGAAGAGAAATTACAATTTTAATTAAAAACTCCTTCATTATTAAAATTTAAATACAAATCTAAACTAAACTGATATGACTTTACATAAATCAAACATTTGAAGAAAAAGTACAGTTTTAATTTAAAACTCCTTTATTATTAAAATTTAATAAAAATTTAAACAAACCTAACCTAACCTAACCTAACCTTACCTTTCCCAAACAAAACTTCAAGAAAAAGTAGTTTTAATTAAAAACTGTATTATTAAAGTGTTCTTTAATCTAAACAACACTTACTTAACCTTACCTTGCCTAAACAGCGCATGGCTTTTTCTAACCGCATCTAAAATTAAAATAATTTGAATATTTATTATCATAACCATTTTATTAATATTTGAACCCTTTCTTACCATAAACAACTCGACAACCTTTCATGCAGCAGGAAGAAATTTTTTTCATCTTTCCTTGCTCACTATATAATTATGCTAATTATTTGTTAGAAATCCTATGCATTGTCATTCATATATATACACTTTTATGAGAATTTTTCCCTTTTGCTAGATAAAGATGGTTTACCTGAAAATGAATTCATAACATTTTATGAATGGGAGAAAACGATTTTCATTTTTTTATACAGAACCATAAAAAATTAACTTACTTATTCTATCATATGTCTTGGTTATTTTTATTATGTGACTGTCCATAAAATTTTTAATTATAGATGAAATGGCTTTAGATTCTTTCATATATTATTTTATTTCAGTTAATTCTCCCAATAGTGGAGTTAAATCTGAAAAAATAAAGATTATACGGTGTGGTAAGTCTTTCTGAATATTAGTTAAAACCTAGCTTAGGTCCTGGACACTATAATTTTTGCGTTGATTAATGAGATGGTACATAACAAAGAAATTGTTGACTTGACATACCTTTTAACTTTAGGGTCAGTACTATTAATAATAAATATATATCCTCTTTGCATATTTTTCTGTTTCGTTACATCATATTCGAATATTGAAGTTGAAGTCCTTTTAGTTTTTGTTGTGATTTTTTTTGTTTAAGAATTTTATTAGTTGGTTTTATTTTATACATAAATTTTCTGTTTATATAATTTTTTATTCAACATATATGTATATAGGATGTCCAGAAACTCATTTTACAAGATTTTGGCGCTGATTTTATGTTGATTTGCTGTACATCCCCTCAACAAAAAATGTTAGCCGAGGGTCTAGAGAGGTCTAAAATCAACGCCATATTACATCAATTTAATTAAATTATGTTTAATACGGTTTCGTATTTATTTACAACATTCTGTACATTTATTTAGTGAAATACCTCCAACCGTATGAATATATTTTTTAATTGAAATTATATCGTCTCGTTTGGGAGAGGACTGAACATATTTGTTCAAAACTTTTTGTCTTTCAAAATTTCGTAAGTTTGACAAATATTTAACGAATGTTTTCATAGAAGAATTAAAATCTTTGACAAAATAGATTCAAATTTTGATTATTATTTTTTGAATAAAAATATTTTGCACCCCTACCATAAAAGCTGCTTATAATTAAAAAATATTCTTGCCCTATAGATGGGTATTTACCACTATATCAATATATACAATGTTATAAATTAATAAGTTACTCTTTCACAAATTTCAATTAAACCAAAATAGGAAGCCATTCTTAATGAGCTGTAGTTCACTTAGTAAGACTTTTTAGATATATGTCTGATCTACAGAAAATCAGCTCTAAAATTAGCAGTTTTTTATTAAATGGTTCTCTATATTCTCTATATATATTAAATTTGAAAATATAATTATTTCTTAAACCTAAAATTCCTGCATACAAATGCTATATTTACAGTAAAAGGCCGATATCTAACCCTGGATGTCTCGTGCTAAATGTCCAGTACAAATACTGTAGTAAGGCCATATATGTGAAAGCATAGGTAGAAATCCATTAACAAATTGTTAATTGATTGTGCCGTATTTGCAACTCGGATAATCTAATAGCCAGAGTGGCCTATAGACACGGGTTCATCACCAACAACAGTAATTTTGCCATTACGCCCAAGAATGGCAAAGTTTTATATTTGTTGGGTATTTACTAAATAGTAGCTGTCAAAATTTCAAAAATATAAACAATATTCATTTAACTGTTTAATGTGGTAAAGAAAATATTTAATAACTATTTATTAATTAATATAATATATATTTATACAATATTTTATAGAAATATTGTAAAGGACATATTAATAAATATTTACCAAATATTTGATATAAATATTGTTATGGAAATATATATTAAATATTAGATATAAATATTGTAAAGGAAATATTTATTCAATATTTATTAAATATTTCATATACATATTATATAGCAAATATTTAGTTTAAATAACAAATATTTAAAAAAGATATATTTCTTTTATATAAAAAAATATTTCATGATATCGGGGATATGCAATGTTAGATTTTTTTGTGCTTAAAACTATATATATTAGTGACTAAATGCAATGATTATATTATAGAAAAACTAGCTTTATTTATTTAAATACATTTTAAATGATTCTACAATATGTTGAGGAAATCAGTTTATTTTTATTTTTTATTTTATATCTAATGCAACCTACAGAATTGGGTAAATAAATAAAAATAAACAATTTATTTACTACAAGCTACATGAATCATTATTTTAAAACAATGAAGTTTTACAACAGACAACATTTTAATGCATTTAAGTTATAATCAAAATCTACTTCTATTATTAAAATACTTTTAACATATGCTTCATATAATTTAAAACTGCCATTCCATTTGTATTTGACCATAATATTGGTGCTGTTTTTTAAGTTCATATTAGTTATTTTCCATAATAATGTACTTCGTGTTTTCAATAACTTCTGTAATAGAATTAGTTTTACCGAAAATACAAAAGCGTTAGTGACAATATTTTCCAAATGTAGATATACGTAATCAGGTAAACTGTAAATATAATTACAATATAAACTTTTACAATGTGAATATTGTATGTTACTTTTTTAAAAAGAACGCTATAGATAGGTTGTTAGAAACCTTGCTAAAATCTATTATATTTTTTATTAACCATATAAAATTGTAAAATGTATATGTATATTGTGACTGTATATGAAATAAAAAAACATAACTTCAAAAGGGCATTTTATTTCTAATAGATATAAGGGTCTCTCTTCAAAGAATATTATCCCATCAGGTGAATGGCCAAGCCATCTGTTTGCTGCTGATATTACAAATTCACACTCCATAACTTACATTTTTGAAATTTGGACAAACATGTCTCTTGGAGAACTTTCATATTTTATAATATTTCAAATACTTTAACGCTTTAGTATTCCAAAAACATTTTAAATGAAAAATAAAGGTATTCTAAGCGTTCGTATTGGCCGCCTACTAAAAACAGCCTGCTAGGTTACCTAACATAGAAAATAAAGTTTTAATTAGTATTTTTGGATTTACTCTCTTAGTATTAAAGATAGAGGAAAACGTTTTAAATAAAAAATAAAGGTATTCTAAGCGTACACATCGCCCGCCCGCTAAAACTATCTTTTAAATAGGATTATCAGAAAAATTAAAGTTTGTCAAAATGCCTAGTTTAACTTAGTTTTTCAAAGTATTTTTCGAAAAATCGCCGGCAATCGATACGTGCAAAAAATTAAATCCAAAAATTACAATAATTTTCATTTTCTAATTTTCTTGTTTAGGAAACGCTAATTTGAGCTCATTTTGGTTTTTCCATCTATTAAATCTAAATTATCTATTCCAAAAAACTTGAAAGTAACTTTATATTTTTAATTTATGAAAGAAAAAATTTAATTCAAATTTATTGATTACAAATCGTTTGTACAAGAAATCATATTTAAAAATTCAAAAATCTAAATACGGAAATTTAGTGGATTTGAAGATTTCAAGTACCTTATTAATTATTATTGCCATGTTAATTTTGCCTCTATTTAGAATTTATCAGAACATTTAATAAGTAGGAAAAAATTTCGTAAAATTTTTAAGTTTTTTTTTAATAAATGTGAAATTATACGTAATATATTATATTATATTATATTATTATATATTATATACGAAATTATGAATTATATACAGGGATGAGGCAAAATTTACAGAGTTGTTAATAATGTATAATTTGTTTTTGATTACTTTTATTTATAGACGGCGATCAAATAATGTTGCCATTATTTAATGACTTGTAAAATATTCATTTACTTTTCAAAGACTCTCGGCCATTATCGCAAAATTTTAAAATAAATAAACAATTTTATATTTAAAGTTATTAACATTCGTGTATTACTCCTCTATTTTCAAAATCTAATTAGTAAGAAATGAAAAGAGCAGCATGCAAAATAGTCGAAATTTTCTTAAATTTTCTATGAAATCCAAATTGTGATGATTCTGAAACAAAGGGACGATATTAAAAAATAGACATAGACATAGACAATTTAATAATTAATAAAGCCACGGAATGAATAAGAAAACACGATAATATTATACTTTCCAAAAAATAATTTACAAATAAATCTTTTTTTTTTGTTATCGTCGTGTCTAGTTTTTTAATGTTTACAAAGCTTAAACTTTTTTATATGCGGTTATAAAATAAATTCAAAGAGCTCAAATACATAAGATAATTTAAGAATATTTCTGTGAAATAATTTTGTTGATCGTTGTTAAAAATGTTTTTTATACGGGGTAAGATTTTTAAGTAGCATTTAATTGTTTTTCAATAAATGCATTTAAATAATTATTTTATTTTTATTTTAAATATTTTCTACGCCTATTAGTTTAATCTTATAGAGAAAAAAATAAATATATTTATATTTCGGAATATTTTCTTTTCCATTAATATTACCAAATAGATTGGTTATTAACACATTATGAGCGGCTAGCTCAGGATATCGGACAGTGCTGCGTAGCGGGCCAATTTGCCAGCTAAGCAAAATATATGCGTGTGAAAATAAACTTGATAGACGTAAAAGTAATGGTTAGATTTTTGCTAAATTTTGTAATGGGTCTTATGTGGAACTATATTTTATATACATTAATTTATATTTTTATATTTGATAAGTAAATTTCAGAAATTCGTGAGATTATGCAAGACTCACTTGTTTTATAAAAATATAATATTACTGTCGAATTTCTTATGAACAAAATTATACAAAAAAACAATGCAATAAACATTTCAAAAATATAAAGCCATTAGAATTATAGGCCGTTGTTCCCAATTCAACGGGCGCAAAATAAAATAGTCCGATAATATATACATATGTAAAAAAAAGTATGCAACCAAATATATAGTTTATTTGAATCCTAAAATAGTTACAAATATATATACAATATATATATATATATACAGGACAATATACTAGTTTATAAAGTTTGGTGTAGTCAAGGCTAGTTCCTAATATTTTTCTTGAGTGTGATATTTGATGAAACAATCTCCCAGATGCAGCGAAACTTTACAAAATTCACACATATAACACGTTAAACTTTTTTTTTATGTGCGGCACATACGCGACACTGTCTTTGAGGTTTCAATTTTGTTCCACCAGTGGTAATTTTAACCAATTTATGCCTTTTGGGATCTTTTGATAACCTCCCTGGAGGATCACTTCTGCTGGACGTAGCCGATGTACCTGGTACAGGATCATCTGTATTGCCAGGAAGAGCTTCGCTAATCCATTCCTTTGCCACATCATGTAAAAACACCTTATACTTTTTTTTTGAATGTGGATTTAATACTTGAAAAACTCTAAACGCATTAAATAACGCACAATTGATAAAAAACATAACAGCTCGTTTCGTCCATTTTTTGGTACGACGCACAATCGAGTAATACGATAAGTATTGGTTAGCGCGATCAACACCTTTCATGTATTTATTATAATCAATCACGCATATTGGCTTCCAAATTGTTTGTTTTGTTACCCAGTCAATATTATGGCTTTCCGCAATGTCAGCTGAATGTATAGTTGAAATCATTCGGACTGTTCTTTTTGATTGCCAACATTGTAATAAAATATTTTGGCGGCGACGAAATATAGATTCCCCCCTTGCAAGTTCAGGATTTTTCAAACAACTGGGAAGGCCTCTGTTTACCCGAATAGTGCCGCAAGTCCGAAAACTATTCTGTAAAAGTAATTCACAAGTGGCAACACTATTGTAATAATTGTCCATGTATACGTGATGCCATAAGTTGGAATAGGGTTCAAGCAGATTTAAAATTGTTTCTTGCAAACGACTTCCTTCACCACACTACATGCGAAAATTACAAATGTATCCCGTTTTAGCTTCACACACCATTCTTATAAGTAAACCATACTTTATAATTTTTGATGCATTATAAACTTTAAATGACAAACGGCCCCTCCATGGCATTATGCTCTCATCCAGTGATAACTCTCTCTCTGGCTTATAAACCTCCTGAAATTTAGGTAAGAAGTAAGATATAATCGGTCGGATTTTTTTCAGGCGATCTCTGTCATCTCTGTCATCATTATTGGAGAAATGCCACGCATACCATATATGTCTAAATCTTTCCCTGCTCATTACTTCCGCGTAAATTGGAGTTTGGATAGTTTTATCTGTAGACCAATATTCGTCTCTTGTATCTTTACGAACTTGTCCCATTAGGAGAAGTAGTCCCAGCATTTTTTTTAAATCTACCACATTCACATCCTTCCACGTTAAAACGTTAAAGTTATTGTGAAAATCAAAAATTAAAATTTCACTTTTATCACGCTGTATCTATCTTATTATCAACATTTTATTAAAGCAAGTTAGTTCAAATCGTAATATTTTAAAGTGATGATTTTACTGTACTTCAATATACAATTACTTAAGGACCCCCTCTATATGTTAAATAGTGTTGGGGATCAACAGAAATCTCGAAGGTCAATGGAATGGATGTCACTGCAACAACAGTGCCGGACTTGCCAGAGAGAAAATATTTTTTTTAATATTGTATAGAGTTTTTAGGGTAGTACTTCTAGTAATTATAATTTATATTATAATAATACATTTAATATTAATTGTTTTCTTTACATCAATAAATTGTTGTTGTTTTTACGCAGCCTCTTTAATTTCCATTAGCCAAGTTATGTAATAAGTTAAAACCCCCTGAAAATTATATTTAGATTTTTTCATATATTTATTTATTAAGAAAAAACGTAACAATGCGTAACAATATAGAAAGTACGAAATTATCTTCTATTTGTTTCTCATATTCTCTAATGGATTAGTTTGATATAGATATTTATCAATGTCATATTGTTATGGCACAAGCTACTAATTAGTTATGATACATTAATATTTTTAATTGATAGATTTTTATTCATAATTTGCTTTCTTTACTAACGTAATCTTCAGCATCAAAAGCAGCATTGGTACAGCCTTCACTTATTTTATTTTCTCTTCCAACGTTGTTCTTGAGCTTAAGTAGAGTACGGGACTAGTGATCGTGGGAACTTTTTCTGTCGATCCTTATGGACGGACACGCCCCCTCACGTGACCTACCCCCACTCCACGGCATATCTCCGGCGGCTCATGTAGATGTGGAGAAGAATGGCTTGAACGTGGTGGCACTTCAGCAAGAAGATACAGGTCTTGAACGTGGTGGCACTTCAGCAAGAAGATACAGGCCTTCAACGTGTTGGCAGTTCAGCCAAAAAGGCCACGAGGATTCCCGAAACTGTCACTTGACGGCACCGGAGAGCGGCGGCGGCGGCCATTTTAGTGCGAGAGTAATGGTCTTGACAGTTCAGCTAGAAGAAGAAGAATGGAGCTCGTTCAGTCACCTATAGAAAAGAAGAAGAAGAAGAAATTACTATAGTCGAGTCGGCGCGCGATTCACGGCGGCGGCGCACGAATGCAGGCCCGAGCGGAGGTGATCCAAGATGGCGCGATTCATGGCGGCGATGCACACAAGCGGTGGCTGGCCATCGCTTGTGTGTGACGTAGTCGAACTGATTCATTTTAAAGATATCGGCTGGATATAATAGTCGTCGTTGTCGCCAGGACAGGCCATGTTGCCTTTTTATTATTATTTATAAATTGTTGCCATATTTCCGTAGAAACGCCGGCCATCGCTTGTGTGTGTAACGTAGTCGGACTGATTCGAATCGAAGATAACGGTTGGATAATTTTTCACCCGTTACCTTGTTTATGAGAGAGAGAGAGAGAGCGTTATCAATTGTGGTGACCATGTTTCTGTTTAAAAATTACTTGAAAGTTGAATTCACTATTGAGATAATGTTTGGAATCCATGTTGCCATATTTTTTATTACTATTATTATTTATACCATGTTGCCATATTTCCGAAGAAACCGTAAGTAGGGTATAATAATATCAAAGTATGAAAAAAAGTATGATTTATTTAAAGGGTTTGTATTTGTATCAAGCGCAATGAACGTAGCCGTAAGGGCATGAGCCGCTATTATTGGTTCAATTGAATTGTAAAAAAAAGACCAGCATGATCTAGAAGTAACATAGATAAGGAACGAGACAAGGAACACGGTAGAAAAATCACGTAAACGTCAAAAAGCGTGACGTAAAACGTCTAGCACGTCAAAAAACGACACGTTTTACGTCTCGCACGTCACGCACCTCACGTTTTACGTCACGCCCCTCACGTTTTACGTCACGCACCTCACGTTTTAACGTATCACGTGTCACGTTTACGTCTCGCACGTCAAATGTTTAACCTATTTTTTAGGGATACTCTGAAAATTATCATTACCGATGTAATATAGTTAAATAAGGCTACCTAATTTGTGCAACTTATAAAATTATTGCATAAGACTTTTCCACAGAAGCGTTGTTACACACATCACCCCACTAGCGCAGCCATGTTGAATTTTGTAAACTTAAAAACAATACGAAATTATTTATTGCTAGCATCCCTTTTTAATAATGACCTCGTCCGTTGTTTTCTCTACTGCCGTTCTGTCTAATCGGAAATTTTTGAAAAATTTTAGAAAATCTACAATACAAAATTGATTCTTACAGCTATTTTTAATTTAATTTATTAGTAATCTTATTTCGTTTAAATCGTAATTATCAAACCATGAATGAAATGATAACCTGGAAACGTGTTTTCGCACGTTATCTGTCTTATCGGGGAGGCTTCATCCGGTATGACAGTTAAAAGTATCTCTAAAGAGTATTATATTTGTGTTTATTATAACAGGTGTTTATAGTATTTCTTAAAACATAGCGAAAAAGCTCTTTTTTCACGTGAACCTATCGTGATTATTTGATTTAAAAATATTTCCGAATAAAGTCTGTCTAGTTTACGAAAAAATGCAATTTCACCTGTTGGATGAATATGTCACGTGACCCTTTTTGCACACGGCCCTACAAAAAATGCCGATAAGAAATATTCCTTATTTTTCATAATCTACAACCGGAATGTCTGAAATACATTGTTTTTAGATGCGAAATGAATTTTTGTTTTTGTTTTTAAAATATTTCCGAATAAAGTCTGTCTAGTTTACGAAAAATGCAATTTCACCTGTTGGATGAATATGTCACGTGACCCTTTTTGCACACGGCCCTACAAAAAATGCCGATAAGAAATATTCCTTATTTTTCATAATCTACAACCGGAATGTCTGAAATACATTGTTTTTAGATGCGAAATGAATTTTTGTTTTTGTTTTTAAAATATTTCCGAATAAAGTCTGTCTAGTTTACGAAAAATGCAATTTCACCTGTTGGATAATTAGGGAACGTGACCCCTTTTGCACACGGCCTCACAAAATGTCGAAAAGAATTATTCTTTATTTTTCATAATCTACAACCGTAATGTCTGAAATACATTGTTTTTAGATATAAAATGAACTTTAGTTTTAATTTTTAAAATATTTTCGAATAAAGTCTGTCTAGTTTACGAAAAATGCAATTTCACCTGTTGGATAATTAAGGAACGTGACCCTTTTTGCACACGGCCCTACGAAAAATGTCGATAAGAATTATTCTTTATTTTTCATAATCTACAACCGGAATGTCTGAAATACCTTGTTTTTAGATATAACATGAATTTTGGTTTTAATTTTTAAAATATTTTCGAATAAAGTCTGTCTAGTATACGAAAAATGCAATTTCACGTCGGATAATTAGGTCACGTGACATACCCCCACTCCGGCACTACAAAAATTTAAAAAGTACAAGTACAGGTGTGCGTGATCATTCCTATCAGTCACTGATTAGCTATCCTACACTGATAAGTAACAATTTAGAATATTTCTGAAAAATGGCGAATTTTGAAATTATCAAGGATGTTACAAAACAAATCCGTAAATTTGGGGTCCAGGGCCGAACTTTGGAATTTAAAATTAAAGCTACTCCTGAGGGGGCTGAACCTATAAGCTGGGTGAAAAACGCTATCGAAGATATTGTTTTGAAGGGGACAGAAAACGTGGACTTGGAGGATTATGTTGGATTTACTTTCTGTTCCAAAGATTTTTCAAGGGGCCAAGGATGGGTGGTTTTTAAACCTGCATCTCAGGTGACAGTTGATGACGTGTGGAAGAAAAATGCCCGTAGGAAAAGGCAGGGGACGTAATTATAATACCTTTAACGAGGAGTGTAAAAAACGTAGAGGTATTATTTCAATAAATAACAAAGACAACCTATGCTTACCTCGCGCTCTAGTAGTCAGTATGGCATTCCAAAGTAAGGATCCAAACTACGCAAAAATTAGGGATGGTCGTAGACTTCAGGAAGCCAAAGCTCTTGAACTGGTAAAATCCAGCGGGGTGTTGATTACTCCAGAGGGATGCGGGATCCTCGAACTTCAGCACTTTCAACAACATCTAAAAAATTATAAGATCGTCGTTTATCAATATGGTGGCAAAGAGCGGGATGTTATTTTTGAAGGAGGAAATGACGGTCCTGCTTTAAATCTGATTTTCCATGAAGGCCATTACAATGTCATCACATCTCTAACCGCCGCATTTATGTGCGGATATTTTTGTGAAGCCTGCCACACTCCCTACAACAACAGAAACGAACATCGTTGTGATCAGGTGTGTTTTGCATGCAGAAAATCACCTGCATGCAATAAAGATGTTGTAAAAAGAGGCTGTATTGAATGCCGAAGAGATTTTTACGGCGATGATTGTTACGAGGCACATTTGAATTCGGTTTGTAAAAAAATAAAAAGCTGTGAGAAATGTTTTAAAATATGCACTACGCACAATCATATCTGTGGCGAAATTTACTGCAAGATTTGTAAATCGAAACAATCAGAGGGCCACTTGTGTTATATGCAACCTGACAAAAAATCCCCTCAAATTAAAGATTTTTTGTTTGTTTTCTATGACTTGGAGACAACACAAGAAAAAGTCGTCAATGGGGTCATACAGCAGGAACCAAATTTGTGTGTATACAGAAAAGTATGCCACAAGTGTATAAACGAGACAAGATTGTTATTTTGTCAGAGTTGCGGATTCAGAGAAAAAGTTCTAACAGAGGATGTAATTACGAAATTTCTGACCGAAGTACTAGAAATACGAAAAAAATTTAAACAGATTGTCGTTATAGCCCATAATGGTGGCGGTTTCGATCATCAATTCGTATTAAATTACATTCTCACTAAAACCGATTTGAATCCGGACCTGATTATGCGCGGCACAAAGCTAATTATGATGAACGTTGGAAACGTTAAATTTCTGGATTCACTCAACTATTTCCCGATGGCATTATCTGCATTACCGAAAGCTTTTGGGTTTTCCGAATTGAAAAAGGGGTATTTTCCACATCTCTTTAACAGGCTGGAAAATCAGAACTATGTCGGGGGTATACCTGCATTGAAATTCTACGACCCTGACAACTTAAAAGATGATGCGCGCGAGAAATTAATTAAATGGCACAACGAGAAAATTGCTGAAAATTACGTATTTGATTTTCAAAAGGAGATTGTGGAGTATTGTGTTTCTGATGTACAGATTCTAACGCAATCCTGTCTCAAATTTTGTCAGCAGCTGTTGGAGACGTCAAATGTGTGCCCCTTCATGGAAGCTTCAACAATCGCTTCAGCCTGCAACAAGGTATTTCGGCGAAACTTTTTAAAACCCAACACTATCGGCATAATCCCTAAAGGTGGCTACAGATTCAGAAGAGCATCAAAGAAGTATCGAGATACATCATGTGGCCAAAGGTCAAGAGGCTAGAGTTGCCGGGGTTAAAGTTGATGGGGTACATGGAGATACCGTCTTTGAATTCGAGGGTTGTTATTTTCATGGGTGTCCGAAATGCTATACAAATAACCGTGATAAAGCATTAAAAGACGATCCCAATGATTGTATGGAGAATCGGTTCCAACGAACTGTAAATAAAAATAAACATTTGGAGAAAAAGGGGTATAACGTTGTACAAATGTGGGAATGCGATTTTCGAAAAATGTTAAATAAAGAAATTGAAGAATACACAGAAAACCATTCTTACATAAAATATTTACCTCTAAACCCTAGAGATTCTCTGTACGGGGGCCGAACGGGGAATACAGTGGAATATTACAAGGCGAAAGAAAATGAGAAAATTAAATATGTTGATGTCTGCTCGCTTTACCCTTATGTGTGTAAATTTGGTAAATTTCCTATTGGCCACCCGAAAAAAATTTATGTGGGGGACGAATGCAAATTGGCTGATATTTCCCAAATGTCAGGTGTGATAAAATGTAAAATATTACCTCCTACAAACCTGTATCACCCTGTACTGCCTTATAGAATGAATGATAAATGTATGTTTGTCCTTTGTCGTAAATGTGGCGAGGGGGTGAACCAAGACGACGATTGTACTCACGATGACGAGGAAAGAGCTTTAAATGGTACATGGGTGATTGAAGAAGTCGTTAAAGCTATTGAGAAAGGGTACAAAATGATGGAAATCTACGAAATATGGAGTTACAACACCATACAGCTCAGTAGAGAGCAGGAGGGCTTATTCTCAGGCATGATGAATAAGTTTATAAAAATCAAACAGCAAGCCAGCGGCTGGCCTAAGAATTGTGCGACAGACGCTGAGAAAGATAGGTATATTGAGGAATTTCTACATAGAGAAGACATTTTACTGGAGTTTTCTGAAATAACTGAGAATCCTGGTTTAAGATCATTGGCAAAACTGATGTTAAACTCTTTCTGGGGCAAGCTGGGACAGAGACAAAACATGCCTAAAACATCTATAATTAGAAATTCTGCTGAATTTTATTTAATGATGTCGAACCCCGCAATAGTTGTAAACACTATTTTACCGGTAAATGAGGAAACGTTAATTGTAACGTGGGAATACAGAGAGGAGGCCTACGATATTTCCCCAACAGTAAATGTTATATTAGCGGCCTATGTTACAGCTTTAGCTAGATTAAAATTATATAGTTACCTGGATCAGGTGGGTGAGAGAGCCTTATATTACGATACCGATTCAATGATCTATTCTTCGCAAGTTGGTCTTCCTGACCTTTCCACGACGACTGCATTGGAGATCTTACGGACGAGCTAAACGGGGGATTTATTACAGAATTCGTTTCAGGGGGCCCTAAAAATTATGCCTATAAATACAGCTGTAATGGTAGTGAATATGTTGTCTGTAAAGTGAAAGGAATTTCACTAAACTATAGTGCTTCTCAGTTGCTAAATTTTGAAAAAATCAGGGAGATGGTCTTGACAAAAAGTGAGCCTATTTTTATCATTTCGAAGCAGATCAGAAGAACTAAGGATCATGAGGTGATAACCGTAACATCAGAGAAAAGATATCAACCTATGTCAACAAAAAGAAAATTTCTTCCGTATCATAGTTCGCTGCCTTACGGCTTTAAAAAATTTTAAAAATGAGTTATATATTTATAAAGCACTAAATAAATTTTTATTAAAACTTACCGGTCTTTTTCATCCCTATGGCAATCCTTAAATTGAATGATTTAATCCTCAGCTACATTATCCTCCTTAATAGAGTGGCTATCAACTCTAGGATTTAGTTAAAATATTGCTTGGGCAAAAGATATAGGATGTTAAGGTTGAAATGTTTTTTCACAGCCGAGGCCAAATAAAATAAATAAAAAAGATAAAGGGACCACCATTCTTCTTTTCCACATCTGCATGAAGGCGGCGGTGATATGTCCTGCCAAAAGTCTTGCGCTATTGATAGTCGACTGTTCTTCTTCTTTTCTCTTTGTGGATCGTGATCATGAGACAATTCAGCAACCCTATATACACATAAATGATGATTAGATTGCCTAATAATATTTTGGTACCACCAACGCCATCTAGTGACGGTTACGTGACGTGTGTGGACTTTTACTAGAAGGTGATTAAGTAGCATATCAACTAATACTATGCAACCCCATATACACATAAATGATAATTAGATTGCCTAATAATAATATTTTGGTACCACCATCGCCATCTACTGCCGGTTACGTGACGCGTGTGGACGTTTACTAGAAGGTAACTAAGTACCATATCAACTAATACTATGCAACCAGATATACACATAAATGATGATTATATTGCCTAATAATGTTTTGTATACATGATGATATGACTTATTTTTATCTAAAAACGACAAACTGTTCGAAAAAAATCTTTAATTATTTTGTATAATTTCTGTAGGTAAATATTTATTATTTAGAAAACATAGCGTAAGTTTTTAAAATCATAAACTAATATATATTCAATTTTGACTTCAAATAAAGAAACACGACGCAGATATGATAAAATATTTCTGATTGTAAAACCCACATCCTGTATACAATAGCTGTATTCGGAATTAGTTAGCTTGAAAACGATTGATTAAGTAACAAGTTAATTTCTAACACCATAGTTTTTGAAAATATTTTGCTAAATGTTTAAATGTAAATGTGATTTCACCAGTTGTACCAGACCGGAGAAAAGATTTAATTCTTTTAGTGTCAGTTCGGATCCCCTGTCCATCAGGTAAGTGCTTAAATTTTATTCCTCGATTTTTCAAATTTAGGTCTATTTAATAATTTAGGCTATAGATGAGCCCTTCTTTTCGAAGAAGATAATGTAAATAATCTAACTGAAGATGAAATAATTCAGCTTTTAAGGGCTTCCAAATATTTTTAAAAGACCAGAAAGTTTTTAATAAAAATTTATTTGATAACTCATATATCCATTTCGATTTTAACTTTTTGCTGTATTAGGTTGATAGCACTTCTCACGAAATACTGTAATTACTGCTCTTTTAATTTCTCCTGAGGTGATGTTTATAGAGTGGTATTTTCCATCAACGTTCCCCTGATTTTATTTCAATTTACACAACTCATACATTCATTTTTCAGATACAGAAGAAGAAAGCTGACTACACAGATTTAAAGCGAGTTGATAGCCCTTCTATCAAGGAAGATAATGTAGCTGAGGATCAAATTATTCAATTTAAGGATTCCCATATGGATGAAAAAAAAGACCGGTAAGTTTTATTAAAAAATTTATTTGGTGCTTTTATAAATATATAACTCATTTTTTAAATTTTTTAAAACCGTAAGGCAGCGAGCTATGATCCGGAAGAAATTTTCTTTTTGTTGACCTGGGCTGATATCTTTTCTCTGATGTTATGGTTATCACCTCATGATCCTTTGTTCTTCTGATCTGCTTCGAAATGATAAAAATAGGGTCAGTCTGAACCATTTCCTTGATTTTATCAATATTCAGTAGCTGCGAAGCGCTATAGTTTAGTGAGATCCCCTTTACTTTACAGACGACATGTTCGATGCCATTACAGGTGTATTTATAGGCATAATTTTTAGGGCCCCCTGAAACGAATTCTGTAATAAATCCCCCGTTTAGTTCGTCTGTAAATCTCCAATGCAGTCGCCGTCGGAAAGGTCAGGAAGACCAACTTGCGAAGAATAGATAATTGAATCGGTATCGTAATATAAGGCTCTCTCGCCCACCTGATCCATGTAACTATATAATTTTAATCTAGCTAAAGCTGTAACATAGGCAAGTAGTAGAGCTAAGTGCGTTCTAAATCAATTCAAGAAACTGCCACCAGAGGCGCTGGTGGCGCTGGTGTCGCTGGTGCGCGGTAAATTCAAATTTCGAGAGCGGCCATGTTTAGTCCAATAATGTCAAAGTTCCACAAAGTGTTAGTAGATGGCGTTGGTGGCGCCAAAGTTCCACAAAGTGTTAGTAGATAGCGTTGGAGAGCGGCGGCGACGGCGGCCATGTTTAGTCCAATTATGTTAGAGTTCCACAAAGTGTTAGTAGATGGCGTTGGAGAGCGGCGGCGGCGGCCATTTTTAGTCCAATAATGCTAAAGTTCCAGAAACTGCCACCACTACTAGATGGCGCAATGAACGTTGCCGAAAGGGCATTAGTGCCTAACTTCGTTATTATTGGTCCAATTGAATCGCGGAAAAAACAGCCATTATCTATAAGTGACGTATATGTCAAATTTAAAGAAAAAACATGCGCAATGATGGTTGCCATAAGGGCACAAAGCGCTTAACTTCGCTGTTATTGGTCCAATTGAATCGCGGAAAAAACAGGCATTATCTATAAGTGGCGTAGATGTCAAATTTAAAGAAAAAACATGCGCAATGGGCGTGGCCATAAGGGCACAAAGCGCTTAACTTCGTTGTTATTGGTCCAATTGAATCGCGGAAAAAACAGACATTATCTATAAGTAACGTAGATGTCAAATTTAAAGAAAAACATGCGCAATGATGGTTGCCATAAGGGCACAAAGCGCTTAACTTTGCTGCTATTGGTCCAATTGAATCGCGGAAAAAACAGGCATTATCTATAAGTGGCGTAGATGTCAAATTTAAAGAAAAAACATGCGCAATGAGCGTGGCCATAAGGGCACAAAGCGCTTAACTTCGTTGTTATTGGTCCAATTGAACTGAGGAAAAAACAGGCATTATCTATGAGTGACGTAGATGTCAAATTTAAAGAAAAAACATGCGCAGTGAACGTTGCCATAAAGGCATTAGCGCTTAACTTAGTAATTATTGGACCAATTGAATCGCGGAAAAAACAGGCATTATCTATAAGTGACATAGATGTCAAATTTACAGAAAAACATGCGCAATGAACGTTGCCATAAGGGCACAAAGCGCTTAACTTCGCTGTTATTGGTCCAATTGAATCGCGGAAAAAACAGGTATCAGGTAAAAGTGACGTAGATGTCAAATTTAAAGAAAAAACATGCGCAATGAACGTTGCCATAAGGGCACAAAGCGCTTAACTTCGCTGTTATTGGTCCAATTGAATAGCGAAAAAGACCAGTATGATCTAGAAGTAGCGTAGATGTCAAATTTAAAGAAAAAACATGTGCAATGAACGTGGCCAAAAGGGCACAAAGCGCTTAACTTCGCTGTTATTGGTCCAATTGAATCGCGGAAAAAACAGGTATCAGGTAAAAGTGACGTAGATGTCAAATTTAAAGAAAAAACATGCGCAATGAACGTTGCCATAAGGGCACAAAGCGCTTAACTTCATTATTATTGGTCCAATTGAATGACGAAAAAGACAGATATCATGTAAAGGGGACATAGACGCTAAATTTAAAGAAAAGCATGCGCAATGAACGTTGTCATAAAGGCATTAGCGTTTAACTTCGTTATTATTGGTCCAATTTAATTATGAAAAAGGTAGGTATTATCTATAAGTGCCGTAGATGTCAAATTTAAAGAAAAACATGCGCAATGAACTTGGCCATAAGGACACAAAGCGTTTATCTTCGTTGTTATTAATCCAATTGAATTGAGGAAAAAAAACAGGCATTATCCACAAGCAACGTAGATGCTAATTTTACGAAAAAATTGCTTGATCATGATTGGATAATTATGTCACGTGATCTATATCTAGAGGGGGTTTTTATATAATATTTATTAATAACGCTTGGAGGGATTATTGCTTTAAGACATGCGTCGTCAAGACAAACATATTTGGGAAAAGTCTTTAAATTTGAAGAAAGACTCAAGCAACTTCGTAAAGATATTAAACTGTACGAAGACAAAGAAAACGTTATAAAGCAGTTGGGCGATTTAAATTTGGACAATACAAGAATACCGAAAAAAGTACTATGTTGTTGCTGTTACCCCTTAAGACGAATTCAACCAACACCAACAGTTCTTCAGGTGCCGGTGACGCCATGGATGGACAATTAAATGGTGAAATTAACAAGACATTTACAATATCGTGCCTCACGTTATAAATGTATTCAAAGAAGGTTTCGATCCCCATGTAATGTTGCAATAAACAACTAAAAATATGCAAAAGGTGTTTCATTAAAACTCAAAAAATTTTCATATCATTTATTAAAAATCAAAAAAAATTTCATTTCACCATGTGTAATATTTTTCGAAGAAAAACAAAAAAATTGTGCTGAAAGAGTATATAATAAAGAACGAAGCGTTTAATTATTTTTTTATTATATTCAATTTACTTGGTAGGTACATTTTATTCATAAAAAGATATAATTTTTGTCAATAGGGTTTTCAATTGTTCTTTTAACCCTACGCTGGGACAGGGTATGTTAAATAGATTCCAACTAAATTGTCCAGCTTCAACAACTTTTTTCGTATATTCACTATATTTGTAATATACGTTTAAGTTTTTGTTGAAAAAGTAAATGAAACCATCTATATATCTAAACGCTGATGTCAAGTCCATCGGTATACCGGGAAATTGATCGGTTATACGTCCACGACTAATTATTTCTCCAGGATCATTATTGTATTCTACATAGGAAACGTTGTTATAGAAAACAAAAGTTCTACCACTATTTGATTGAAATAACGCATTAATATAAGCATCTGAGGGCACAGGTAAATAATAATCATTTTGAATATTTAAATTTGGAAATGAGGCTACATAACATTTTCGATTACCAAACGTTATTAAATCCCGCGCTGAATTTTGAAAAATGTGAGAAAATGGGGTCGAGGAAGTCTTAAGTTCATTGGGTAGATAATTACTTAACGGCTCGGGACTTGAAGGTATGAGCATACTATTTAAATCAAATTTCCACAAAGATGTATTAAATCCGACGTACAATCGATAATTAGGAAACGTTGGAGCTGTTGCAAGAAACATGAAATCAGGTAATTTAATATTACATAAATTTTTGTATTGAAGCGAAACAGTCATCGGCGCCTTAACAGAAGAAGAAGAAGAAGAAGAAGAAGAAGAAGAAGAAGAAATGTGTTTTCGAGTGGTTGGAGGATAAATTGTACTTGTTGTCGTTGTCGTTGTTGTCGGCGTTCGTCGTCGTCGTGGACCATACAAGAATTCTAATGCATTCTTATCATCTTCATCTAGAGGAGTTAACTTTTGCTGATACCATGGAAACATTATTGCAGACTCTACTTCACTATGTCCTAACCCAAGGGTGTGACCGATTTCATGTACCAACACCATAAGAAAGCTTACTTGACCATCAGGAACATTATCATCATCATCCCCAAAATACCATTGCTCGCCAGCATCCATATGAATTTCAATACATCCATTAGCACTAGGAAAATGTGCGTGAGCCAATATTTTCCCAGGCCCATCAAAGTTTTGTGGACATCGATGGTGACCTGTGCAGCTTTCTCGAAAATCATGTTTTTTGGGTACGACGGTTATAGTAATATCGGGTTTCGGTGTTGGAAATTGAACTAGTTGAAAATTGAAATTGGAATCACGTTCCCATATTGCAAAAGCCTTTTGAGCTGTTAAAAGATGTTCCGAACGGGCTTGAGGAAAATACCATCGCAAACTCGTTTTATTTTGCCATCTTGATATCGTTGTAAATGAATTTTCACCAACAGTACATCTAGGTTTATTAATTAATTGAATAGTGGCAGCGTTCAGAGTTCCATCCACAGGTAGATTATATTTTTCTTGAAAATTTGCTAACACATTTTTAAGGCTATCACCTACGATTTCATTTTGATTAATGTAGCCAAACCGTTGCAAAAATGATACAAAATATTCTAGAGTAACGTTCGCAGAATTTGCGTGGGCTGTTAAGAGAAGCAGTACAAGTACTTTACCAACACACATGTTGAATATAAATGAAAATGTAAGAAATGTGTACGTATATATATTTTACAGTTATTCTTATAAATTTTTTAAAAAGAGAGAGAGAGAGAGAGAGACTTTTAATTACCATACAGGATGAAGTCAAAAAGGTCACGTAAACGCCACGTAAAACATCAAAAACGTCACACACGTCACGTAAACGTCACACACGTCACGTTTTACGTCACGCACCTCACGTTTTACGTCACGCACCTCACGTTTTACGTCACGCACCTCACGTTTTACGTCACGCACCTCACGTTTTACGTCACGCACCTCACGTTTTACGTCACGCACCTCACGTTTTACGCCACGCACCTCACGTTTTACGTCACGTGAACGTCAAATGTTTAACCTATTTTTTAGAGATACACTACAAGTTATTATTACCAATGTAATATAGTTAAATAAAGTGTAAATAAAATTTTATGTGAGATGCTCCTTTGTAAAACCGGATTATCTAGCGCGACAGTTATGCAAATGGGTACCTAATTTGTGCAACTTATAAAATTATTGCATAAGACTTTTCACAGACGTGCTGTTACACGTGTCACCCCCTCTTGTAATAATGAACTCGCCCACGAGCGCAGCCATGTTGAATTTTGAAAACTTAAAAACAATACGAATGAAGTGATAACCTAGAAACACGTATTTTATTGAGAACGAGTATTTCTTAAAACATCGCGAAAAAGCCCCTTTTCACGTGAACATACCGTGATTATTAGACCCCCACTCACTTTTTTATCTTTCCATTTGTATATGTGGTAACGAAATAAAACAGAGAGTACAATTAACACAAGTCGTTCGGTCCTAAACAATCGAGATGGAAAAAATTGAATTTCTTATAGGTAAAAGAGCTGTAAATAAAATATTGCGTTTACCTGTAAAAGATCTTTTAATTGAACAATGGAGTCAAGAAACTAGAATATCTTGTTACATCCTCTACATCGGTGATGAAGTTGCAGCGTTCGCCTTATTATCAAGATGTGATTTCGATGCATTAGGACAACATGATGTTCCCAGAATATTAAATTATATATATACATTTGGCAAACACAGAAGAAAAGGTTACGCATGCAAAATAGTTCAACATCTAATGAAAACAGGGAATCAGTTTACAACATTTTGCAGCAATCCGTGGTCAGAAGGAGTCTTTACAAAATGCAACTGTACCAATTACGGTGAAAATAATTATTCAATAATGTTTAGATATCCTTAATAAATCATATTAAAACAAAAAAAAGGTTTTTAATTTATGAGTAAAAAAGGTTGTTGAATGAAAATTAAACAAATAGTCAAACTGGATTGAAAAATGTTGATAAGAAATATTCTTTTTTATTTATAGAAAAATCCGTTAAATATGATTGTACCATAAAATGGGAAAGCTAAATATCATTCAGGCCTAACACACTGAATGTGCTATGGAGTTAAGAAATATAGAATCCCCACCCATTTTTTTCATACTAATAAATATTAAGACTTTCTCCGGTGAAGTTAGTCAGGCAGTCATCATGCCGTTTACAGAAGAATCAAAAGTGAAAAATATCTATTTGGGTGAACAAAGGTTCTACCTGAATAAATCGAATACGAAATATGTCGCAGTGAGTCTGTCGCATGATTTAAATTTTGCTCCGTGTGTGAAAATATCTGCAAACAAAGGAAACTGTATCGTGTTTAGTGAAAAAGAGTGGAAGGAGTTTTTATCCTTCAAAGAAACTATTGAAGATTTTATAACAGCGGGAAAGGAGGAATCAATAGATGTTAGCCGGTTTTTGTTACAGTTTGAAAATTTTGAAAGCATTACTGTTTTGAAAGTATTAACTGGACATGCTACTGTCTGGTTAGGATCAATTTCCCTTTCCGAGCTCTGGAGATGCTTGCCCTTAATTACGCACAACATTGAAGTATTAAAAAGCCAGCAGTTTGTAGGTTCCTTAAAAATTTTACAAATGGCGGTTAAAAACAAGGAAGATATCATCAACACAGCTCTTACTACAATGGAGCCTATAAAACAAGCGCATCCGATTACATATAGTTTATTACTAGAACTTATATTCAAATACCCCGATGTTCTTAAAGAAAAGATATGAAGAAAGTAACTTTTAATGAAGATTACAATCACGTTCACATATGGGAATCATTAGATGTTGAAACAAGTGATTGGGAATCAAGATATCTTAATCCACTACGTTTTAAACGTCGAATAGAAGAAGCGGCTAAAATTATTAATCCCGTTTTAAATATAACTCATAGAAATAAAATGTATAATACTTTACAAAATAAAACATTTAAACAATAGAATTTTTGTCTATCCAAGACTGATTTTGTATAGAATCTTATGGAAAATACGAACAAATTTAGCAATTCAAGGGGCCTTTTTTTAATAACCTTCAAACTTATCGTTGTCCCTCATAGTGGGGGGTATATAAATACAAGTGTGTGCGAACCTACATTTTATTCAGTCGTGTGGTGCACCTGCAATTTAAATCAACCAACCGACAACATGAGTAGTCAAGATAGTGGTTATAGTTCTTGTGAAATTGTTTTTGAAAGTGACTCGGCATCATCATCACCGTCGCCGTCACCGTCGCCAACACCTCCTTCACCTTATGCAGTGTCGCTTAATGATTGTGTTGAGGAAATCGACCAAGCTTTAATTTCATACGAGTATGCTGCTAAATTGGAGCGATACCATCTACTGGAAACAAACTTTTCCCTAAGAAGTTATGCACTTTTGTGCGGAATAAGTCCGACCAGAACCTTTAATCCTGCAATAACGCTAACACCTTTACTTCGACCCGGAAGAATTTCGTTTGGTACATTTGAGTGGACTACTTTTATTGAATTGTTGCGTCAGAGATATGATGACTTTTTCCACGCGAATCTATCATCACCTCCTGACGAATACGATCCTGTAGTTTTCCCTTGTGGAGACTTTTGTAAAGTTACTCAATTAGTGTACGACGATACCAAGTTTCTACTTGCAAACAAACATGGAGTAGAGTTCTATCTGGACGAGTATGATGTTTCCGACATCCTTGAAGCAAATTGCAATTTAGTGAAGAACTACATTTCGTTGCTAGAAGACTTGAACTTTAATACATTCTACTGTAATTTAATAGACTCTACACGAGCTTATTTTGCTGTTAATTTCAATAGTATTTGTGTCGACGACGCCCCTAGTAGATTTAATACTTTAATTTTAATTTGTGCTGTTATGCCAAATTGTTTGGAAAAAAATGCTCTACAAGAGTACATGTATTACTATAAAGATGATGTAATTAATGATATATTAAATCATTGTTCAAATTAAAAAAATGTACCAAGTTTTTTTTTGAAATAAAACACTTCTTTCTTATATTTATTATTTTTATTACCCAAGCAAACTACAAATAATACAGTAAGCAAACATATATAACTAATACATAAAAACTATAAATAATTTATTAGGTACACATAGTTCAGTCTGAAAATCGCACTCGTTTATTTTCATGTAAATCATATCGAAGCCAAGCACAATATTTCTGCATACTCAATAAATATTTCAAAATTATGGCAAGCTAATAATCAGTAATCACATCTTAATTTATTAAAATTTTGAAAAACTTTCCCCGTTAAACTCCAAGGTAGGGCAAAAAAAGAAAAAATTAACTTTTATATCCCCACGGAAGGGTGTCATGTGAGTGGGGAAGTAGTTGACGCTTATCATCATAGGGGCTAAGTCCAATTTTGGTCTGACTTATGCTATATACATCATGCAAATAAGATCGAATAGTGTGTTGTGTAATATATTTTTTATTATTATTTTGCAAACAATTTAGGTAATCCTCGAATATGATTTTATTTTTTACGACATTGGACTTAACCCCCTTTGATTTTTTCACTACTTTGCCGCCTTGGACTTTATAACTATACATTTTTGATCGTAATCCCACAAAATGTGTCATAATTTTACCATTAGCTTCATCCTTCATTAAACCGGGAATTTTTTTGTTTACTAAAGGAATCTTATAGGCGTTATTTGAGGGGTAATCAGAAGTGTCAAATTTTTCTAAATGCTCTCCAATCAAACTTTTGTAAACGTCATCGCAATTTAATTCGTAAATAAAACTATCGGTGTCAGTGTACATTAATTTTACATTTTCCACCCCCATAGTTGGTAACATGAAATTATAGTGAAAATCATACATACAGGTTTTAGAAATGTCCAGGATAGCCATGCCGATATACAGAGGTTTGTTGAAGAGTAGTTCAGCCTTCTTTAATTCGATAGCCATAAGTTTGTCGTCAAAAACTCTTCGACTATGAAATCGGGGGCTGGCTATCAAATTTTTTGCACCGTAACGACCCTCGTAAGAAGTAAGTAATTTCACTACCCTATGGAGTCTGATGTTTTCCATAGTCTTACCAAATACCGCATTATTAGCGAGTTTGAACTGGGTTTTTTTAAAATTGCTTGTGGCTACAGTCCTTAAGCGAGTATTCAGCTCGATATAGGACTGCAGCCAAGCCGATTGTTTGAATTTTAGTACTTTGTGAATTTTCGTTAATTTTAAGCCCTGTTCGAGGGCTTGTTTTAAATTACGGTAATGCAGAGTGTATTGTTTTTTCGGGTAAAGGGTGGTCATTAATTTGGACAATTTGGAACCATCACCGGGAGGTTTACGGTGTTCTGGACAAAATGGGAAATCTTTGTGCTCGTCATGTAAACTTTCGGGATACTCTAAATCAACTTGTAAAATATATCCGACGGGTGAATCGTCGGGAATCTGAGTAATGTCGATGTTTGTATTGGGCTCCCATTCAAACCCCCCGTAGGGGAGGAACTGTGACATTGCCCACCCATATAAATTGTTTACGTCAAAGTACATAAGGTACTTGGACGGCTTAGAAGAATCATATTCAGGCATGTATTTATTGTTGGCTTCGGAATATCGATTTGAACAAACAGATATTCCTCCACGTATTGATGCCTCAACAAACAACAACATGTCTACGTCTTTTAAAATTTGTAATTTACATTTCGTGTACTTGAGCATGCAATCCCAAGTATATCCGGGCATAGTATAGTACCATGCCGGATCTAGCTGGTAAGTTTCCAGAGCAGTTGTTCGAAAGTTTTCCATAACGTCACAAAGAAGGAGAATGTCGGTTCGCATATACAAATCTGCATATTCGCCTAAATTTTGAATTTGGAAAGCTTGCCAAACGTTTTGCGCATGAGTGTAATCATCCGCGGAAATATGACAATCATTTAATTTGTTGTAAAAACTCTCAATTGCTGGAAGACTAGTGGTATCATTTACCTTATCAATACTATCAATGTAATCGTATGGAAAAACACCTTTCCTCGTCAACAGTTTGAAAGTTTCATTAGTCAAGTTACCAAATTCCCCTTTTAATGTGACCAACTCCTCTATTTTTAGTGTAGACACCAACTCATCGAGACTGGTACCCAAAAATCTAAAGGAGTCTATATATCTGAATTTAATTTTAGTTTCTGGTTCATACTGCGTAAAAGAAATGTATTTTTCCATGTTCACGGGTAGTACACTCAAGGGTCCACGTTTAGCAAGATCTCTAATAATAAAATGACTGTCGTATCCGCTAAGATTATGGAAAACTATGGGCACTACAAATAGTTTTTTGAAGTTCAGATTGCACGATTGATGTGCGAACCCTCTAAATAATCCCGTAAAATGATCGTGATCTTTAACGATGATGTCTTTTTCTTTAAACTTATTGTCGCAAATGTGACAGCAGACACCTTTTGCGACGACGACAGTAGGCATACAAATAGGAACAATATTTAATAATTTAGATTCAATAAATTTCGCGACTTCTAACATTTGATTCGCAAACCAGTCCATGCAATCTTCCCCTCTATAACTATTGTAGTAGGAAATCTGATTATCGTAGCTGCATTTTAAGTAGAAACCTGCACTAAATGTTTTATGATGTTGATACTTGGTAGTTGTATGGGATATCTTTTTATCACACTTTTCTAAAATTGACTCGAAATCGGCATAAACGACAAAAGGACATTTCTGCTTGTATACATGATTTTTAAATTCGACGTTATCATATGGGGGGAAAGAAATTTTACAATCATTGCTGTTTATGCATAAAATTTCGTGGTCCGTTAGTTTTTTTTCGCTTTGGAAATAGTTTAAGCACCTATCGCAAATAAATTTTTTAGGTGTACTCTTACTAAGTTGACTTGAAACTAGTCTAGACATATTTTTAATCCAACAATAATGATATTTAATGGTGTTGGTAGTAGTGTCCTCATTGTTAACGGGAGGAGCCTCGTAGTCGTTTAATTTTGGAAAATATTCATCTTGAATTAAAAGTAAATTTACATGACGCGGCAGTTTATTTTTAGTTAAACGTGCAGGTACCACTACGTAAAATGACTTTTTATTAGTTTGATTTAGTTCTAAAGCGTAAACGTTTACGGAGATATCATTTAACTTTTCAAATTTTGAAATTTGTGTTAATTTCATAGGCAATTCTAAACCGTCTGTATTCAAAACTTTACTATAATGGGGGTAATTAGATATAAATGCAGAGTGTTTTTTAGCAGGAAACAAAAAACTCGTTACGGCCCAGTAAAAACACGCCAGGTCAGTATTTTGGACGTTTATGCATGCCCTTTTTGTTAATATTTCTTTTGGTAGTGGAATGAAGGATGAACCGTTCCCAATTTCAAATTTGTTAATAGCTACTTCTAATAAATTTATTTTTGACAACGCCCACCCACTGTCTTTTTCTTGAAATTCCGAAAGTTTGTTTAAAATAAAATCTACAATGCTTTTATATTCTTGCGCTAAATCCGCCCCCAAATCAACAACGAAATTTGGGGATCCAAAGTATTTAATGTCAATTACTTCCCCGCCATCACTATCATTTTTTAAAAAATCGCCGCAAAATGTGACATTTACTTTTAGCGACGGTGTATCATTTTTTAAAATTTGTGAAATTTTTGACTTGAATAAATTAAAAGCTGCCTTCAAAAAATCTTTTACCTCTTTATGTTTTAAATTTATAATAACCCCCGTTCTAATTCTATTGTTAAAAATCGCGTTGACGTCTTCCCATTTAACGCCCCCTTTAGTGCCGCGCCCCTGTCTAATGCCCTCCCCTACTACATGAGAAGACGTTAATTTAATAATACACCGTAGCCTTTTTAACTGCCCCATTTTGGTGTAAATTTTCCTTTTTTCCCCTACCGTGAAATTACATTTTTTTACAGCTAAAGAGCATTTTCTGAGGTGAGTACTGATTAGTGCTAGCCATTTATTTTGATCAGAATATGTTGAAATATTGTGCTCAGTTTTAAGAATTTGTTCAATTTTTTGAAAAACGAGTGCGAAATTCATGATTGAACTCACCTAATTTTTTTGTATTTTAAATAAGGTCCTAGGAGCACAGCTCTTGGATATCTCGTGCAGGCCAATAAAAATTAAACTGAAGCCCCCTTTGTTTAGATCGTCGATGTGGTTCTTGTAAATTTCGGTAGACCTTTTGGGTAGAAATGTGACGACGTTCTCCTCCAATTCCACTAGGATGGATTCCCCGCCAAATTTGGATTTAACAAGCTGAACGCGGTGAATTTTCTTTGGGATGTTGGGTTGCAGGTCCTTTAGCTTAATTATGGGCTTGTTTTCAGTATCTGTAGATGAGGTAAATTCGTTTAATTTTTCAAGAAAACTCATCTAAAATAATAATAAAAAAATGGAATACTAGCATGAAAAAACCACCGAAAAAAACACTTACTTTAAAAGCTTAAAGATGTGGATGGCAAAAAAAAAAAAAAAAAAAAAAAAAAAAAAATCAAAAATCTGTACTGTTAAAATTACAAAAAAAGTTTTTTAAAAAATGAACTTATTTAACACTTTGAAGTTTATATTTTGAAATTTACTACAAAAAATGTAGAGCACTGGTACAAAAACAAGTTTTAAAAAATTAAAATTAAATGTACTTACAATAACTCCAACTGGAAACTGTTCACTGATCACTAACTGGCAGCACAATGTAAAAAACAACTGGAAACAGCTCACTGAATTCTAACGGGCAGCAGCAGCACTGTTGAAGAGACTTTTACGACTGAATTGTCGATTGATTCGGCTTCGGCTTTTATAGCACTCGAGAAAAACAACAACAATATCTGTGGGAAGATAACTAAATTCGTTTCGTGGAAATGTGGTTGTATTTTTCACCGTTATCAGTCTTATCAAATTTTTATTCAGGAAGCTACATCCTGTGTGAACGGATGTAGATGTTTGTGCTAGAATTTGTTTTCTGTAAATGTGGTTTTATTTTTTCTCGTTATCAGGCTTATCTAATTTTTATCGGGAGGCTTCATCCGGTATAACCGTTAAAGTATGTTTTTAAATTTTTTTAGAAAATGTAGATTGCAGGGCCGTATTTAAAAAATTTTAGTTTGAAAAAAATTTTAAATTATTAAAAGTTTATGTTTTTAAATTTTTTCAGAAAATGTAGATTGCAGGGTCGTATTTAAAAAATTTTTAGTTTGAAAAAAAAAAAAAAGAAATTTTAAAAAATCTTGAATTTGGAGTAATAGAATTTTGTGTGTTATTAAAATATTTATTTAACACTTTGAAGTTTAGCTTTTGAAATTTACTTAACTTAAGCAAGTTCAATTTTTGGAGGAATATTATAACACTATTGGCAAAAATTATATCTTTTTTATTAATAAAATACAAAATATTATATAATAACCCCCTCTAGATCACGTGACATAATTATCCAATCATGATCATGCAATTTTTTCCGTAAATTTGACATCTACGTCACTCATAGATAATGCCTGTTTTTTCCTCAATTCAATTGGACCAATAGCAGCGAAGTTAAGCGCTTTGTGCCCTTATGGCCACGCTCATTGCGCATGTTTTTCTTTAAATTTGACATCTACGCCACTTATAGATATTGCCTGTTTTTTCCGCGATTCAATTGGACCAATAACAGCGAAGTTAAGCGCTTTGTGCCCTTTCGGCAACGTTCATTGCGCATGCTTTTCTTTAAATTTGACATCTACCCCACTTATAGATCATACTGGTCTTTTTCGCTATTCAATTGGACCAATAACAACGGAGTTAAGCGCTTTGTGCCCTTATGGCAACCATCATTACGCACGTTTTTTCTTTAAATTTGACATCTACGTCACTCATAGATAATGTATGTTTTTTCCGCGATTCAATTGGACAAATAACAAGGAAGTTAAGCGCTTTGTGCCCTTATGACCACGTTCATTGTGCATGTTTTTTCTTTAAATTTGACATCTACGTCACTCATAGATAATGCCTGTTTTTTCCGCGATTCAATTGGACCAATAACAGCGAAGTTAAGCGCTTTGTGCCCTTATGGCAACGTTCATTGCGCCATCTGGTGACAGTTTCTGGAACTTTGACATAATTGGACTAAAAATGGCCGCCGCCGCCGCTCTCCAACGCCATCTAGTGACAGTTTGTGAAACTTTAGCACCACCAACACCGCCACCTAGTGACAGTTTCTGGAACTTTGGCACCACTGACGCCCTCTAGTGACAGTTTCTGGAACTTTGGCACCACTGACGCCCTCTAGTGACATTTTCTGGAACTTTGGCACCACTGACGCCCTCTAGTGACAGTTTCTGGAACTTTGGCACCACTGACGCCCTCTAGTGGTAGTTTTGGGAACTGGTGACAGATGACATGTGACAGATGACATGTGACAGATGACATGTGACAGATGACATGTGACAGATGACATGTGACATGGCGCGCGCATGCGCACTGCGGGACGCGCGCACTGCGCATGCGTTGGTTAGAACATACTTTGCTATACTACTAATGACATTTACGTCTAAAGTACCATAAAGGGTATGTAAAATGTTTACATACAAGTCAATTTGATAAAAAAATGACAAATTTTAGGAAAAAAGTCAAAAATGACATTTACGTCTAAAGTACCATAAAGGGTATGTAAAATGTTTACATACAAGTCAATTTGATAAAAAAATTACAAATTTTAGGAAAAAAGTCACAAATGACATTTACGTCTAAAGTACCATAAAGGGTATGTAAAATGTTTACATACAAGTCAATTAGATAAAAAAATTACAAATTTTAGGAAAAAAGTCACAAATGACATTTACGTCTAAAGTACCATAAAGGGTATGTAAAATGTTTACATACAAGTCAATTTGATAAAAAAATGACAAATTTTAGGAAAAAAGTCAAAAATGACATTTTCGTCTAAAGTACCATAAAGGGTATGTAAAATGTTTACATACAAGTCAATTTGATAAAAAAATGACAAATTTTAGGAAAAAAGTCACAAATGACATTTACGTCTAAAGTACCATAAAGGGTATGTAAAATGTTTACATACAAGTCAATTTCATAAAAAAATGACGAATATTAGGAAATACGTCAAAAATGACGGTTACGTCTAAAATACCAAAAAAGGTATGTAAAATGTTTACATACAAGTTAATTTCATAAAAAAATGACAAATTTTAGGAAAAAAGTCAAAAATGACGGTTACGTCTAAAGTACCATAAAGGGTATGTAAAATGTTTACATACAAGTCAATTTGATAAAAAAATGACAAATTTTAGGAAAAAAGTCAAAAATGACATTTACGTCTAAAGTACCATAAAGGGTATTTAAAATGTTTACATACAAGTCAATTTGATAAAAAAATGACAAATTTTAGGAAAAAAGTCAAAAATGACATTTACGTCTAAAGTACCATAAAGGGTATTTAAAATGTTTACATACAAGTCAATTTGATAAAAAAATGACAAATTTTAAGAAAAATGTCAAAAATGACGGTTACGTCTAAAGTACCATAAAGGGTATGTAAAATGTTTACATACAAGTCAATTTCATAAAAAAATGACAAATTTAACGAAAAAAGTCAAAAATGACGGTTACTTCTAAAGTACCATAAAAGGTATGTAAAATGTTTACATACAAGTCAATTTGATAAAAAAATGACAAATTTTAGGAAAAAAGTCAAAAATGACATTTACGCCTAAAGTACCATAAAGGGTATGTAAAATGTTTACATACAAGTCAATTTGATAAAAAAATTACAAATTTTAGGGAAAAAGTCAAAAATGACATTTACGCCTAAAGTACCATAAAGGGTATGTAAAATGTTTACATACAAGTCAATTTCATAAAAAATGACGAATTTTAGGAAATACGTCAAAAATGACGGTTACGTCTAAAATACCATAAAAGGTATGTAAAATGTTTACATACAAGTCAATTTGATAAAAAAATGACAATTTTTAGGAAAAAAGTCAAAAATGACATTTACGTCTAAAGTACCATAAAGGGTATGTAAAATGTTAACATACAAGTCAATTTGATAAAAAAATGACAAATTTTAGGAAAAAGTCAAAAATGACGGTTACGTCCAAAGTACAACAAAGGGCATGTAAAAAGTTTACATACAAGTCAATTTCATAAAAAATGACAAATTTTAGGAAATACGTCAAAAATGACGGTTACGTCTAAAATACCATAAAAGGTATGTAAAATGTTTACATACAAGTCAATTTGATAAAAAAATGACAAATTTTAGGAAAAAAGTCAAAAATGACATTTACGTCTAAAGTACCATAAAGGGTATGTAAAATGTTTACATACAAGTCAATTTGATAAAAAAATGACGAATTTTAGGAAAAACGTCAAATATGAGGGTTACGTCTAAAAATACGATAAAAGGTATGTAAACATTTTACATACAAGTCAATTTCATAAAAAAATGACAAATTTAACGAAAAAAGTCAAAAATGACGGTTACTTCTAAAGTACCATAAAAGGTATGTAAAATGTTTACATACAAGTCAATTTCATAAAAAAATGACAAATTTTAGGAAAAAAGTCAAAAATGACGGTTACTTCTAAAGTACCATAAAAGGTATGTAAAATGTTTACATACAAGTCAATTTCATAAAAAAATGACAAATTTTAGGAAAAAAGTCAAAAATGACGGTTACTTCTAAAGTACCATAAAAGGTATGTAAAATGTTTACATACCAGTCAATTTGATAAAAAAATGACAAATTTTAGGAAAAAAGTCAAAAATGACGGTTACGTCTAAAGTATCACAAAGGGTATGTAAAATGTTTACATACCAGTCAATTTGATAAAAAAATGACAAATTTTAGGAAAAAAGTCAAAAATGACATTTGCGTCTAAAGTACCATAAAGTGTATGTAAAATGTTTACATACAAGTCAATTTGATAAAAAAATGACAAATTTTAGGAAAAACGTCAAAAATGACATTTACGTCTAAAGTACCATGAAGGGTATGTAAAATGTTTACATACAAGTCAATTTGGTAAAGAAATGACAAATTTTAGGAAAACAGTCAAAAATGACATTTACGTCTAAAGTACCATAAAGTGTATGTAAAATGTTTACATACAAGTCAATTTGATAAAAAAATGACAAATTTTAGGAAAAACGTCAAAAATGACATTTACGTCTAAAGTACCATAAAGGGTATGTAAAATGTTTACATACCAGTCAATTTGATAAAAAAATGACAAATTTTAGGAAAAAAGTCAAAAATGACATTTGCGTCTAAAGTACCATAAAGTGTATGTAAAATGTTTACATACAAGTCAATTTGATAAAAAAATGACAAATTTTAGGAAAAACGTCAAAAATGACATTTACGTCTAAAGTACCATGAAGGGTATGTAAAATGTTTACATACAAGTCAATTTGGTAAAGAAATGACAAATTTTAGGAAAACAGTCAAAAATGACATTTACGTCTAAAGTACCATAAAGTGTATGTAAAATGTTTACATACAAGTCAATTTGATAAAAAAATGACAAATTTTAGGAAAAACGTCAAAAATGACATTTACGTCTAAAGTACCATGAAGGGTATGTAAAATGTTTACATACAAGTCAATTTGATAAAAAATGACGAATTTTAGGAAAAAAGTCAAAAATGACATTTACGTCTAAAGTACCATAAAGGGTATGTAAAATGTTTACATACAAGTCAATTTGGTAAAAAAATGACGAATTTTAGGAAAACAGTCAAAAATGACGGTTACATCTAAAGTACCATAAAGGGTATGTAAAATGTTTACATACAAGTCAATTTGATAAAAAAATGACAAATTTTAGGAAAAAAGTCAAAAATGACATTTACGCCTAAAGTACCATAAAGGGTATGTAAAATGTTTACATACAAGTCAATTTGATAAAAAAATGACAAATTTTAGGGAAAAAGTCAAAAATGACATTTACGTCTAAAGTACCATAAAGGATATGTAAAATGTTTACATACAAGTCAATTTGATAAAAAAATGACAAATTTTAGGAAAAAAGTCAAAAATGACATTTACGTCTAAAGTACTATAAAGGAAATGTAAAATGTTTACATACAAGTCAATTTGATAAAAAAATGACGAATTTTAGGAAAAACGTCAAATATGAGGGTTACGTCTAAAATACGATAAATGGTATGTAAACATTTTACATACAAGTCAATTTCATAAAAAAATGACAAATTTAACGAAAAAAGTCAAAAATGACGGTTACTTCTAAAGTACCATAAAAGGTATGTAAAATGTTTACATACAAGTCAATTTGATAAAAAAATGACAAATTTTAGGAAAAAAGTCAAAAATGACATTTACGTCTAAAGTACCATAAAGGGTATGTAAAATGTTTACATACAAGTCAATTTGATAAAAAAATGACGAATTTTAGGAAAAACGTCAAATATGAGGGTTACGTCTAAAATACGATAAAAGGTATGTAAACATTTTACATACAAGTCAATTTCATAAAAAAATGACAAATTTAACGAAAAAAGTCAAAAATGACGGTTACTTCTAAAGTACCATAAAAGGTATGTAAAATGTTTACATACAAGTCAATTTCATAAAAAAATGACAAATTTTAGGAAAAAAGTCAAAAATGACGGTTACTTCTAAAGTACCATAAAAGGTATGTAAAATGTTTACATACAAGTCAATTTCATAAAAAAATGACAAATTTTAGGAAAAAAGTCAAAAATGACGGTTACGTCTAAAGTATCACAAAGGGTATGTAAAATGTTTACATACCAGTCAATTTGATAAAAAAATGACAAATTTTAGGAAAAAAGTCAAAAATGACATTTGCGTCTAAAGTACCATAAAGTGTATGTAAAATGTTTACATACAAGTCAATTTGATAAAAAAATGACAAATATTAGGAAAAACGTCAAAAATGACATTTACGTCTAAAGTACCATGAAGGGTATGTAAAATGTTTACATACAAGTCAATTTGGTAAAGAAATGACAAATTTTAGGAAAACAGTCAAAAATGACATTTACGTCTAAAGTACCATAAAGTGTATGTAAAATGTTTACATACAAGTCAATTTGATAAAAAAATGACAAATTTTAGGAAAAACGTCAAAAATGACATTTACGTCTAAAGTACCATGAAGGGTATGTAAAATGTTTACATACAAGTCAATTTGATAAAAAATGACGAATTTTAGGAAAAAAGTCAAAAATGACATTTACGTCTAAAGTACCATAAAGGGTATGTAAAATGTTTACATACAAGTCAATTTGGTAAAAAAATAACGAATTTTAGGAAAACAGTCAAAAATGACATTTACGTCTAAAGTACCATAAAGGATATGTAAAATGTTTACATACAAGTTAGTTTCATAAAAAAATGACAAATTTTAGGAAAAAAGTCAAAAATGACGGTTACGTCTAAAGTACCATAAAGGGTATGTAAAATGTTTACATACAAGTCAATTTCATAAAAAAATGACAAATTTAACGAAAAAAGTCAAAAATGACGGTTACTTCTAAAGTACCATAAAAGGTATGTAAAATGTTTACATTCAAGTCAATTTGATAAAAAAATGACAAATTTTAGGAAAAAAGTCAAAAATGACATTTACGCCTAAAGTACCATAAAGGGTATGTAAAATGTTTACATGCAAGTCAATTTGATAAAAAAATGACAAATTTTAGGAAAAAAGTCAAAAATGACATTTACGCCTAAAGTACCATAAAGGGTATGTAAAATGTTTACATACAAGTCAATTTGATAAAAAAATGACAAATTTTAGGGAAAAAGTCAAAAATGACATTTACGTCTAAAGTACCATAAAGGATATGTAAAATGTTTACATACAAGTCAATTTGATAAAAAAATGACAAATTTTAGGAAAAAAGTCAAAAATGACATTTACGTCTAAAGTACTATAAAGGGTATGTAAAATGTTTACATACAAGTCAATTTGATAAAAAAATGACAAATTTTAGGAAAATAGTCAAAAATGACATTTACTTCTAAAGTATCACAAAGGGTATGTAAAATGTTTACATACCAGTCAATTTGATAAAAAAATGACAAATTTTAGGAAAAAAGTCAAAAATGACATTTGCGTCTAAAGTACCATAAAGTGTATGTAAAATGTTTACATACAAGTCAATTTGATAAAAAAATGACAAATATTAGGAAAAACGTCAAAAATGACATTTACGTCTAAAGTACCATGAAGGGTATGTAAAATGTTTACATACAAGTCAATTTGGTAAAGAAATGACAAATTTTAGGAAAACAGTCAAAAATGACATTTACGTCTAAAGTACCATAAAGTGTATGTAAAATGTTTACATACAAGTCAATTTGATAAAAAAATGACAAATTTTAGGAAAAACGTCAAAAATGACATTTACGTCTAAAGTACCATGAAGGGTATGTAAAATGTTTACATACAAGTCAATTTGATAAAAAATGACGAATTTTAGGAAAAAAGTCAAAAATGACATTTACGTCTAAAGTACCATAAAGGGTATGTAAAATGTTTACATACAAGTCAATTTGGTAAAAAAATAACGAATTTTAGGAAAACAGTCAAAAATGACATTTACGTCTAAAGTACCATAAAGGATATGTAAAATGTTTACATACAAGTTAGTTTCATAAAAAAATGACAAATTTTAGGAAAAAAGTCAAAAATGACGGTTACGTCTAAAGTACCATAAAGGGTATGTAAAATGTTTACATACAAGTCAATTTCATAAAAAAATGACAAATTTAACGAAAAAAGTCAAAAATGACGGTTACTTCTAAAGTACCATAAAAGGTATGTAAAATGTTTACATTCAAGTCAATTTGATAAAAAAATGACAAATTTTAGGAAAAAAGTCAAAAATGACATTTACGCCTAAAGTACCATAAAGGGTATGTAAAATGTTTACATGCAAGTCAATTTGATAAAAAAATGACAAATTTTAGGAAAAAAGTCAAAAATGACATTTACGCCTAAAGTACCATAAAGGGTATGTAAAATGTTTACATACAAGTCAATTTGATAAAAAAATGACAAATTTTAGGGAAAAAGTCAAAAATGACATTTACGTCTAAAGTACCATAAAGGATATGTAAAATGTTTACATACAAGTCAATTTGATAAAAAAATGACAAATTTTAGGAAAAAAGTCAAAAATGACATTTACGTCTAAAGTACTATAAAGGGTATGTAAAATGTTTACATACAAGTCAATTTGATAAAAAAATGACAAATTTTAGGAAAAAAGTCAAAAATGACATTTACTTCTAAAGTACCATAAAGGGTATGTAAAATGTTTACATACAAGTCAATTTGATAAAAAAATGACAAATTTTAGGAAAAAAGTCAAAAATGACATTTACGTCTAAAGTACCATAAAAGGTATGTAAAATGTTTACATACAAGTCAATTTGATAAAAAAATGACAAATTTTAGGAAAAAAGTCAAAAATGACATTTACGTCTAAAGTACCATAAAGGATATGTAAAATGTTTACATACAAGTCAATTTGATAAAAAAATGACAAATTTTAGGAAAAAAGTCAAAAATGACATTTACGTCTAAAGTACCATAAAGGGTATGTAAAATGTTTACATACAAGTCAATTTGATAAAAAAATGACAAATTTTAGGAAAAAAGTCAAAAATGACATTTACGTCTAAAGTACCATAAAGGGTATGTAAAATGTTTACATACAAGTCAATTTGATAAAAAAATGACAAATTTTAGGATAAAAGTCAAAAATGACATTTACGTCTAAAGTACCATAAAGGGTATGTAAAATGTTTACATACAAGTCAATTTGATAAAAAAATGATAAATTTTAGGAAAAAAGTCAAAAATGACATTTACGTCTAAAGTACCATAAAGGGTATGTAAAATGTTTACATACAAGTCAATTTGATAAAAAAATGACAAATTTTAGGAAAAAAGTCAAAAATGACATTTACGTCTAAAGTACCATAAAGGGTATGTAAAATGTTTACATACAAGTCAATTTGATAAAAAAATTACAAATTTTAGGAAAAAAGTCAAAAATGACGGTTACTTCTAAAGTACCATAAAAGGTATGTAAAATGTTTACATACAAGTCAATTTCATAAAAAAATGACAAATTTTAGGAAAAAAGTCAAAAATGACGGTTACGTCTAAAGTATCACAAAGGGTATGTAAAATGTTTACATACCAGTCAATTTGATAAAAAAATGACAAATTTTAGGAAAAAAGTCAAAAATGACATTTGCGTCTAAAGTACCATAAAGTGTATGTAAAATGTTTACATACAAGTCAATTTGATAAAAAAATGACAAATTTTAGGAAAAACGTCAAAAATGACATTTACGTCTAAAGTACCATGAAGGGTATGTAAAATGTTTACATACAAGTCAATTTGATAAAGAAATGACAAATTTTAGGAAAAAAGTCAAAAATGACGGTTACTTCTAAAGTACCATAAAAGGTATGTAAAATGTTTACATACAAGTCAATTTCATAAAAAAATGACAAATTTTAGGAAAAAAGTCAAAAATGACGGTTACGTCTAAAGTATCACAAAGGGTATGTAAAATGTTTACATACCAGTCAATTTGATAAAAAAATGACAAATTTTAGGAAAAAAGTCAAAAATGACATTTGCGTCTAAAGTACCATAAAGTGTATGTAAAATGTTTACATACAAGTCAATTTGGTAAAGAAATGACAAATTTTAGGAAAACAGTCAAAAATGACATTTACGTCTAAAGTACCATAAAGTGTATGTAAAATGTTTACATACAAGTCAATTTGATAAAAAAATGACAAATTTTAGGTAAAACGTCAAAAATGACATTTACGTCTAAAGTACCATGAAGGGTATGTAAAATGTTTACATACAAGTCAATTTGATAAAAAATGACGAATTTTAGGAAAAAAGTCAAAAATGACATTTACGTCTAAAGTACCATAAAGGGTATGTAAAATGTTTACATACAAGTCAATTTGGTAAAAAAATGACGAATTTTAGGAAAACAGTCAAAAATGACATTTACGTCTAAAGTACCATAAAGGATATGTAAAATGTTTACATACAAGTTAGTTTCATAAAAAAATGACAAATTTTAGGAAAAAAGTCAAAAATGACGGTTACGTCTAAAGTACCATAAAGGGTATGTAAAATGTTTACATACAAGTCAATTTCATAAAAAAATGACAAATTTAACGAAAAAAGTCAAAAATGACGGTTACTTCTAAAGTACCATAAAAGGTATGTAAAATGTTTACATTCAAGTCAATTTGATAAAAAAATGACAAATTTTAGGAAAAAAGTCAAAAATGACATTTACGCCTAAAGTACCATAAAGGGTATGTAAAATGTTTACATGCAAGTCAATTTGATAAAAAAATGACGAATTTTAGGAAAAAAGTCAAAAATGACATTTACGCCTAAAGTACCATAGAGGGTATGTAAAATGTTTACATACAAGTCAATTTGATAAAAAAATGACAAATTTTAGGGAAAAAGTCAAAAATGACATTTACGTCTAAAGTACCATAAAGGATATGTAAAATGTTTACATACAAGTCAATTTGATAAAAAAATGACAAATTTTAGGAAAAAAGTCAAAAATGACATTTACGCCTAAAGTACCATAGAGGGTATGTAAAATGTTTACATACAAGTCAATTTGATAAAAAAATGACAAATTTTAGGAAAAAAGTCAAAAATGACATTTACGTCTAAAGTACTATAAAGGAAATGTAAAATGTTTACATACAAGTCAATTTGATAAAAAAATGACAAATTTTAGGAAAAAAGTCAAAAATTACATTTACTTCTAAAGTACCATAAAGGGTATGTAAAATGTTTACATACAAGTCAATTTGATAAAAAAATGACAAATTTTAGGAAAAAAGTCAAAAATGACATTTACGTCTAAAGTACCATAAAAGGTATGTAAAATGTTTACATACAAGTCAATTTGATAAAAAAATGACAAATTTTAGGAAAAAAGTCAAAAATGACATTTACGTCTAAAGTACCATAAAGGGTATGTAAAATGTTTACATACAAGTCAATTTGATAAAAAAATGACAAATTTTAGGAAAAAAGTCAAAAATGACATTTACGTCTAAAGTACCATAAAGGGTATGTAAAATGTTTACATACAAGTCAATTTGATAAAAAAATGACAAATTTTAGGATAAAAGTCAAAAATGACATTTACGTCTAAAGTACCATAAAGGGTATGTAAAATGTTTACATACAAGTCAATTTGATAAAAAAATGACAAATTTTAGGAAAAAAGTCAAAAATGACATTTACGTCTAAAGTACCATAAAGGGTATGTAAAATGTTTACATACAAGTCAATTTGATAAAAAAATGATAAATTTTAGGAAAAAAGTCAAAAATGACATTTACGTCTAAAGTACCATAAAGGGTATGTAAAATGTTTACATACAAGTCAATTTGATAAAAAAATGACAAATTTTAGGAAAAAAGTCAAAAATGACATTTACGTCTAAAGTACCATAAAGGGTATGTAAAATGTTTACATACAAGTCAATTTGATAAAAAAATTACAAATTTTAGGAAAAAAGTCACAAATGACATTTACGTCTAAAGTACCATAAAGGGTATGTAAAATGTTTACATACAAGTCAATTAGATAAAAAAATTACAAATTTTAGGAAAAAAGTCACAAATGACATTTACGTCTAAAGTACCATAAAGGGTATGTAAAATGTTTACATACAAGTCAATTTGATAAAAAAATGACAAATTTTAGGAAAAAAGTCAAAAATGACATTTTCGTCTAAAGTACCATAAAGGGTATGTAAAATGTTTACATACAAGTCAATTTGATAAAAAAATGACAAATTTTAGGAAAAAAGTCACAAATGACATTTACGTCTAAAGTACCATAAAGGGTATGTAAAATGTTTACATACAAGTCAATTTCATAAAAAAATGACGAATTTTAGGAAATACGTCAAAAATGACGGTTACGTCTAAAATACCATAAAAGGTATGTAAAATGTTTACATACAAGTCAATTTGATAAAAAAATGACAAATTTTAGGAAAAAAGTCAAAAATGACATTTACGTCTAAAGTACCATAAAGGGTATTTAAAATGTTTACATACAAGTCAATTTGATAAAAAAATGACAAATTTTAAGAAAAATGTCAAAAATGACGGTTACGTCTAAAGTACCATAAAGGGTATGTAAAATGTTTACATACAAGTCAATTTCATAAAAAAATGACAAATTTAACGAAAAAAGTCAAAAATGACGGTTACTTCTAAAGTACCATAAAAGGTATGTAAAATGTTTACATACAAGTCAATTTGATAAAAAAATGACAAATTTTAGGAAAAAAGTCAAAAATGACATTTACGCCTAAAGTACCATAAAGGGTATGTAAAATGTTTACATACAAGTCAATTTGATAAAAAAATGACAAATTTTAGGGAAATAGTCAAAAATGACATTTACGCCTAAAGTACCATAAAGTGTATGTAAAATGTTTACATACAAGTCAATTTGATAAAAAAATGACAAATTTTAGGAAAAACGTCAAAAATGACATTTACGTCTAAAGTACCATGAAGGGTATGTAAAATGTTTACATACAAGTCAATTTGATAAAAAATGACGAATTTTAGGAAAAAAGTCAAAAATGACATTTACGTCTAAAGTACCATAAAGGGTATGTAAAATGTTTACATACAAGTCAATTTGGTAAAAAAATAACGAATTTTAGGAAAACAGTCAAAAATGACATTTACGTCTAAAGTACCATAAAGGATATGTAAAATGTTTACATACAAGTTAGTTTCATAAAAAAATGACAAATTTTAGGAAAAAAGTCAAAAATGACGGTTACGTCTAAAGTACCATAAAGGGTATGTAAAATGTTTACATACAAGTCAATTTCATAAAAAAATGACAAATTTAACGAAAAAAGTCAAAAATGACGGTTACTTCTAAAGTACCATAAAAGGTATGTAAAATGTTTACATTCAAGTCAATTTGATAAAAAAATGACAAATTTTAGGAAAAAAGTCAAAAATGACATTTACGCCTAAAGTACCATAAAGGGTATGTAAAATGTTTACATGCAAGTCAATTTGATAAAAAAATGACAAATTTTAGGAAAAAAGTCAAAAATGACATTTACGCCTAAAGTACCATAAAGGGTATGTAAAATGTTTACATACAAGTCAATTTGATAAAAAAATGACAAATTTTAGGGAAAAAGTCAAAAATGACATTTACGTCTAAAGTACCATAAAGGATATGTAAAATGTTTACATACAAGTCAATTTGATAAAAAAATGACAAATTTTAGGAAAAAAGTCAAAAATGACATTTACGTCTAAAGTACTATAAAGGGTATGTAAAATGTTTACATACAAGTCAATTTGATAAAAAAATGACAAATTTTAGGAAAAAAGTCAAAAATGACATTTACTTCTAAAGTACCATAAAGGGTATGTAAAATGTTTACATACAAGTCAATTTGATAAAAAAATGACAAATTTTAGGAAAAAAGTCAAAAATGACATTTACGTCTAAAGTACCATAAAAGGTATGTAAAATGTTTACATACAAGTCAATTTGATAAAAAAATGACAAATTTTAGGAAAAAAGTCAAAAATGACATTTACGTCTAAAGTACCATAAAGGATATGTAAAATGTTTACATACAAGTCAATTTGATAAAAAAATGACAAATTTTAGGAAAAAAGTCAAAAATGACATTTACGTCTAAAGTACCATAAAGGGTATGTAAAATGTTTACATACAAGTCAATTTGATAAAAAAATGACAAATTTTAGGAAAAAAGTCAAAAATGACATTTACGTCTAAAGTACCATAAAGGGTATGTAAAATGTTTACATACAAGTCAATTTGATAAAAAAATGACAAATTTTAGGATAAAAGTCAAAAATGACATTTACGTCTAAAGTACCATAAAGGGTATGTAAAATGTTTACATACAAGTCAATTTGATAAAAAAATGATAAATTTTAGGAAAAAAGTCAAAAATGACATTTACGTCTAAAGTACCATAAAGGGTATGTAAAATGTTTACATACAAGTCAATTTGATAAAAAAATGACAAATTTTAGGAAAAAAGTCAAAAATGACATTTACGTCTAAAGTACCATAAAGGGTATGTAAAATGTTTACATACAAGTCAATTTGATAAAAAAATTACAAATTTTAGGAAAAAAGTCAAAAATGACGGTTACTTCTAAAGTACCATAAAAGGTATGTAAAATGTTTACATACAAGTCAATTTCATAAAAAAATGACAAATTTTAGGAAAAAAGTCAAAAATGACGGTTACGTCTAAAGTATCACAAAGGGTATGTAAAATGTTTACATACCAGTCAATTTGATAAAAAAATGACAAATTTTAGGAAAAAAGTCAAAAATGACATTTGCGTCTAAAGTACCATAAAGTGTATGTAAAATGTTTACATACAAGTCAATTTGATAAAAAAATGACAAATTTTAGGAAAAACGTCAAAAATGACATTTACGTCTAAAGTACCATGAAGGGTATGTAAAATGTTTACATACAAGTCAATTTGATAAAGAAATGACAAATTTTAGGAAAAAAGTCAAAAATGACGGTTACTTCTAAAGTACCATAAAAGGTATGTAAAATGTTTACATACAAGTCAATTTCATAAAAAAATGACAAATTTTAGGAAAAAAGTCAAAAATGACGGTTACGTCTAAAGTATCACAAAGGGTATGTAAAATGTTTACATACCAGTCAATTTGATAAAAAAATGACAAATTTTAGGAAAAAAGTCAAAAATGACATTTGCGTCTAAAGTACCATAAAGTGTATGTAAAATGTTTACATACAAGTCAATTTGGTAAAGAAATGACAAATTTTAGGAAAACAGTCAAAAATGACATTTACGTCTAAAGTACCATAAAGTGTATGTAAAATGTTTACATACAAGTCAATTTGATAAAAAAATGACAAATTTTAGGTAAAACGTCAAAAATGACATTTACGTCTAAAGTACCATGAAGGGTATGTAAAATGTTTACATACAAGTCAATTTGATAAAAAATGACGAATTTTAGGAAAAAAGTCAAAAATGACATTTACGTCTAAAGTACCATAAAGGGTATGTAAAATGTTTACATACAAGTCAATTTGGTAAAAAAATGACGAATTTTAGGAAAACAGTCAAAAATGACATTTACGTCTAAAGTACCATAAAGGATATGTAAAATGTTTACATACAAGTTAGTTTCATAAAAAAATGACAAATTTTAGGAAAAAAGTCAAAAATGACGGTTACGTCTAAAGTACCATAAAGGGTATGTAAAATGTTTACATACAAGTCAATTTCATAAAAAAATGACAAATTTAACGAAAAAAGTCAAAAATGACGGTTACTTCTAAAGTACCATAAAAGGTATGTAAAATGTTTACATTCAAGTCAATTTGATAAAAAAATGACAAATTTTAGGAAAAAAGTCAAAAATGACATTTACGCCTAAAGTACCATAAAGGGTATGTAAAATGTTTACATGCAAGTCAATTTGATAAAAAAATGACGAATTTTAGGAAAAAAGTCAAAAATGACATTTACGCCTAAAGTACCATAGAGGGTATGTAAAATGTTTACATACAAGTCAATTTGATAAAAAAATGACAAATTTTAGGGAAAAAGTCAAAAATGACATTTACGTCTAAAGTACCATAAAGGATATGTAAAATGTTTACATACAAGTCAATTTGATAAAAAAATGACAAATTTTAGGAAAAAAGTCAAAAATGACATTTACGCCTAAAGTACCATAGAGGGTATGTAAAATGTTTACATACAAGTCAATTTGATAAAAAAATGACAAATTTTAGGAAAAAAGTCAAAAATGACATTTACGTCTAAAGTACTATAAAGGAAATGTAAAATGTTTACATACAAGTCAATTTGATAAAAAAATGACAAATTTTAGGAAAAAAGTCAAAAATTACATTTACTTCTAAAGTACCATAAAGGGTATGTAAAATGTTTACATACAAGTCAATTTGATAAAAAAATGACAAATTTTAGGAAAAAAGTCAAAAATGACATTTACGTCTAAAGTACCATAAAAGGTATGTAAAATGTTTACATACAAGTCAATTTGATAAAAAAATGACAAATTTTAGGAAAAAAGTCAAAAATGACATTTACGTCTAAAGTACCATAAAGGGTATGTAAAATGTTTACATACAAGTCAATTTGATAAAAAAATGACAAATTTTAGGAAAAAAGTCAAAAATGACATTTACGTCTAAAGTACCATAAAGGGTATGTAAAATGTTTACATACAAGTCAATTTGATAAAAAAATGACAAATTTTAGGATAAAAGTCAAAAATGACATTTACGTCTAAAGTACCATAAAGGGTATGTAAAATGTTTACATACAAGTCAATTTGATAAAAAAATGACAAATTTTAGGAAAAAAGTCAAAAATGACATTTACGTCTAAAGTACCATAAAGGGTATGTAAAATGTTTACATACAAGTCAATTTGATAAAAAAATGATAAATTTTAGGAAAAAAGTCAAAAATGACATTTACGTCTAAAGTACCATAAAGGGTATGTAAAATGTTTACATACAAGTCAATTTGATAAAAAAATGACAAATTTTAGGAAAAAAGTCAAAAATGACATTTACGTCTAAAGTACCATAAAGGGTATGTAAAATGTTTACATACAAGTCAATTTGATAAAAAAATTACAAATTTTAGGAAAAAAGTCACAAATGACATTTACGTCTAAAGTACCATAAAGGGTATGTAAAATGTTTACATACAAGTCAATTAGATAAAAAAATTACAAATTTTAGGAAAAAAGTCACAAATGACATTTACGTCTAAAGTACCATAAAGGGTATGTAAAATGTTTACATACAAGTCAATTTGATAAAAAAATGACAAATTTTAGGAAAAAAGTCAAAAATGACATTTTCGTCTAAAGTACCATAAAGGGTATGTAAAATGTTTACATACAAGTCAATTTGATAAAAAAATGACAAATTTTAGGAAAAAAGTCACAAATGACATTTACGTCTAAAGTACCATAAAGGGTATGTAAAATGTTTACATACAAGTCAATTTCATAAAAAAATGACGAATTTTAGGAAATACGTCAAAAATGACGGTTACGTCTAAAATACCATAAAAGGTATGTAAAATGTTTACATACAAGTCAATTTGATAAAAAAATGACAAATTTTAGGAAAAAAGTCAAAAATGACATTTACGTCTAAAGTACCATAAAGGGTATTTAAAATGTTTACATACAAGTCAATTTGATAAAAAAATGACAAATTTTAAGAAAAATGTCAAAAATGACGGTTACGTCTAAAGTACCATAAAGGGTATGTAAAATGTTTACATACAAGTCAATTTCATAAAAAAATGACAAATTTAACGAAAAAAGTCAAAAATGACGGTTACTTCTAAAGTACCATAAAAGGTATGTAAAATGTTTACATACAAGTCAATTTGATAAAAAAATGACAAATTTTAGGAAAAAAGTCAAAAATGACATTTACGCCTAAAGTACCATAAAGGGTATGTAAAATGTTTACATACAAGTCAATTTGATAAAAAAATGACAAATTTTAGGGAAATAGTCAAAAATGACATTTACGCCTAAAGTACCATAAAGGGTATGTAAAATGTTTACATACAAGTCAATTTCATAAAAAATGACGAATTTTAGGAAATACGTCAAAAATGACGGTTACGTCTAAAATACCATAAAAGGTATGTAAAATGTTTACATACAAGTCAATTTGATAAAAAAATGACAAATTTTAGGAAAAAGTCAAAAATGACGGTTACGTCCAAAGTACAACAAAGGGCATGTTAAAAGTTTACATACAAGTCAATTTCATAAAAAATGACAAATTTTAGGAAATACGTCAAAAATGACGGTTACGTCTAAAATACCATAAAAGGTATGTAAAATGTTTACATACAAGTCAATTTGATAAAAAAATGACAAATTTTAGGAAAAAAGCCAAAAATGACATTTACGTCTAAAGTACCATAAAGGGTATGTAAAATGTTTACATACAAGTCAATTTGATAAAAAAATGACGAATTTTAGGAAAAACGTCAAATATGAGGGTTACGTCTAAAAATACGATAAAAGGTATGTAAACATTTTACATACAAGTCAATTTCATAAAAAAATGACAAATTTAACGAAAAAAGTCAAAAATGACGGTTACTTCTAAAGTACCATAAAAGGTATGTAAAATGTTTACATACAAGTCAATTTCATAAAAAAATGACAAATTTTAGGAAAAAAGTCAAAAATGACGGTTACTTCTAAAGTACCATAAAAGGTATGTAAAATGTTTACATACAAGTCAATTTCATAAAAAAATGACAAATTTTAGGAAAAAAGTCAAAAATGACGGTTACTTCTAAAGTACCATAAAAGGTATGTAAAATGTTTACATACCAGTCAATTTGATAAAAAAATGACAAATTTTAGGAAAAAAGTCAAAAATGACGGTTACGTCTAAAGTATCACAAAGGGTATGTAAAATGTTTACATACCAGTCAATTTGATAAAAAAATGACAAATTTTAGGAAAAAAGTCAAAAATGACATTTACGTCTAAAGTACCATGAAGGGTATGTAAAATGTTTACATACAAGTCAATTTGGTAAAGAAATGACAAATTTTAGGAAAACAGTCAAAAATGACATTTACGTCTAAAGTACCATAAAGTGTATGTAAAATGTTTACATACAAGTCAATTTGATAAAAAAATGACAAATTTTAGGAAAAACGTCAAAAATGACATTTACGTCTAAAGTACCATGAAGGGTATGTAAAATGTTTACATACAAGTCAATTTGGTAAAGAAATGACAAATTTTAGGAAAACAGTCAAAAATGACATTTACGTCTAAAGTACCATAAAGTGTATGTAAAATGTTTACATACAAGTCAATTTGATAAAAAAATGACAAATTTTAGGAAAAACGTCAAAAATGACATTTACGTCTAAAGTACCATGAAGGGTATGTAAAATGTTTACATACAAGTCAATTTGATAAAAAATGACGAATTTTAGGAAAAAAGTCAAAAATGACATTTACGTCTAAAGTACCATAAAGGGTATGTAAAATGTTTACATACAAGTCAATTTGGTAAAAAAATGACGAATTTTAGGAAAACAGTCAAAAATGACGGTTACGTCTAAAGTACCATAAAGGGTATGTAAAATGTTTACATACAAGTCAATTTGATAAAAAAATGACAAATTTTAGGAAAAAAGTCAAAAATGACATTTACGCCTAAAGTACCATAAAGGGTATGTAAAATGTTTACATACAAGTCAATTTGATAAAAAAATGACAAATTTTAGGAAAAAAGTCAAAAATGACATTTACGTCTAAAGTACCATAAAGGGTATGTAAAATGTTAACATACAAGTCAATTTGATAAAAAAATGACAAATTTTAGGAAAAAGTCAAAAATGACGGTTACGTCCAAAGTACAACAAAGGGCATGTTAAAAGTTTACATACAAGTCAATTTCATAAAAAATGACAAATTTTAGGAAATACGTCAAAAATGACGGTTACGTCTAAAATACCATAAAAGGTATGTAAAATGTTTACATACAAGTCAATTTGATAAAAAAATGACAAATTTTAGGAAAAAAGCCAAAAATGACATTTACGTCTAAAGTACCATAAAGGGTATGTAAAATGTTTACATACAAGTCAATTTGATAAAAAAATGACGAATTTTAGGAAAAACGTCAAATATGAGGGTTACGTCTAAAAATACGATAAAAGGTATGTAAACATTTTACATACAAGTCAATTTCATAAAAAAATGACAAATTTAACGAAAAAAGTCAAAAATGACGGTTACTTCTAAAGTACCATAAAAGGTATGTAAAATGTTTACATACAAGTCAATTTCATAAAAAAATGACAAATTTTAGGAAAAAAGTCAAAAATGACGGTTACTTCTAAAGTACCATAAAAGGTATGTAAAATGTTTACATACAAGTCAATTTCATAAAAAAATGACAAATTTTAGGAAAAAAGTCAAAAATGACGGTTACTTCTAAAGTACCATAAAAGGTATGTAAAATGTTTACATACCAGTCAATTTGATAAAAAAATGACAAATTTTAGGAAAAAAGTCAAAAATGACGGTTACGTCTAAAGTATCACAAAGGGTATGTAAAATGTTTACATACCAGTCAATTTGATAAAAAAATGACAAATTTTAGGAAAAAAGTCAAAAATGACATTTACGTCTAAAGTACCATGAAGGGTATGTAAAATGTTTACATACAAGTCAATTTGGTAAAGAAATGACAAATTTTAGGAAAACAGTCAAAAATGACATTTACGTCTAAAGTACCATAAAGTGTATGTAAAATGTTTACATACAAGTCAATTTGATAAAAAAATGACAAATTTTAGGAAAAACGTCAAAAATGACATTTACGTCTAAAGTACCATGAAGGGTATGTAAAATGTTTACATACAAGTCAATTTGGTAAAGAAATGACAAATTTTAGGAAAACAGTCAAAAATGACATTTACGTCTAAAGTACCATAAAGTGTATGTAAAATGTTTACATACAAGTCAATTTGATAAAAAAATGACAAATTTTAGGAAAAACGTCAAAAATGACATTTACGTCTAAAGTACCATGAAGGGTATGTAAAATGTTTACATACAAGTCAATTTGATAAAAAATGACTAATTTTAGGAAAAAAGTCAAAAATGACATTTACGTCTAAAGTACCATAAAGGGTATGTAAAATGTTTACATACAAGTCAATTTGGTAAAAAAATGACGAATTTTAGGAAAACAGTCAAAAATGACGGTTACGTCTAAAGTACCATAAAGGGTATGTAAAATGTTTACATACAAGTCAATTTGATAAAAAAATGACAAATTTTAGGAAAAAAGTCAAAAATGACATTTACGTCTAAAGTACCATAAAGGGTATGTAAAATGTTAACATACAAGTCAATTTGATAAAAAAATGACAAATTTTAGGAAAAAGTCAAAAATGACGGTTACGTCCAAAGTACAACAAAGGGCATGTAAAAAGTTTACATACAAGTCAATTTCATAAAAAATGACAAATTTTAGGAAATACGTCAAAAATGACGGTTACGTCTAAAATACCATAAAAGGTATGTAAAATGTTTACATACAAGTCAATTTGATAAAAAAATGACAAATTTTAGGAAAAAAGTCAAAAATGACATTTACGTCTAAAGTACCATAAAGAGTATGTAAAATGTTTACATACAAGTCAATTTGATAAAAAAATGACGAATTTTAGGAAAAACGTCAAATATGAGGGTTACGTCTAAAAATACGATAAAAGGTATGTAAACATTTTACATACAAGTCAATTTCATAAAAAAATGACAAATTTAACGAAAAAAGTCAAAAATGACGGTTACTTCTAAAGTACCATAAAAGGTATGTAAAATGTTTACTTACAAGTCAATTTCATAAAAAAATGACAAATTTTAGGAAAAAAGTCAAAAATGACGGTTACTTCTAAAGTACCATAAAAGGTATGTAAAATGTTTACATACAAGTCAATTTCATAAAAAAATGACAAATTTTAGGAAAAAAGTCAAAAATGACGGTTACTTCTAAAGTACCATAAAAGGTATGTAAAATGTTTACATACCAGTCAATTTGATAAAAAAATGACAAATTTTAGGAAAAAAGTCAAAAATGACATTTGCGTCTAAAGTACCATAAAGTGTATGTAAAATGTTTACATACAAGTCAATTTGATAAAAAAATGACAAATTTTAGGAAAAACGTCAAAAATGACATTTACGTCTAAAGTACCATGAAGGGTATGTAAAATGTTTACATACAAGTCAATTTGGTAAAGAAATGACAAATTTTAGGAAAACAGTCAAAAATGACATTTACGTCTAAAGTACCATAAAGTGTATGTAAAATGTTTACATACAAGTCAATTTGATAAAAAAATGACAAATTTTAGGAAAAACGTCAAAAATGACATTTACGTCTAAAGTACCATGAAGGGTATGTAAAATGTTTACATACAAGTCAATTTGGTAAAAAAATGACGAATTTTAGGATAACAGTCAAAAATGACGGTTACGTCTAAAGTACCATAAAGGGTATGTAAAATGTTTACATACAAGTCAATTTGATAAAAAAATGACAAATTTTAGGAAAAAAGTCAAAAATGACATTTACGCCTAAAGTACCATAAAGGGTACCTAAAATGTTTACATACAAGTCAATTTGATAAAAAAATGACAAATTTTAGGGAAAAAGTCAAAAATGACATTTACGTCTAAAGTACCATAAAGGATATGTAAAATGTTTACATACAAGTCAATTTGATAAAAAAATGACAAATTTTAGGAAAAAAGTCAAAAATGACATTTACGTCTAAAGTACTATAAAGGAAATGTAAAATGTTTACATACAAGTCAATTTGATAAAAAAATGACAAATTTTAGGAAAAAAGTCAAAAATGACATTTACTTCTAAAGTACCATAAAGGGTATGTAAAATGTTTACATACAAGTCAATTTGATAAAAAAATGACAAATTTTAGGAAAAAAGTCAAAAATGACATTTACGTCTAAAGTACCATAAAAGGTATGTAAAATGTTTACATACAAGTCAATTTGATAAAAAAATGACAAATTTTAGGAAAAAAGTCAAAAATGACATTTACGTCTAAAGTACCATAAAGGGTATGTAAAATGTTTACATACAAGTCAATTTGATAAAAAAATGACAAATTTTAGGAAAAAAAGTCAAAAATGACATTTACGTCTAAAGTACCATAAAGGGTATGTAAAATGTTTACATACAAGTCAATTTGATAAAAAAATGACAAATTTTAGGAAAAAAGTCAAAAATGACATTTACGTCTAAAGTACCATAAAGGGTATGTAAAATGTTTACATACAAGTCAATTTGATAAAAAAATGACAAATTTTAGGAAAAAAGTCAAAAATGACATTTACGTCTAAAGTACCATAAAGGGTATGTAAAATGTTTACATACAAGTCAATTTGATAAAAAAATTACAAATTTTAGGAAAAAAGTCAAAAATGACGGTTACTTCTAAAGTACCATAAAAGGTATGTAAAATGTTTACATTCAAGTCAATTTGATAAAAAAATGACAAATTTTAGGAAAAAAGTCAAGAATGACATTTACGCCTAAAGTACCATAAAGGGTATGTAAAATGTTTACATACAAGTCAATTTGATAAAAAAATGACAAATTTTAGGGAAAAAGTCAAAAATGACATTTACGTCTAAAGTACCATAAAGGATATGTAAAATGTTTACATACAAGTCAATTTGATAAAAAAATGACAAATTTTAGGAAAAAAGTCAAAAATGACATTTACGTCTAAAGTACTATAAAGGAAATGTAAAATGTTTACATACAAGTCAATTTGATAAAAAAATGACAAATTTTAGGAAAAAAGTCAAAAATGACATTTACTTCTAAAGTACCATAAAGGGTATGTAAAATGTTTACATACAAGTCAATTTGATAAAAAAATGACAAATTTTAGGAAAAAAGTCAAAAATGACATTTACGTCTAAAGTACCATAAAAGGTATGTAAAATGTTTACATACAAGTCAATTTGATAAAAAAATGACAAATTTTAGGAAAAAAGTCAAAAATGACATTTACGTCTAAAGTACCATAAAGGGTATGTAAAATGTTTACATACAAGTCAATTTGATAAAAAAATGACAAATTTTAGGAAAAAAAGTCAAAAATGACATTTACGTCTAAAGTACCATAAAGGGTATGTAAAATGTTTACATACAAGTCAATTTGATAAAAAAATGACAAATTTTAGGAAAAAAGTCAAAAATGACGGTTACGTCTAAAGTATCACAAAGGGTATGTAAAATGTTTACATACCAGTCAATTTGATAAAAAAATGACAAATTTTAGGAAAAAAGTCAAAAATGACATTTACGTCTAAAGTACCATGAAGGGTATGTAAAATGTTTACATACAAGTCAATTTGGTAAAGAAATGACAAATTTTAGGAAAACAGTCAAAAATGACATTTACGTCTAAAGTACCATAAAGTGTATGTAAAATGTTTACATACAAGTCAATTTGATAAAAAAATGACAAATTTTAGGAAAAACGTCAAAAATGACATTTACGTCTAAAGTACCATGAAGGGTATGTAAAATGTTTACATACAAGTCAATTTGGTAAAGAAATGACAAATTTTAGGAAAACAGTCAAAAATGACATTTACGTCTAAAGTACCATAAAGTGTATGTAAAATGTTTACATACAAGTCAATTTGATAAAAAAATGACAAATTTTAGGAAAAACGTCAAAAATGACATTTACGTCTAAAGTACCATGAAGGGTATGTAAAATGTTTACATACAAGTCAATTTGATAAAAAATGACGAATTTTAGGAAAAAAGTCAAAAATGACATTTACGTCTAAAGTACCATAAAGGGTATGTAAAATGTTTACATACAAGTCAATTTGGTAAAAAAATGACGAATTTTAGGAAAACAGTCAAAAATGACGGTTACGTCTAAAGTACCATAAAGGGTATGTAAAATGTTTACATACAAGTCAATTTGATAAAAAAATGACAAATTTTAGGAAAAAAGTCAAAAATGACATTTACGCCTAAAGTACCATAAAGGGTATGTAAAATGTTTACATACAAGTCAATTTGATAAAAAAATGACAAATTTTAGGAAAAAAGTCAAAAATGACATTTACGTCTAAAGTACCATAAAGGGTATGTAAAATGTTAACATACAAGTCAATTTGATAAAAAAATGACAAATTTTAGGAAAAAGTCAAAAATGACGGTTACGTCCAAAGTACAACAAAGGGCATGTTAAAAGTTTACATACAAGTCAATTTCATAAAAAATGACAAATTTTAGGAAATACGTCAAAAATGACGGTTACGTCTAAAATACCATAAAAGGTATGTAAAATGTTTACATACAAGTCAATTTGATAAAAAAATGACAAATTTTAGGAAAAAAGCCAAAAATGACATTTACGTCTAAAGTACCATAAAGGGTATGTAAAATGTTTACATACAAGTCAATTTGATAAAAAAATGACGAATTTTAGGAAAAACGTCAAATATGAGGGTTACGTCTAAAAATACGATAAAGGGTATGTAAACATTTTACATACAAGTCAATTTCATAAAAAAATGACAAATTTAACGAAAAAAGTCAAAAATGACGGTTACTTCTAAAGTACCATAAAAGGTATGTAAAATGTTTACATACAAGTCAATTTCATAAAAAAATGACAAATTTTAGGAAAAAAGTCAAAAATGACGGTTACTTCTAAAGTACCATAAAAGGTATGTAAAATGTTTACATACAAGTCAATTTCATAAAAAAATGACAAATTTTAGGAAAAAAGTCAAAAATGACGGTTACTTCTAAAGTACCATAAAAGGTATGTAAAATGTTTACATACCAGTCAATTTGATAAAAAAATGACAAATTTTAGGAAAAAAGTCAAAAATGACGGTTACGTCTAAAGTATCACAAAGGGTATGTAAAATGTTTACATACCAGTCAATTTGATAAAAAAATGACAAATTTTAGGAAAAAAGTCAAAAATGACATTTACGTCTAAAGTACCATGAAGGGTATGTAAAATGTTTACATACAAGTCAATTTGGTAAAGAAATGACAAATTTTAGGAAAACAGTCAAAAATGACATTTACGTCTAAAGTACCATAAAGTGTATGTAAAATGTTTACATACAAGTCAATTTGATAAAAAAATGACAAATTTTAGGAAAAACGTCAAAAATGACATTTACGTCTAAAGTACCATGAAGGGTATGTAAAATGTTTACATACAAGTCAATTTGGTAAAGAAATGACAAATTTTAGGAAAACAGTCAAAAATGACATTTACGTCTAAAGTACCATAAAGTGTATGTAAAATGTTTACATACAAGTCAATTTGATAAAAAAATGACAAATTTTAGGAAAAACGTCAAAAATGACATTTACGTCTAAAGTACCATGAAGGTTATGTAAAATGTTTACATACAAGTCAATTTGATAAAAAATGACTAATTTTAGGAAAAAAGTCAAAAATGACATTTACGTCTAAAGTACCATAAAGGGTATGTAAAATGTTTACATACAAGTCAATTTGGTAAAAAAATGACGAATTTTAGGAAAACAGTCAAAAATGACGGTTACGTCTAAAGTACCATAAAGGGTATGTAAAATGTTTACATACAAGTCAATTTGATAAAAAAATGACAAATTTTAGGAAAAAAGTCAAAAATGACATTTACGCCTAAAGTACCATAAAGGGTATGTAAAATGTTTACATACAAGTCAATTTGATAAAAAAATGACAAATTTTAGGGAAAAAGTCAAAAATGACATTTACGTCTAAAGTACCATAAAGGATATGTAAAATGTTTACATACAAGTCAATTTGATAAAAAAATGACAAATTTTAGGAAAAAAGTCAAAAATGACATTTACGTCTAAAGTACTATAAAGGAAATGTAAAATGTTTACATACAAGTCAATTTGATAAAAAAATGACAAATTTTAGGAAAAAAGTCAAAAATGACATTTACTTCTAAAGTACCATAAAGGGTATGTAAAATGTTTACATACAAGTCAATTTGATAAAAAAATGACAAATTTTAGGAAAAAAGTCAAAAATGACATTTACGTCTAAAGTACCATAAAAGGTATGTAAAATGTTTACATACAAGTCAATTTGATAAAAAAATGACAAATTTTAGGAAAAAAGTCAAAAATGACATTTACGTCTAAAGTACCATAAAGGGTATGTAAAATGTTTACATACAAGTCAATTTGATAAAAAAATGACAAATTTTAGGAAAAAAAGTCAAAAATGACATTTACGTCTAAAGTACCATAAAGGGTATGTAAAATGTTTACATACAAGTCAATTTGATAAAAAAATGACAAATTTTAGGAAAAAAGTCAAAAATGACATTTACGTCTAAAGTACCATAAAGGGTATGTAAAATGTTTACATACAAGTCAATTTGATAAAAAAATGACAAATTTTAGGATAAAAGTCAAAAATGACATTTACGTCTAAAGTACCATAAAGGGTATGTAAAATGTTTACATACAAGTCAATTTGATAAAAAAATGACAAATTTTAGGAAAAAAGTCAAAAATGACATTTACGTCTAAAGTACTATAAAGGAAATGTAAAATGTTTACATACAAGTCAATTTGATAAAAAAATGATAAATTTTAGGAAAAAAGTCAAAAATGACATTTACGTCTAAAGTACCATAAAGGGTATGTAAAATGTTTACATACAAGTCAATTTGATAAAAAAATGACAAATTTTAGGAAAAAAGTCAAAAATGACATTTACGTCTAAAGTACCATAAAGGGTATTTAAAATGTTTACATACAAGTCAATTTGATAAAAAAATGACAAATTTTAGGAAAAAAGTCAAAAATGACATTTACGTCTAAAGTACCATAAAGGGTATTTAAAATGTTTACATACAAGTCAATTTGATAAAAAAATGACAAATTTTAAGAAAAATGTCAAAAATGACGGTTACGTCTAAAGTACCATAAAGGGTATGTAAAATGTTTACATACAAGTCAATTTCATAAAAAAATGACAAATTTAACGAAAAAAGTCAAAAATGACGGTTACTTCTAAAGTACCATAAAAGGTATGTAAAATGTTTACATACAAGTCAATTTGATAAAAAAATGACAAATTTTAGGAAAAAAGTCAAAAATGACATTTACGCCTAAAGTACCATAAAGGGTATGTAAAATGTTTACATACAAGTCAATTTGATAAAAAAATGACAAATTTTAGGGAAAAAGTCAAAAATGACATTTACGCCTAAAGTACCATAAAGGGTATGTAAAATGTTTACATACAAGTCAATTTCATAAAAAATGACGAATTTTAGGAAATACGTCAAAAATGACGGTTACGTCTAAAATACCATAAAAGGTATGTAAAATGTTTACATACAAGTCAATTTGATAAAAAAATGACAAATTTTAGGAAAAAAGTCAAAAATGACATTTACGTCTAAAGTACCATAAAGGGTATGTAAAATGTTAACATACAAGTCAATTTGATAAAAAAATGACAAATTTTAGGAAAAAGTCAAAAATGACGGTTACGTCCAAAGTACAACAAAGGGCATGTAAAAAGTTTACATACAAGTCAATTTCATAAAAAATGACAAATTTTAGGAAATACGTCAAAAATGACGGTTACGTCTAAAATACCATAAAAGGTATGTAAAATGTTTACATACAAGTCAATTTGATAAAAAAATGACAAATTTTAGGAAAAAAGTCAAAAATGACATTTACGTCTAAAGTACCATAAAGGGTATGTAAAATGTTTACATACAAGTCAATTTGATAAAAAAATGACGAATTTTAGGAAAAACGTCAAATATGAGGGTTACGTCTAAAAATACGATAAAAGGTATGTAAACATTTTACATACAAGTCAATTTCATAAAAAAATGACAAATTTAACGAAAAAAGTCAAAAATGACGGTTACTTCTAAAGTACCATAAAAGGTATGTAAAATGTTTACTTACAAGTCAATTTCATAAAAAAATGACAAATTTTAGGAAAAAAGTCAAAAATGACGGTTACTTCTAAAGTACCATAAAAGGTATGTAAAATGTTTACATACAAGTCAATTTCATAAAAAAATGACAAATTTTAGGAAAAAAGTCAAAAATGACGGTTACTTCTAAAGTACCATAAAAGGTATGTAAAATGTTTACATACCAGTCAATTTGATAAAAAAATGACAAATTTTAGGAAAAAAGTCAAAAATGACATTTGCGTCTAAAGTACCATAAAGTGTATGTAAAATGTTTACATACAAGTCAATTTGATAAAAAAATGACAAATTTTAGGAAAAACGTCAAAAATGACATTTACGTCTAAAGTACCATGAAGGGTATGTAAAATGTTTACATACAAGTCAATTTGGTAAAGAAATGACAAATTTTAGGAAAACAGTCAAAAATGACATTTACGTCTAAAGTACCATAAAGTGTATGTAAAATGTTTACATACAAGTCAATTTGATAAAAAAATGACAAATTTTAGGAAAAACGTCAAAAATGACATTTACGTCTAAAGTACCATGAAGGGTATGTAAAATGTTTACATACAAGTCAATTTGGTAAAAAAATGACGAATTTTAGGATAACAGTCAAAAATGACGGTTACGTCTAAAGTACCATAAAGGGTATGTAAAATGTTTACATACAAGTCAATTTGATAAAAAAATGACAAATTTTAGGAAAAAAGTCAAAAATGACATTTACGCCTAAAGTACCATAAAGGGTACCTAAAATGTTTACATACAAGTCAATTTGATAAAAAAATGACAAATTTTAGGGAAAAAGTCAAAAATGACATTTACGTCTAAAGTACCATAAAGGATATGTAAAATGTTTACATACAAGTCAATTTGATAAAAAAATGACAAATTTTAGGAAAAAAGTCAAAAATGACATTTACGTCTAAAGTACTATAAAGGAAATGTAAAATGTTTACATACAAGTCAATTTGATAAAAAAATGACAAATTTTAGGAAAAAAGTCAAAAATGACATTTACTTCTAAAGTACCATAAAGGGTATGTAAAATGTTTACATACAAGTCAATTTGATAAAAAAATGACAAATTTTAGGAAAAAAGTCAAAAATGACATTTACGTCTAAAGTACCATAAAAGGTATGTAAAATGTTTACATACAAGTCAATTTGATAAAAAAATGACAAATTTTAGGAAAAAAGTCAAAAATGACATTTACGTCTAAAGTACCATAAAGGGTATGTAAAATGTTTACATACAAGTCAATTTGATAAAAAAATGACAAATTTTAGGAAAAAAAGTCAAAAATGACATTTACGTCTAAAGTACCATAAAGGGTATGTAAAATGTTTACATACAAGTCAATTTGATAAAAAAATGACAAATTTTAGGAAAAAAGTCAAAAATGACATTTACGTCTAAAGTACCATAAAGGGTATGTAAAATGTTTACATACAAGTCAATTTGATAAAAAAATGACAAATTTTAGGAAAAAAGTCAAAAATGACATTTACGTCTAAAGTACCATAAAGGGTATGTAAAATGTTTACATACAAGTCAATTTGATAAAAAAATTACAAATTTTAGGAAAAAAGTCAAAAATGACGGTTACTTCTAAAGTACCATAAAAGGTATGTAAAATGTTTACATTCAAGTCAATTTGATAAAAAAATGACAAATTTTAGGAAAAAAGTCAAAAATGACATTTACGCCTAAAGTACCATAAAGGGTATGTAAAATGTTTACATACAAGTCAATTTGATAAAAAAATGACAAATTTTAGGGAAAAAGTCAAAAATGACATTTACGTCTAAAGTACCATAAAGGATATGTAAAATGCTTACATACAAGTCAATTTGATAAAAAAATGACAAATTTTAGGAAAAAAGTCAAAAATGACATTTACGTCTAAAGTACTATAAAGGAAATGTAAAATGTTTACATACAAGTCAATTTGATAAAAAAATGACAAATTTTAGGAAAAAAGTCAAAAATGACATTTACTTCTAAAGTACCATAAAGGGTATGTAAAATGTTTACATACAAGTCAATTTGATAAAAAAATGACAAATTTTAGGAAAAAAGTCAAAAATGACATTTACGTCTAAAGTACCATAAAAGGTATGTAAAATGTTTACATACAAGTCAATTTGATAAAAAAATGACAAATTTTAGGAAAAAAGTCAAAAATGACATTTACGTCTAAAGTACCATAAAGGGTATGTAAAATGTTTACATACAAGTCAATTTGATAAAAAAATGACAAATTTTAGGAAAAAAAGTCAAAAATGACATTTACGTCTAAAGTACCATAAAGGGTATGTAAAATGTTTACATACAAGTCAATTTGATAAAAAAATGACAAATTTTAGGAAAAAAGTCAAAAATGACGGTTACGTCTAAAGTATCACAAAGGGTATGTAAAATGTTTACATACCAGTCAATTTGATAAAAAAATGACAAATTTTAGGAAAAAAGTCAAAAATGACATTTACGTCTAAAGTACCATGAAGGGTATGTAAAATGTTTACATACAAGTCAATTTGGTAAAGAAATGACAAATTTTAGGAAAACAGTCAAAAATGACATTTACGTCTAAAGTACCATAAAGTGTATGTAAAATGTTTACATACAAGTCAATTTGATAAAAAAATGACAAATTTTAGGAAAAACGTCAAAAATGACATTTACGTCTAAAGTACCATGAAGGGTATGTAAAATGTTTACATACAAGTCAATTTGGTAAAGAAATGACAAATTTTAGGAAAACAGTCAAAAATGACATTTACGTCTAAAGTACCATAAAGTGTATGTAAAATGTTTACATACAAGTCAATTTGATAAAAAAATGACAAATTTTAGGAAAAACGTCAAAAATGACATTTACGTCTAAAGTACCATGAAGGGTATGTAAAATGTTTACATACAAGTCAATTTGATAAAAAATGACGAATTTTAGGAAAAAAGTCAAAAATGACATTTACGTCTAAAGTACCATAAAGGGTATGTAAAATGTTTACATACAAGTCAATTTGGTAAAAAAATGACGAATTTTAGGAAAACAGTCAAAAATGACGGTTACGTCTAAAGTACCATAAAGGGTATGTAAAATGTTTACATACAAGTCAATTTGATAAAAAAATGACAAATTTTAGGAAAAAAGTCAAAAATGACATTTACGCCTAAAGTACCATAAAGGGTATGTAAAATGTTTACATACAAGTCAATTTGATAAAAAAATGACAAATTTTAGGAAAAAAGTCAAAAATGACATTTACGTCTAAAGTACCATAAAGGGTATGTAAAATGTTAACATACAAGTCAATTTGATAAAAAAATGACAAATTTTAGGAAAAAGTCAAAAATGACGGTTACGTCCAAAGTACAACAAAGGGCATGTTAAAAGTTTACATACAAGTCAATTTCATAAAAAATGACAAATTTTAGGAAATACGTCAAAAATGACGGTTACGTCTAAAATACCATAAAAGGTATGTAAAATGTTTACATACAAGTCAATTTGATAAAAAAATGACAAATTTTAGGAAAAAAGCCAAAAATGACATTTACGTCTAAAGTACCATAAAGGGTATGTAAAATGTTTACATACAAGTCAATTTGATAAAAAAATGACGAATTTTAGGAAAAACGTCAAATATGAGGGTTACGTCTAAAAATACGATAAAAGGTATGTAAACATTTTACATACAAGTCAATTTCATAAAAAAATGACAAATTTAACGAAAAAAGTCAAAAATGACGGTTACTTCTAAAGTACCATAAAAGGTATGTAAAATGTTTACATACAAGTCAATTTCATAAAAAAATGACAAATTTTAGGAAAAAAGTCAAAAATGACGGTTACTTCTAAAGTACCATAAAAGGTATGTAAAATGTTTACATACAAGTCAATTTCATAAAAAAATGACAAATTTTAGGAAAAAAGTCAAAAATGACGGTTACTTCTAAAGTACCATAAAAGGTATGTAAAATGTTTACATACCAGTCAATTTGATAAAAAAATGACAAATTTTAGGAAAAAAGTCAAAAATGACGGTTACGTCTAAAGTATCACAAAGGGTATGTAAAATGTTTACATACCAGTCAATTTGATAAAAAAATGACAAATTTTAGGAAAAAAGTCAAAAATGACATTTACGTCTAAAGTACCATGAAGGGTATGTAAAATGTTTACATACAAGTCAATTTGGTAAAGAAATGACAAATTTTAGGAAAACAGTCAAAAATGACATTTACGTCTAAAGTACCATAAAGTGTATGTAAAATGTTTACATACAAGTCAATTTGATAAAAAAATGACAAATTTTAGGAAAAACGTCAAAAATGACATTTACGTCTAAAGTACCATGAAGGGTATGTAAAATGTTTACATACAAGTCAATTTGGTAAAGAAATGACAAATTTTAGGAAAACAGTCAAAAATGACATTTACGTCTAAAGTACCATAAAGTGTATGTAAAATGTTTACATACAAGTCAATTTGATAAAAAAATGACAAATTTTAGGAAAAACGTCAAAAATGACATTTACGTCTAAAGTACCATGAAGGTTATGTAAAATGTTTACATACAAGTCAATTTGATAAAAAATGACTAATTTTAGGAAAAAAGTCAAAAATGACATTTACGTCTAAAGTACCATAAAGGGTATGTAAAATGTTTACATACAAGTCAATTTGGTAAAAAAATGACGAATTTTAGGAAAACAGTCAAAAATGACGGTTACGTCTAAAGTACCATAAAGGGTATGTAAAATGTTTACATACAGTCAATTTGATAAAAAAATGACAAATTTTAGGAAAAAAGTCAAAAATGACATTTACGCCTAAAGTACCATAAAGGGTATGTAAAATGTTTACATACAAGTCAATTTGATAAAAAAATGACAAATTTTAGGGAAAAAGTCAAAAATGACATTTACGTCTAAAGTACCATAAAGGATATGTAAAATGTTTACATACAAGTCAATTTGATAAAAAAATGACAAATTTTAGGAAAAAAGTCAAAAATGACATTTACGTCTAAAGTACTATAAAGGAAATGTAAAATGTTTACATACAAGTCAATTTGATAAAAAAATGACAAATTTTAGGAAAAAAGTCAAAAATGACATTTACTTCTAAAGTACCATAAAGGGTATGTAAAATGTTTACATACAAGTCAATTTGATAAAAAAATGACAAATTTTAGGAAAAAAGTCAAAAATGACATTTACGTCTAAAGTACCATAAAAGGTATGTAAAATGTTTACATACAAGTCAATTTGATAAAAAAATGACAAATTTTAGGAAAAAAGTCAAAAATGACATTTACGTCTAAAGTACCATAAAGGGTATGTAAAATGTTTACATACAAGTCAATTTGATAAAAAAATGACAAATTTTAGGAAAAAAAGTCAAAAATGACATTTACGTCTAAAGTACCATAAAGGGTATGTAAAATGTTTACATACAAGTCAATTTGATAAAAAAATGACAAATTTTAGGAAAAAAGTCAAAAATGACATTTACGTCTAAAGTACCATAAAGGGTATGTAAAATGTTTACATACAAGTCAATTTGATAAAAAAATGACAAATTTTAGGATAAAAGTCAAAAATGACATTTACGTCTAAAGTACCATAAAGGGTATGTAAAATGTTTACATACAAGTCAATTTGATAAAAAAATGACAAATTTTAGGAAAAAAGTCAAAAATGACATTTACGTCTAAAGTACTATAAAGGAAATGTAAAATGTTTACATACAAGTCAATTTGATAAAAAAATGATAAATTTTAGGAAAAAAGTCAAAAATGACATTTACGTCTAAAGTACCATAAAGGGTATGTAAAATGTTTACATACAAGTCAATTTGATAAAAAAATGACAAATTTTAGGAAAAAAGTCAAAAATGACATTTACGTCTAAAGTACCATAAAGGGTATTTAAAATGTTTACATACAAGTCAATTTGATAAAAAAATGACAAATTTTAGGAAAAAAGTCAAAAATGACATTTACGTCTAAAGTACCATAAAGGGTATTTAAAATGTTTACATACAAGTCAATTTGATAAAAAAATGACAAATTTTAAGAAAAATGTCAAAAATGACGGTTACGTCTAAAGTACCATAAAGGGT
>OX638361.1:48997034-49271079 GCA_951812935.1 Hermaeophaga mercurialis | reverse complement strand
GTCAATTTGATAAAAAAATTACAAATTTTAGGAAAAAAGTCAAAAATGACGGTTACTTCTAAAGTACCATAAAGGGTATGTAAAATGTTTACATGCAAGTCAATTTGATAAAAAAATGACAAATTTTAGGAAAAAAGTCAAAAATGACATTTACGCCTAAAGTACCATAAAGGGTATGTAAAATGTTAACATACAAGTCAATTTGATAAAAAAATGACAAATTTTAGGGAAAAAGTCAAAAATGACATTTACTTCTAAAGTACCATAAAGGGTATGTAAAATGTTTACATACAAGTCAATTTGATAAAAAATGACAAATTTTAAGAAAAATGTCAAAAATGACGGTTACGTCTAAAGTACCATAAAGGGTATGTAAAATGTTTACATACAAGTCAATTTCATAAAAAAATGACAAATTTTAGAAAAAATGTAAAAAATGACGGTTACTTCTAAAGTACCATTAAAGGGTATGTAAAATGTTTACATACAAGTCAATTTCATAAAAAAATGACAAATTTTATGAAAAATGTAAAAAATGACGGTTACGTCTAAAGTACCATTAAAGGGTATGTTAAATGTTTACATATAAGTCAATTTCATAAAAAAATGACAACATTTAGAAAAAATGTCGAAAATGACGGTCACGTCTAAAGTACCATTAAAGGGTATGTAAAATGTTTACATATAAGTCAATTTCATAAAAAAATGACAAATTTTAGAAAAAATGTCGGAAATGACGGTCACGTCTAAAGTACCCTAAAGGGTATGTAAAATGTTTATATACAAGTCAATTTCATAAAAAAATGACAAATTTTAGGAAAAATGTAAAAAATGACGGTTACGTCTAAGGTACCATTAAAGGGTATGTAAAATGTTTACATACAAGTCAATTTCGTAAAAAAATGACAAATTTTAGAAAAAATGTCAAAAATGACGGTCACGTCTAAAGTACCATTAAAGGGTATGTAAAATGTTTACATACAAGTCAATTTCATAAAAAATGACAAATTTTATGAAAAATGTAAAAAATGACGGTTACGTCTAAAGTACCATTAAAGGGTATATAAAATGTTTACATATAAGTCAATTTCATAAAAAAATGACTTTAGAAAAATGTCGAAAATGTCGGTCACGTCTAAAGTACCATTAAAGGGTATGTAAAATGTTTACATACAAGTCAATTTCATAAAAAATGACAAATTTTAGAAAAAATGTCGAAAATCACGGTCACGTCTAAAGTACCCTAAAGGGTATGTAAAATGTTTATATACAAGTCAATTTCATAAAAAAATGACAAATTTTAGAAAAAATGTAAAAAATGACGGTTACTTCTAAAGTACCATTAAAGGGTATGTAAAATGTTTACATACAAGTCAATTTGATAAAAAAATGACAAATTTTAGGAAAAAAAGTCAAAAATGACATTTACGTCTAAAGTACCATAAAGGGTATGTAAAATGTTTACATACAAGTCAATTTGATAAAAAAATGACAGATTTTAGGAAAAAAGTCAAAAATGACATTTACGTCTAAAGTACCATAAAGGGTATGTAAAATGTTTACATATAAGTCAACTTGATAAAAAAATGACAAATTTTAGGATGAAAGTCAATAATGACATTTACGTCTAAAGTACCATAAAGGGTATGTAAAATGTTTACATACAAGTCAATTTGATAAAAAAATGACAAATTTTAGGAAAAAAGTCAAAAATGACATTTACGTCTAAAGTACCATAAAGGGTATGTAAAATGTATACATACAAGTCAATTTGATAAAAAAATGACAAATTTTAGGAAAAAAGTCAAAAATGACATTTACGTCTAAAGTACCATAAAGGGTATGTAAAATGTTTACATACAAGTCAATTTGATAAAAAAATGACAAATTTTAGGCAAAAAGTCAAAAATGACATTTACGTCTAAAGTACCATAAAGGGTATGTAAAATGTTTACATACAAGTCAATTTGATAAAAAAATGATAAATTTTAGGAAAAAAGTCAAAAATGACATTTACGTCTAAAGTACCATAAAGGGTATGTAAAATGTTTACATACAAGTCAATTTGATAAAAAAATGACAAATTTTAGGAAAAAAGTCAAAAATGACATTTACATCTAAAGTACCATAAAGGGTATGTAAAATGTTTACATACAAGTCAATTTGATAAAAAAATTACAAATTTTAGGAAAAAAGTCACAAATGACATTTACGTCTAAAGTACCATAAAGGGTATGTAAAATGTTTACATACAAGTCAATTTGATAAAAAAATTACAAATTTTAGGAAAAAAGTCACAAATGACATTTACGTCTAAAGTACCATAAAGGGTATGTAAAATGTTTACATACAAGTCAATTTGATAAAAAAATGACAAATTTTAGGAAAAAAGTCAAAAATGACATTTTCGTCTAAAGTACCATAAAGGGTATGTAAAATGTTTACATACAAGTCAATTTGATAAAAAAATGACAAATTTTAGGAAAAAAGTCACAAATGACATTTACGTCTAAAGTACCATAAAGGGTATGTAAAATGTTTACATACAAGTCAATTTGATAAAAAAATGACAAATTTTAGGAAAAAAGTCAAAAATGACATTTACGTCTAAAGTACCATAAAGGGTATGTAAAATGTTTACATACAAGTCAATTTGATAAAAAAATGACAAATTTTAGGAAAAAAGTCACAAATGACATTTACGTCTAAAGTACCATAAAGGGTATGTAAAATGTTTACATACAAGTCAATTTGATAAAAAAATGACAAATTTTAGGAAAAAAGTCAAAAATGACATTTACGTCTAAAGTACCATAAAGGGTATGTAAAATGTTTACATACAAGTCAATTTGATAAAAAATGACAAATTTTAAGAAAAATGTCAAAAATGACGGTTACGTCTAAAGTACCATAAAGGGTATGTAAAATGTTTACATACAAGTCAATTTCTTAAAAAAATGACAAATTTAACGAAAAAAGTCAAAAATGACATTTACGCCTAAAGTACCATAAAGGGTATGTAAAATGTTTACATACAAGTCAATTTGATAAAAAAATGACAAATTTTAGGAAAAAAGTCAAAAATGACATTTACGCCTAAAGTACCATAAAGGGTATGTAAAATGTTTACATACAAGTCAATTTGATAAAAAAATGATAAATTTTAGGAAAAAAGTCAAAAATGACATTTACGTCTAAAGTACCATAAAGGGTATGTAAAATGTTTACATACAAGTCAATTTGATAAAAAAATTACAAATTTTAGGAAAAATGTCAAAAATGACGGTTACTTCTAAAGTACCATAAAGGGTATGTAAAATGTTTACATACAAGTCAATTTGATAAAAAAATTACAAATTTTAGGAAAAAAGTCAAAAATGACGGTTACTTCTAAAGTACCATAAAGGGTATGTAAAATGTTTACATGCAAGTCAATTTGATAAAAAAATGACAAATTTTAGGAAAAAAGTCAAAAATGACATTTACGCCTAAAGTACCATAAAGGGTATGTAAAATGTTTACATACAAGTCAATTTGATAAAAAAATGACAAATTTTAGGGAAAAAGTCAAAAATGACATTTACTTCTAAAGTACCATAAAGGGTATGTAAAATGTTTACATACAAGTCAATTTGATAAAAAATGACAAATTTTAAGAAAAATGTCAAAAATGACGGTTACGTCTAAAGTACCATAAAGGGTATGTAAAATGTTTACATACAAGTCAATTTCATAAAAAAATGACAAATTTTAGAAAAAATGTAAAAAATGACGGTTACTTCTAAAGTACCATTAAAGGGTATGTAAAATGTTTACATACAAGTCAATTTCATAAAAAAATGACAAATTTTATGAAAAATGTAAAAAATGACGGTTACGTCTAAAGTACCATTAAAGGGTATGTTAAATGTTTACATATAAGTCAATTTCATAAAAAAATGACAACATTTAGAAAAAATGTCGAAAATGACGGTCACGTCTAAAGTACCATTAAAGGGTATGTAAAATGTTTACATATAAGTCAATTTCATAAAAAAATGACAAATTTTAGAAAAAATGTCGGAAATGACGGTCACGTCTAAAGTACCCTAAAGGGTATGTAAAATGTTTATATACAAGTCAATTTCATAAAAAAATGACAAATTTTAGGAAAAATGTAAAAAATGACGGTTACGTCTAAGGTACCATTAAAGGGTATGTAAAATGTTTACATACAAGTCAATTTCGTAAAAAAATGACAAATTTTAGAAAAAATGTCAAAAATGACGGTCACGTCTAAAGTACCATTAAAGGGTATGTAAAATGTTTACATACAAGTCAATTTCATAAAAAATGACAAATTTTATGAAAAATGTAAAAAATGACGGTTACGTCTAAAGTACCATTAAAGGGTATATAAAATGTTTACATATAAGTCAATTTCATAAAAAAATGACTTTAGAAAAATGTCGAAAATGTCGGTCACGTCTAAAGTACCATTAAAGGGTATGTAAAATGTTTACATACAAGTCAATTTCATTAAAAATGACAAATTTTAGAAAAAATGTCGAAAATCACGGTCACGTCTAAAGTACCCTAAAGGGTATGTAAAATGTTTATATACAAGTCAATTTCATAAAAAAATGACAAATTTTAGAAAAAATGTAAAAAATGACGGTTACTTCTAAAGTACCATTAAAGGGTATGTAAAATGTTTACATACAAGTCAATTCCATAAAAAAATGACAAATTTTAGAAAAAATGTCGAAAATGACTGTCACGTCTAAAGTACCATTAAAGGGTATGTAAAATGTTTATATACAAGTCAATTTCATAAAAAAATGACAAATTTTAGAAAAAATGTCGAAAATCACGGTCACGTCTAAAGTACCCTAAAGGGTATGTAAAATGTTTATATACAAGTCAATTTCATAAAAAAATGACAAATTTTAGAAAAAATGTAAAAAATGACGGTTACTTCTAAAGTACCATTAAAGGGTATGTAAAATGTTTATATACAAGTCAATTTCATAAAAAAATGACAAATTTTAGAAAAAATGTCGAAAATGACGGTCACGTCTAAAGTACCATTAAAGGGTATGTAAAATGTTTACATATAAGTCAATTTCATAAAAAAATGACAAATTTTAGAAAAAATGTCGAAAATGACTGTCACGTCTAAAGTACCATTAAAGGGTATGTAAAATGTTTATATACAAGTCAATTTCATAAAAAAATGACAAATTTTAGAAAAAATGTCGTAAATGACGGTCACGTCTAAAGTACCCTAAAGGGTATGAAAAATGTTTATATACAAGTCAATTTCATAAAAAAATGACAAATTTTAGAAAAAATGTCGAAAATGACGGTCACGTCTAAAGTACCCTAAAGGGTATGTAAAATATTTATATACAAGTCAATTTCATAAAAAAATGACAAATTTTATGAAACATGTAAAAAATGACGGTTACGTCTAAAGTACCATTAAAGGGTATGTAAAATGTTTATATACAAGTCAATTTCATAAAAAAATGACAAATTTTAGAAAAATGTAAAAAATGACGGTTACTTCTAAAGTACCATTAAAGGGTATGTAAAATGTTTATATACAAGTCAATTTCATAAAAAAATGACAAATTTTAGAAAAAATGTCGAAAATGACGGTCACGTCTAAAGTACCATTAAAGGGTATGTAAAATGTTTACATATAAGTCAATTTCATAAAAAAATTCCAAATTTTAGAAAAAATGTCGAAAATGACGGTCACGTCTAAAGTACCCTAAAGGGTATGTAAAATGTTTACATACAAGTCAATTTCATAAAAAAATGACAAATTTTAGGAAAAATGTAAAAAATGACGGTTACGTCTAAAGTACCATTAAAGGGTATGTAAAATGTTTATATACAAGTCAATTTCATAAAAAAATGACAATTTTAGGAAAAATGTAAAAAATGACGGTTACGTCTAAAGTACCATTAAAGGGTATGTAAAATGTTTACATACAAGTCAATTTGATAAAAAAATGACAAATTTTAGGAAAAAAGTCACAAATGACATTTACGTCTAAAGTACCATAAAGGGTATGTAAAATGTTTACATACAAGTCAATTTGATAAAAAAATGACAAATTTTAGGAAAAAAGTCACAAATGACATTTACGTCTAAAGTACCATAAAGGGTATGTAAAATGTTTACATACAAGTCAATTTGATAAAAAAATGACAAATTTTAGGATAAAAGTCAAAAATGACATTTACGTCTAAAGTACCATAAAGGGTATGTAAAATGTTTACATACAAGTCAATTTGATAAAAAAATGACAAATTTTAGGAAAAAAGTCAAAAATGACATTTACGTCTAAAGTACCATAAAGGGTATGTAAAATGTTTACATACAAGTCAATTTGATAAAAAAATGATAAATTTTAGGAAAAAAGTCAAAAATGACATTTACGTCTAAAGTACCATAAAGGGTATGTAAAATGTTTACATACAAGTCAATTTGATAAAAAAATGACAAATTTTAGGAAAAAAGTCAAAAATGACATTTACATCTAAAGTACCATAAAGGGTATGTAAAATGTTTACATACAAGTCAATTTGATAAAAAAATTACAAATTTTAGGAAAAAAGTCACAAATGACATTTACGTCTAAAGTACCATAAAGGGTATGTAAAATGTTTACATACAAGTCAATTTGATAAAAAAATTACAAATTTTAGGAAAAAAGTCACAAATGACATTTACGTCTAAAGTACCATAAAGGGTATGTAAAATGTTTACATACAAGTCAATTTGATAAAAAAATGACAAATTTTAGGAAAAAAGTCAAAAATGACATTTTCGTCTAAAGTACCATAAAGGGTATGTAAAATGTTTACATACAAGTCAATTTGATAAAAAAATGACAAATTTTAGGAAAAAAGTCACAAATGACATTTACGTCTAAAGTACCATAAAGGGTATGTAAAATGTTTACATACAAGTCAATTTGATAAAAAAATGACAAATTTTAGGAAAAAAGTCAAAAATGACATTTACGTCTAAAGTACCATAAAGGGTATGTAAAATGTTTACATACAAGTCAATTTGATAAAAAAATGACAAATTTTAGGAAAAAAGTCACAAATGACATTTACGTCTAAAGTACCATAAAGGGTATGTAAAATGTTTACATACAAGTCAATTTGATAAAAAAATGACAAATTTTAGGAAAAAAGTCAAAAATGACATTTACGTCTAAAGTACCATAAAGGGTATGTAAAATGTTTACATACAAGTCAATTTGATAAAAAATGACAAATTTTAAGAAAAATGTCAAAAATGACGGTTACGTCTAAAGTACCATAAAGGGTATGTAAAATGTTTACATACAAGTCAATTTCTTAAAAAAATGACAAATTTAACGAAAAAAGTCAAAAATGACATTTACGCCTAAAGTACCATAAAGGGTATGTAAAATGTTTACATACAAGTCAATTTGATAAAAAAATGACAAATTTTAGGAAAAAAGTCAAAAATGACATTTACGCCTAAAGTACCATAAAGGGTATGTAAAATGTTTACATACAAGTCAATTTGATAAAAAAATGATAAATTTTAGGAAAAAAGTCAAAAATGACATTTACGTCTAAAGTACCATAAAGGGTATGTAAAATGTTTACATACAAGTCAATTTGATAAAAAAATTACAAATTTTAGGAAAAAAGTCAAAAATGACGGTTACTTCTAAAGTACCATAAAGGGTATGTAAAATGTTTACATGCAAGTCAATTTGATAAAAAAATGACAAATTTTAGGAAAAAAGTCAAAAATGACATTTACGCCTAAAGTACCATAAAGGGTATGTAAAATGTTTACATACAAGTCAATTTGATAAAAAAATGACAAATTTTGGGGAAAAAGTCAAAAATGACATTTACTTCTAAAGTACCATAAAGGGTATGTAAAATGTTTACATACAAGTCAATTTGATAAAAAAATGACAAATTTTAGGAAAAAAGTCAAAAATGACATTTACGCCTAAAGTACCATAAAGGGTATGTAAAATGTTTACATGCAAGTCAATTTGATAAAAAAATGACAAATTTTAGGAAAAAAGTCAAAAATGACATTTACGCCTAAAGTACCATAAAGGGTATGTAAAATGTTTACATACAAGTCAATTTGATAAAAAAATTACAAATTTTAAGAAAAATGTCAAAAATGACGGTTACTTCTAAAGTACCATAAAGGGTATGTAAAATGTTTACATACAAGTCAATTTGATAAAAAAATGACAGATTTTAGGAAAAAAGTCAAAAATGACATTTACGTCTAAAGTACCATAAAGGGTATGTAAAATGTTTACATATAAGTCAATTTGATAAAAAAATGACAAATTTTAGGATGAAAGTCAAAAATGACATTTACGTCTAAAGTACCATAAAGGGTATGTAAAATGTTTACATACAAGTCAATTTGATAAAAAAATGACAAATTTTAGGAAAAAAGTCAAAAATGACATTTACGTCTAAAGTACCATAAAGGGTATGTAAAATGTATACATACAAGTCAATTTGATAAAAAAATGACAAATTTTAGGAAAAAAGTCAAAAATGACATTTACGTCTAAAGTACCATAAAGGGTATGTAAAATGTTTACATACAAGTCAATTTGATAAAAAAATGGTAAATTTTAGGCAAAAAGTCAAAAATGACATTTACGTCTAAAGTACCATAAAGGGTATGTAAAATGTTTACATACAAGTCAATTTGATAAAAAAATGACAAATTTTAGGAAAAAAGTCAAAAATGACATTTACGTCTAAAGTACCATAAAGGGTATGTAAAATGTTTACATACAAGTCAATTTGATAAAAAAATTACAAATTTTAGGAAAAAAGTCACAAATGACATTTACGTCTAAAGTACCATAAAGGGTATGTAAAATGTTTACATACAAGTCAATTTGATAAAAAAATGACAAATTTTAGGAAAAAAGTCAAAAATGACATTTACGTCTAAAGTACCATAAAGGGTATGTAAAATGTTTACATACAAGTCAATTTGATAAAAAAATGACAAATTTTAGGAAAAAAGTCAAAAATGACATTTTCGTCTAAAGTACCATAAAGGGTATGTAAAATGTTTACATACAAGTCAATTTGATAAAAAAATGACAAATTTTAGGAAAAAAGTCACAAATGACATTTACGTCTAAAGTACCATAAAGGGTATGTAAAATGTTTACATACAAGTCAATTTGATAAAAAAATGACAAATTTTAGGAAAAAAGTCACAAATGACATTTACGTCTAAAGTACCATAAAGGGTATGTAAAATGTTTACATACAAGTCAATTTGATAAAAAAATGACAAATTTTAGGAAAAAAGTCACAAATGACATTTACGTCTAAAGTACCATAAAGGGTATGTAAAATGTTTACATACAAGTCAATTTGATAAAAAAATGACAAATTTTAGGCAAAAAGTCAAAAATGACATTTACGTCTAAAGTACCATAAAGGGTATGTAAAATGTTTACATACAAGTCAATTTGATAAAAAAATGACAAATTTTAGGAAAAAAGTCAAAAATGACATTTACGTCTAAAGTACCATAAAGGGTATGTAAAATGTTTACATACAAGTCAATTTGATAAAAAAATGATAAATTTTAGGAAAAAAGTCAAAAATGACATTTACGTCTAAAGTACCATAAAGGGTATGTAAAATGTTTACATACAAGTCAATTTGATAAAAAATGACAAATTTTAAGAAAAATGTCAAAAATGACGGTTACGTCTAAAGTACCATAAAGGGTATGTAAAATGTTTACATACAAGTCAATTTGATAAAAAAATGACAAATTTTAGGAAAAAAGTCAAAAATGACATTTACGCCTAAAGTACCATAAAGGGTATGTAAAATGTTTACATACAAGTCAATTTGATAAAAAAATGACAAATTTTAGGAAAAAAGTCAAAAATGACATTTACGTCTAAAGTACCATAAAGGGTATGTAAAATGTTTACATACAAGTCAATTTGATAAAAAAATGACAAATTTTAGGAAAAAAGTCACAAATGACATTTACGTCTAAAGTACCATAAAGGGTATGTAAAATGTTTACATACAAGTCAATTTGATAAAAAAATGATAAATTTTAGGAAAAAAGTCAAAAATGACATTTACGTCTAAAGTACCATAAAGGGTATGTAAAATGTTTACATACAAGTCAATTTGATAAAAAATGACAAATTTTAGGAAAAAGTCAAAAATGACGGTTACGTCTAAAGTACCATAAAGGGTATGTAAAATGTTTACATACAAGTCAATTTGATAAAAAAATGACAAATTTAACGAAAAAAGTCAAAAATGACATTTACGCCTAAAGTACCATAAAGGGTATGTAAAATGTTTACATACAAGTCAATTTGATAAAAAAATGACAAATTTTAGGAAAAAAGTCAAAAATGACATTTACGCCTAAAGTACCATAAAGGGTATGTAAAATGTTTACATACAAGTCAATTTGATAAAAAAATGATAAATTTTAGGAAAAAAGTCAAAAATTACATTTACGTCTAAAGTACCATAAAGGGTATGTAAAATGTTTACATACAAGTCAATTTGATAAAAAAATGACAAATTTTAGGAAAAAAGTCAAAAATTACATTTACGTCTAAAGTACCATAAAGGGTATGTAAAATGTTTACATACAAGTCAATTTGATAAAAAAATTACAAATTTTAGGAAAAAAGTCACAAATGACATTTACGTCTAAAGTACCATAAAGGGTATGTAAAATGTTTACATATAAGTCAATTTCATAAAAAAATGACAAATTTAACGAAAAAAGTCAAAAATGACATTTACGCCTAAAGTACCATAAAGGGTATGTAAAATGTTTACATACAAGTCAATTTGATAAAAAAATGACAAATTTTAGGAAAAAAGTCAAAAATGACATTTACGCCTAAAGTACCATAAAGGGTATGTAAAATGTTTACATACAAGTCAATTTGATAAAAAAATGACAAATTTTAGGAAAAAGTCAAAAATGACATTTACGCCTAAAGTACCATAAAGGGTATGTAAAATGTTTACATACAAGTCAATTTGATAAAAAAATGACAAATTTTAGGAAAAAAGTCAAAAATGACATTTACGCCTAAAGTACCATAAAGGGTATGTAAAATGTTTACATACAAGTCAATTTGATAAAAAAATGATAAATTTTAGGAAAAAAGTCAAAAATGACATTTACGTCTAAAGTACCATAAAGGGTATGTAAAATGTTTACATACAAGTCAATTTGATAAAAAAATTACAAATTTTAGGAAAAAAGTCAAAAATGACGGTTACTTCTAAAGTACCATAAAGGGTATGTAAAATGTTTACATGCAAGTCAATTTGATAAAAAAATGACAAATTTTAGGAAAAAAGTCAAAAATGACATTTACGCCTAAAGTACCATAAAGGGTATGTAAAATGTTTACATACAAGTCAATTTGATAAAAAAATGACAAATTTTGGGGAAAAAGTCAAAAATGACATTTACTTCTAAAGTACCATAAAGGGTATGTAAAATGTTTACATACAAGTCAATTTGATAAAAAAATGACAAATTTTAGGAAAAAAGTCACAAATGACATTTACGTCTAAAGTACCATAAAGGGTATGTAAAATGTTTACATACAAGTCAATTTGATAAAAAAATGACAAATTTTAGGAAAAAAGTCAAAAATGACATTTACGTCTAAAGTACCATAAAGGGTATGTAAAATGTTTACATACAAGTCAATTTGATAAAAAAATGACAAATTTTAGGAAAAAAGTCAAAAATGACATTTTCGTCTAAAGTACCATAAAGGGTATGTAAAATGTTTACATACAAGTCAATTTGATAAAAAAATGACAAATTTTAGGAAAAAAGTCACAAATGACATTTACGTCTAAAGTACCATAAAGGGTATGTAAAATGTTTACATACAAGTCAATTTGATAAAAAAATGACAAATTTTAGGAAAAAAGTCACAAATGACATTTACGTCTAAAGTACCATAAAGGGTATGTAAAATGTTTACATACAAGTCAATTTGATAAAAAAATGACAAATTTTAGGAAAAAAGTCACAAATGACATTTACGTCTAAAGTACCATAAAGGGTATGTAAAATGTTTACATACAAGTCAATTTGATAAAAAAATGACAAATTTTAGGCAAAAAGTCAAAAATGACATTTACGTCTAAAGTACCATAAAGGGTATGTAAAATGTTTACATACAAGTCAATTTGATAAAAAAATGACAAATTTTAGGAAAAAAGTCAAAAATGACATTTACGTCTAAAGTACCATAAAGGGTATGTAAAATGTTTACATACAAGTCAATTTGATAAAAAAATGATAAATTTTAGGAAAAAAGTCAAAAATGACATTTACGTCTAAAGTACCATAAAGGGTATGTAAAATGTTTACATACAAGTCAATTTGATAAAAAATGACAAATTTTAAGAAAAATGTCAAAAATGACGGTTACGTCTAAAGTACCATAAAGGGTATGTAAAATGTTTACATACAAGTCAATTTGATAAAAAAATGACAAATTTTAGGAAAAAAGTCAAAAATGACATTTACGCCTAAAGTACCATAAAGGGTATGTAAAATGTTTACATACAAGTCAATTTGATAAAAAAATGACAAATTTTAGGAAAAAAGTCAAAAATGACATTTACGTCTAAAGTACCATAAAGGGTATGTAAAATGTTTACATACAAGTCAATTTGATAAAAAAATGACAAATTTTAGGAAAAAAGTCACAAATGACATTTACGTCTAAAGTACCATAAAGGGTATGTAAAATGTTTACATACAAGTCAATTTGATAAAAAAATGACAAATTTTAGGAAAAAAGTCACAAATGACATTTACGTCTAAAGTACCATAAAGGGTATGTAAAATGTTTACATACAAGTCAATTTGATAAAAAAATTACAAATTTTAGGAAAAAAGTCAAAAATGACATTTACGTCTAAAGTACCATAAAGGGTATGTAAAATGTTTACATACAAGTCAATTTGATAAAAAAATGACAAATTTTAGGAAAAAAGTCACAAATGACATTTACGTCTAAAGTACCATAAAGGGTATGTAAAATGTTTACATACAAGTCAATTTGATAAAAAAATGATAAATTTTAGGAAAAAAGTCAAAAATGACATTTACGTCTAAAGTACCATAAAGGGTATGTAAAATGTTTACATACAAGTCAATTTGATAAAAAATGACAAATTTTAGGAAAAAGTCAAAAATGACGGTTACGTCTAAAGTACCATAAAGGGTATGTAAAATGTTTACATACAAGTCAATTTGATAAAAAAATGACAAATTTAACGAAAAAAGTCAAAAATGACATTTACGCCTAAAGTACCATAAAGGGTATGTAAAATGTTTACATACAAGTCAATTTGATAAAAAAATGACAAATTTTAGGAAAAAAGTCAAAAATGACATTTACGCCTAAAGTACCATAAAGGGTATGTAAAATGTTTACATACAAGTCAATTTGATAAAAAAATGATAAATTTTAGGAAAAAAGTCAAAAATTACATTTACGTCTAAAGTACCATAAAGGGTATGTAAAATGTTTACATACAAGTCAATTTGATAAAAAAATGACAAATTTTAGGAAAAAAGTCAAAAATTACATTTACGTCTAAAGTACCATAAAGGGTATGTAAAATGTTTACATACAAGTCAATTTGATAAAAAAATTACAAATTTTAGGAAAAAAGTCACAAATGACATTTACGTCTAAAGTACCATAAAGGGTATGTAAAATGTTTACATATAAGTCAATTTCATAAAAAAATGACAAATTTAACGAAAAAAGTCAAAAATGACATTTACGCCTAAAGTACCATAAAGGGTATGTAAAATGTTTACATACAAGTCAATTTGATAAAAAAATGACAAATTTTAGGAAAAAAGTCAAAAATGACATTTACGCCTAAAGTACCATAAAGGGTATGTAAAATGTTTACATACAAGTCAATTTGATAAAAAAATGACAAATTTTAGGAAAAAGTCAAAAATGACATTTACGCCTAAAGTACCATAAAGGGTATGTAAAATGTTTACATACAAGTCAATTTGATAAAAAAATGATAAATTTTAGGAAAAAAGTCAAAAATGACATTTACGTCTAAAGTACCATAAAGGGTATGTAAAATGTTTACATACAAGTCAATTTGATAAAAAAATGATAAATTTTAGGAAAAATGTCGAAAATGACGGTCACGTCTAAAGTACCCTAAAGGGTATGTAAAATATTTATATACAAGTCAATTTCATAAAAAAATGACAAATTTTATGAAACATGTAAAAAATGACGGTTACGTCTAAAGTACCATTAAAGGGTATGTAAAATGTTTATATACAAGTCAATTTCATAAAAAAATGACAAATTTTAGAAAAATGTAAAAAATGACGGTTACTTCTAAAGTACCATTAAAGGGTATGTAAAATGTTTATATACAAGTCAATTTCATAAAAAAATGACAAATTTTAGAAAAAATGTCGAAAATGACGGTCACGTCTAAAGTACCATTAAAGGGTATGTAAAATGTTTACATATAAGTCAATTTCATAAAAAAATTCCAAATTTTAGAAAAAATGTCGAAAATGACGGTCACGTCTAAAGTACCCTAAAGGGTATGTAAAATGTTTACATACAAGTCAATTTCATAAAAAAATGACAAATTTTAGGAAAAATGTAAAAAATGACGGTTACGTCTAAAGTACCATTAAAGGGTATGTAAAATGTTTATATACAAGTCAATTTGATAAAAAATGACAAATTTTAAGAAAAATGTCAAAAATGACGGTTACGTCTAAAGTACCATAAAGGGTATGTAAAATGTTTACATACAAGTCAATTTCTTAAAAAAATGACAAATTTAACGAAAAAAGTCAAAAATGACATTTACGCCTAAAGTACCATAAAGGGTATGTAAAATGTTTACATACAAGTCAATTTGATAAAAAAATGACAAATTTTAGGAAAAAAGTCAAAAATGACATTTACGCCTAAAGTACCATAAAGGGTATGTAAAATGTTTACATACAAGTCAATTTGATAAAAAAATGATAAATTTTAGGAAAAAAGTCAAAAATGACATTTACGTCTAAAGTACCATAAAGGGTATGTAAAATGTTTACATACAAGTCAATTTGATAAAAAAATTACAAATTTTAGGAAAAATGTCAAAAATGACGGTTACTTCTAAAGTACCATAAAGGGTATGTAAAATGTTTACATACAAGTCAATTTGATAAAAAAATTACAAATTTTAGGAAAAAAGTCAAAAATGACGGTTACTTCTAAAGTACCATAAAGGGTATGTAAAATGTTTACATGCAAGTCAATTTGATAAAAAAATGACAAATTTTAGGAAAAAAGTCAAAAATGACATTTACGCCTAAAGTACCATAAAGGGTATGTAAAATGTTTACATACAAGTCAATTTGATAAAAAAATGACAAATTTTAGGGAAAAAGTCAAAAATGACATTTACTTCTAAAGTACCATAAAGGGTATGTAAAATGTTTACATACAAGTCAATTTGATAAAAAAATGACAAATTTTAGGAAAAAAGTCAAAAATGACATTTACGCCTAAAGTACCATAAAGGGTATGTAAAATGTTTACATGCAAGTCAATTTGATAAAAAAATGACAAATTTTAGGAAAAAAGTCAAAAATGACATTTACGCCTAAAGTACCATAAAGGGTATGTAAAATGTTTACATACAAGTCAATTTGATAAAAAAATTACAAATTTTAAGAAAAATGTCAAAAATGACGGTTACTTCTAAAGTACCATAAAGGGTATGTAAAATGTTTACATACAAGTCAATTTGATAAAAAAATGACAAATTTTAGGAAAAAAGTCAAAAATGACATTTACGCCTAAAGTACCATAAAGGGTATGTAAAATGTTTACATGCAAGTCAATTTGATAAAAAAATGACAAATTTTAGGAAAAAAGTCAAAAATAACATTTACGCCTAAAGTACCATAAAGGGTATGTAAAATGTTTACATACAAGTCAATTTGATAAAAAAATGACAAATTTTAGGGAAAAAGTCAAAAATGACATTTACGTCTAAAGTACCATAAGGGATATGTAAAATGTTTACATACAAGTCAATTTGATAAAAAAATGACAAATTTTAGGAAAAAAGTCAAAAATGACATTTACGTCTAAAGTACTATAAAGGAAATGTAAAATGTTTACATACAAGTCAATTTGATAAAAAAATGACAAATTTTAGGAAAAAAGTCAAAAATGACATTTACTTCTAAAGTACCATAAAGGGTATGTAAAATGTTTACATACAAGTCAATTTGATAAAAAAATGACAAATTTTAGGAAAAAAGTCAAAAATGACATTTACGTCTAAAGTACCATAAAAGGTATGTAAAATGTTTACATACAAGTCAATTTGATAAAAAAATGACAAATTTTAGGAAAAAAGTCAAAAATGACATTTACGTCTAAAGTACCATAAAGGGTATGTAAAATGTTTACATACAAGTCAATTTGATAAAAAAATGACAAATTTTAGGAAAAAAAGTCAAAAATGACATTTACGTCTAAAGTACCATAAAGGGTATGTAAAATGTTTACATACAAGTCAATTTGATAAAAAAATGACAGATTTTAGGAAAAAAGTCAAAAATGACATTTACGTCTAAAGTACCATAAAGGGTATGTAAAATGTTTACATATAAGTCAACTTGATAAAAAAATGACAAATTTTAGGATGAAAGTCAATAATGACATTTACGTCTAAAGTACCATAAAGGGTATGTAAAATGTTTACATACAAGTCAATTTGATAAAAAAATGACAAATTTTAGGAAAAAAGTCAAAAATGACATTTACGTCTAAAGTACCATAAAGGGTATGTAAAATGTATACATACAAGTCAATTTGATAAAAAAATGACAAATTTTAGGAAAAAAGTCAAAAATGACATTTACGTCTAAAGTACCATAAAGGGTATGTAAAATGTTTACATACAAGTCAATTTGATAAAAAAATGGTAAATTTTAGGCAAAAAGTCAAAAATGACATTTACGTCTAAAGTACCATAAAGGGTATGTAAAATGTTTACATACAAGTCAATTTGATAAAAAAATGACAAATTTTAGGAAAAAAGTCAAAAATGACATTTACGTCTAAAGTACCATAAAGGGTATGTAAAATGTTTACATACAAGTCAATTTGATAAAAAAATTACAAATTTTAGGAAAAAAGTCACAAATGACATTTACGTCTAAAGTACCATAAAGGGTATGTAAAATGTTTACATACAAGTCAATTTGATAAAAAAATGACAAATTTTAGGAAAAAAGTCAAAAATGACATTTACGTCTAAAGTACCATAAAGGGTATGTAAAATGTTTACATACAAGTCAATTTGATAAAAAAATGACAAATTTTAGGAAAAAAGTCAAAAATGACATTTTCGTCTAAAGTACCATAAAGGGTATGTAAAATGTTTACATACAAGTCAATTTGATAAAAAAATGACAAATTTTAGGAAAAAAGTCACAAATGACATTTACGTCTAAAGTACCATAAAGGGTATGTAAAATGTTTACATACAAGTCAATTTGATAAAAAAATGACAAATTTTAGGAAAAAAGTCACAAATGACATTTACGTCTAAAGTACCATAAAGGGTATGTAAAATGTTTACATACAAGTCAATTTGATAAAAAAATGACAAATTTTAGGAAAAAAGTCACAAATGACATTTACGTCTAAAGTACCATAAAGGGTATGTAAAATGTTTACATACAAGTCAATTTGATAAAAAAATGACAAATTTTAGGAAAAAAGTCAAAAATGACATTTACGTCTAAAGTACCATAAAGGGTATGTAAAATGTTTACATACAAGTCAATTTGATAAAAAAATGACAAATTTTAGGAAAAAAGTCACAAATGACATTTACGTCTAAAGTACCATAAAGGGTATGTAAAATGTTTACATACAAGTCAATTTGATAAAAAAATTACAAATTTTAGGAAAAAAGTCACAAATGACATTTACGTCTAAAGTACCATAAAGGGTATGTAAAATGTTTACATATAAGTCAATTTCATAAAAAAATGACAAATTTAACGAAAAAAGTCAAAAATGACATTTACGCCTAAAGTACCATAAAGGGTATGTAAAATGTTTACATACAAGTCAATTTGATAAAAAAATGACAAATTTTAGGAAAAAAGTCAAAAATGACATTTACGCCTAAAGTACCATAAAGGGTATGTAAAATGTTTACATACAAGTCAATTTGATAAAAAAATGACAAATTTTAGGAAAAAGTCAAAAATGACATTTACGCCTAAAGTACCATAAAGGGTATGTAAAATGTTTACATACAAGTCAATTTGATAAAAAAATGACAAATTTTAGGAAAAAAGTCAAAAATGACATTTACGCCTAAAGTACCATAAAGGGTATGTAAAATGTTTACATACAAGTCAATTTGATAAAAAAATGATAAATTTTAGGAAAAAAGTCAAAAATGACATTTACGTCTAAAGTACCATAAAGGGTATGTAAAATGTTTACATACAAGTCAATTTGATAAAAAAATTACAAATTTTAGGAAAAAAGTCAAAAATGACGGTTACTTCTAAAGTACCATAAAGGGTATGTAAAATGTTTACATGCAAGTCAATTTGATAAAAAAATGACAAATTTTAGGAAAAAAGTCAAAAATGACATTTACGCCTAAAGTACCATAAAGGGTATGTAAAATGTTTACATACAAGTCAATTTGATAAAAAAATGACAAATTTTGGGGAAAAAGTCAAAAATGACATTTACTTCTAAAGTACCATAAAGGGTATGTAAAATGTTTACATACAAGTCAATTTGATAAAAAAATGACAAATTTTAGGAAAAAAGTCACAAATGACATTTACGTCTAAAGTACCATAAAGGGTATGTAAAATGTTTACATACAAGTCAATTTGATAAAAAAATGACAAATTTTAGGAAAAAAGTCAAAAATGACATTTACGTCTAAAGTACCATAAAGGGTATGTAAAATGTTTACATACAAGTCAATTTGATAAAAAAATGACAAATTTTAGGAAAAAAGTCAAAAATGACATTTTCGTCTAAAGTACCATAAAGGGTATGTAAAATGTTTACATACAAGTCAATTTGATAAAAAAATGACAAATTTTAGGAAAAAAGTCACAAATGACATTTACGTCTAAAGTACCATAAAGGGTATGTAAAATGTTTACATACAAGTCAATTTGATAAAAAAATGACAAATTTTAGGAAAAAAGTCACAAATGACATTTACGTCTAAAGTACCATAAAGGGTATGTAAAATGTTTACATACAAGTCAATTTGATAAAAAAATGACAAATTTTAGGAAAAAAGTCACAAATGACATTTACGTCTAAAGTACCATAAAGGGTATGTAAAATGTTTACATACAAGTCAATTTGATAAAAAAATGACAAATTTTAGGCAAAAAGTCAAAAATGACATTTACGTCTAAAGTACCATAAAGGGTATGTAAAATGTTTACATACAAGTCAATTTGATAAAAAAATGACAAATTTTAGGAAAAAAGTCAAAAATGACATTTACGTCTAAAGTACCATAAAGGGTATGTAAAATGTTTACATACAAGTCAATTTGATAAAAAAATGATAAATTTTAGGAAAAAAGTCAAAAATGACATTTACGTCTAAAGTACCATAAAGGGTATGTAAAATGTTTACATACAAGTCAATTTGATAAAAAATGACAAATTTTAAGAAAAATGTCAAAAATGACGGTTACGTCTAAAGTACCATAAAGGGTATGTAAAATGTTTACATACAAGTCAATTTGATAAAAAAATGACAAATTTTAGGAAAAAAGTCAAAAATGACATTTACGCCTAAAGTACCATAAAGGGTATGTAAAATGTTTACATACAAGTCAATTTGATAAAAAAATGACAAATTTTAGGAAAAAAGTCAAAAATGACATTTACGTCTAAAGTACCATAAAGGGTATGTAAAATGTTTACATACAAGTCAATTTGATAAAAAAATGACAAATTTTAGGAAAAAAGTCACAAATGACATTTACGTCTAAAGTACCATAAAGGGTATGTAAAATGTTTACATACAAGTCAATTTGATAAAAAAATGACAAATTTTAGGAAAAAAGTCACAAATGACATTTACGTCTAAAGTACCATAAAGGGTATGTAAAATGTTTACATACAAGTCAATTTGATAAAAAAATTACAAATTTTAGGAAAAAAGTCAAAAATGACATTTACGTCTAAAGTACCATAAAGGGTATGTAAAATGTTTACATACAAGTCAATTTGATAAAAAAATGACAAATTTTAGGAAAAAAGTCACAAATGACATTTACGTCTAAAGTACCATAAAGGGTATGTAAAATGTTTACATACAAGTCAATTTGATAAAAAAATGATAAATTTTAGGAAAAAAGTCAAAAATGACATTTACGTCTAAAGTACCATAAAGGGTATGTAAAATGTTTACATACAAGTCAATTTGATAAAAAATGACAAATTTTAGGAAAAAGTCAAAAATGACGGTTACGTCTAAAGTACCATAAAGGGTATGTAAAATGTTTACATACAAGTCAATTTGATAAAAAAATGACAAATTTAACGAAAAAAGTCAAAAATGACATTTACGCCTAAAGTACCATAAAGGGTATGTAAAATGTTTACATACAAGTCAATTTGATAAAAAAATGACAAATTTTAGGAAAAAAGTCAAAAATGACATTTACGCCTAAAGTACCATAAAGGGTATGTAAAATGTTTACATACAAGTCAATTTGATAAAAAAATGATAAATTTTAGGAAAAAAGTCAAAAATTACATTTACGTCTAAAGTACCATAAAGGGTATGTAAAATGTTTACATACAAGTCAATTTGATAAAAAAATGACAAATTTTAGGAAAAAAGTCAAAAATTACATTTACGTCTAAAGTACCATAAAGGGTATGTAAAATGTTTACATACAAGTCAATTTGATAAAAAAATTACAAATTTTAGGAAAAAAGTCACAAATGACATTTACGTCTAAAGTACCATAAAGGGTATGTAAAATGTTTACATATAAGTCAATTTCATAAAAAAATGACAAATTTAACGAAAAAAGTCAAAAATGACATTTACGCCTAAAGTACCATAAAGGGTATGTAAAATGTTTACATACAAGTCAATTTGATAAAAAAATGACAAATTTTAGGAAAAAAGTCAAAAATGACATTTACGCCTAAAGTACCATAAAGGGTATGTAAAATGTTTACATACAAGTCAATTTGATAAAAAAATGACAAATTTTAGGAAAAAGTCAAAAATGACATTTACGCCTAAAGTACCATAAAGGGTATGTAAAATGTTTACATACAAGTCAATTTGATAAAAAAATGATAAATTTTAGGAAAAAAGTCAAAAATGACATTTACGTCTAAAGTACCATAAAGGGTATGTAAAATGTTTACATACAAGTCAATTTGATAAAAAAATGATAAATTTTAGGAAAAATGTCGAAAATGACGGTCACGTCTAAAGTACCCTAAAGGGTATGTAAAATATTTATATACAAGTCAATTTCATAAAAAAATGACAAATTTTATGAAACATGTAAAAAATGACGGTTACGTCTAAAGTACCATTAAAGGGTATGTAAAATGTTTATATACAAGTCAATTTCATAAAAAAATGACAAATTTTAGAAAAATGTAAAAAATGACGGTTACTTCTAAAGTACCATTAAAGGGTATGTAAAATGTTTATATACAAGTCAATTTCATAAAAAAATGACAAATTTTAGAAAAAATGTCGAAAATGACGGTCACGTCTAAAGTACCATTAAAGGGTATGTAAAATGTTTACATATAAGTCAATTTCATAAAAAAATTCCAAATTTTAGAAAAAATGTCGAAAATGACGGTCACGTCTAAAGTACCCTAAAGGGTATGTAAAATGTTTACATACAAGTCAATTTCATAAAAAAATGACAAATTTTAGGAAAAATGTAAAAAATGACGGTTACGTCTAAAGTACCATTAAAGGGTATGTAAAATGTTTATATACAAGTCAATTTGATAAAAAATGACAAATTTTAAGAAAAATGTCAAAAATGACGGTTACGTCTAAAGTACCATAAAGGGTATGTAAAATGTTTACATACAAGTCAATTTCTTAAAAAAATGACAAATTTAACGAAAAAAGTCAAAAATGACATTTACGCCTAAAGTACCATAAAGGGTATGTAAAATGTTTACATACAAGTCAATTTGATAAAAAAATGACAAATTTTAGGAAAAAAGTCAAAAATGACATTTACGCCTAAAGTACCATAAAGGGTATGTAAAATGTTTACATACAAGTCAATTTGATAAAAAAATGATAAATTTTAGGAAAAAAGTCAAAAATGACATTTACGTCTAAAGTACCATAAAGGGTATGTAAAATGTTTACATACAAGTCAATTTGATAAAAAAATTACAAATTTTAGGAAAAATGTCAAAAATGACGGTTACTTCTAAAGTACCATAAAGGGTATGTAAAATGTTTACATACAAGTCAATTTGATAAAAAAATTACAAATTTTAGGAAAAAAGTCAAAAATGACGGTTACTTCTAAAGTACCATAAAGGGTATGTAAAATGTTTACATGCAAGTCAATTTGATAAAAAAATGACAAATTTTAGGAAAAAAGTCAAAAATGACATTTACGCCTAAAGTACCATAAAGGGTATGTAAAATGTTTACATACAAGTCAATTTGATAAAAAAATGACAAATTTTAGGGAAAAAGTCAAAAATGACATTTACTTCTAAAGTACCATAAAGGGTATGTAAAATGTTTACATACAAGTCAATTTGATAAAAAAATGACAAATTTTAGGAAAAAAGTCAAAAATGACATTTACGCCTAAAGTACCATAAAGGGTATGTAAAATGTTTACATGCAAGTCAATTTGATAAAAAAATGACAAATTTTAGGAAAAAAGTCAAAAATGACATTTACGCCTAAAGTACCATAAAGGGTATGTAAAATGTTTACATACAAGTCAATTTGATAAAAAAATTACAAATTTTAAGAAAAATGTCAAAAATGACGGTTACTTCTAAAGTACCATAAAGGGTATGTAAAATGTTTACATACAAGTCAATTTGATAAAAAAATGACAAATTTTAGGAAAAAAGTCAAAAATGACATTTACGCCTAAAGTACCATAAAGGGTATGTAAAATGTTTACATGCAAGTCAATTTGATAAAAAAATGACAAATTTTAGGAAAAAAGTCAAAAATAACATTTACGCCTAAAGTACCATAAAGGGTATGTAAAATGTTTACATACAAGTCAATTTGATAAAAAAATGACAAATTTTAGGGAAAAAGTCAAAAATGACATTTACGTCTAAAGTACCATAAGGGATATGTAAAATGTTTACATACAAGTCAATTTGATAAAAAAATGACAAATTTTAGGAAAAAAGTCAAAAATGACATTTACGTCTAAAGTACTATAAAGGAAATGTAAAATGTTTACATACAAGTCAATTTGATAAAAAAATGACAAATTTTAGGAAAAAAGTCAAAAATGACATTTACTTCTAAAGTACCATAAAGGGTATGTAAAATGTTTACATACAAGTCAATTTGATAAAAAAATGACAAATTTTAGGAAAAAAGTCAAAAATGACATTTACGTCTAAAGTACCATAAAAGGTATGTAAAATGTTTACATACAAGTCAATTTGATAAAAAAATGACAAATTTTAGGAAAAAAGTCAAAAATGACATTTACGTCTAAAGTACCATAAAGGGTATGTAAAATGTTTACATACAAGTCAATTTGATAAAAAAATGACAAATTTTAGGAAAAAAAGTCAAAAATGACATTTACGTCTAAAGTACCATAAAGGGTATGTAAAATGTTTACATACAAGTCAATTTGATAAAAAAATGACAGATTTTAGGAAAAAAGTCAAAAATGACATTTACGTCTAAAGTACCATAAAGGGTATGTAAAATGTTTACATATAAGTCAACTTGATAAAAAAATGACAAATTTTAGGATGAAAGTCAATAATGACATTTACGTCTAAAGTACCATAAAGGGTATGTAAAATGTTTACATACAAGTCAATTTGATAAAAAAATGACAAATTTTAGGAAAAAAGTCAAAAATGACATTTACGTCTAAAGTACCATAAAGGGTATGTAAAATGTATACATACAAGTCAATTTGATAAAAAAATGACAAATTTTAGGAAAAAAGTCAAAAATGACATTTACGTCTAAAGTACCATAAAGGGTATGTAAAATGTTTACATACAAGTCAATTTGATAAAAAAATGGTAAATTTTAGGCAAAAAGTCAAAAATGACATTTACGTCTAAAGTACCATAAAGGGTATGTAAAATGTTTACATACAAGTCAATTTGATAAAAAAATGACAAATTTTAGGAAAAAAGTCAAAAATGACATTTACGTCTAAAGTACCATAAAGGGTATGTAAAATGTTTACATACAAGTCAATTTGATAAAAAAATTACAAATTTTAGGAAAAAAGTCACAAATGACATTTACGTCTAAAGTACCATAAAGGGTATGTAAAATGTTTACATACAAGTCAATTTGATAAAAAAATGACAAATTTTAGGAAAAAAGTCAAAAATGACATTTACGTCTAAAGTACCATAAAGGGTATGTAAAATGTTTACATACAAGTCAATTTGATAAAAAAATGACAAATTTTAGGAAAAAAGTCAAAAATGACATTTTCGTCTAAAGTACCATAAAGGGTATGTAAAATGTTTACATACAAGTCAATTTGATAAAAAAATGACAAATTTTAGGAAAAAAGTCACAAATGACATTTACGTCTAAAGTACCATAAAGGGTATGTAAAATGTTTACATACAAGTCAATTTGATAAAAAAATGACAAATTTTAGGAAAAAAGTCACAAATGACATTTACGTCTAAAGTACCATAAAGGGTATGTAAAATGTTTACATACAAGTCAATTTGATAAAAAAATGACAAATTTTAGGAAAAAAGTCACAAATGACATTTACGTCTAAAGTACCATAAAGGGTATGTAAAATGTTTACATACAAGTCAATTTGATAAAAAAATGACAAATTTTAGGAAAAAAGTCAAAAATGACATTTACGTCTAAAGTACCATAAAGGGTATGTAAAATGTTTACATACAAGTCAATTTGATAAAAAAATGACAAATTTTAGGAAAAAAGTCACAAATGACATTTACGTCTAAAGTACCATAAAGGGTATGTAAAATGTTTACATACAAGTCAATTTGATAAAAAAATGATAAATTTTAGGAAAAAAGTCAAAAATGACATTTACGTCTAAAGTACCATAAAGGGTATGTAAAATGTTTACATACAAGTCAATTTGATAAAAAAATGACAAATTTTAGGAAAAAAGTCAAAAATGACATTTACGCCTAAAGTACCATAAAGGGTATGTAAAATGTTTACATACAAGTCAATTTGATAAAAAAATGATAAATTTTAGGAAAAAAGTCAAAAATGACATTTACGTCTAAAGTACCATAAAGGGTATGTAAAATGTTTACATACAAGTCAATTTGATAAAAAAATGACAAATTTTAGGAAAAAAGTCAAAAATTACATTTACGTCTAAAGTACCATAAAGGGTATGTAAAATGTTTACATACAAGTCAATTTGATAAAAAAATTACAAATTTTAGGAAAAAAGTCACAAATGACATTTACGTCTAAAGTACCATAAAGGGTATGTAAAATGTTTACATATAAGTCAATTTCATAAAAAAATGACAAATTTAACGAAAAAAGTCAAAAATGACATTTACGCCTAAAGTACCATAAAGGGTATGTAAAATGTTTACATACAAGTCAATTTGATAAAAAAATGACAAATTTTAGGAAAAAAGTCAAAAATGACATTTACGCCTAAAGTACCATAAAGGGTATGTAAAATGTTTACATACAAGTCAATTTGATAAAAAAATGACAAATTTTAGGAAAAAAGTCAAAAATGACATTTACGCCTAAAGTACCATAAAGGGTATGTAAAATGTTTACATACAAGTCAATTTGATAAAAAAATGATAAATTTTAGGAAAAAAGTCAAAAATGACATTTACGTCTAAAGTACCATAAAGGGTATGTAAAATGTTTACATACAAGTCAATTTGATAAAAAAATGATAAATTTTAGGAAAAAAGTCAAAAATTACATTTACGTCTAAAGTACCATAAAGGGTATGTAAAATGTTTACATACAAGTCAATTTGATAAAAAAATTACAAATTTTAGGAAAAAAGTCAAAAATTACATTTACGTCTAAAGTACCATAAAGGGTATGTAAAATGTTTACATACAAGTCAATTTGATAAAAAAATGATAAATTTTAGGAAAAAAGTCAAAAATGACATTTACGTCTAAAGTACCATAAAGGGTATGTAAAATGTTTACATACAAGTCAATTTGATAAAAAAATGACAAATTTTAGGAAAAAAGTCAAAAATTACATTTACGTCTAAAGTACCATAAAGGGTATGTAAAATGTTTACATACAAGTCAATTTGATAAAAAAATGACAAATTTTAGGAAAAAAGTCACAAATGACATTTACGTCTAAAGTACCATAAAGGGTATGTAAAATGTTTACATACAAGTCAATTTGATAAAAAAATGACAAATTTTAGGAAAAATGTCAAAAATGACGGTTACGTCTAAAGTACCATAAAGGGTATGTAAAATGTTTACATACAAGTCAATTTGATAAAAAATGACAAATTTTAAGAAAAATGTCAAAAATGACGGTTACGTCTAAAGTACCATAAAGGGTATGTAAAATGTTTACATACAAGTCAATTTCATAAAAAAATGACAAATTTAACGAAAAAAGTCAAAAATGACATTTACGCCTAAAGTACCATAAAGGGTATGTAAAATGTTTACATACAAGTCAATTTGATAAAAAAATGACAAATTTTAGGAAAAAAGTCAAAAATGACATTTACGCCTAAAGTACCATAAAGGGTATGTAAAATGTTTACATACAAGTCAATTTGATAAAAAAATGACAAATTTTAGGGAAAAAGTCAAAAATGACATTTACGTCTAAAGTACCATAAAGGATATGTAAAATGTTTACATACAAGTCAATTTGATAAAAAAATGACAAATTTTAGGAAAAAAGTCAAAAATGACATTTACGTCTAAAGTACTATAAAGGATATGTAAAATGTTTACATACAAGTCAATTTGATAAAAAAATGACAAATTTTAGGAAAAAAGTCAAAAATGACATTTACTTCTAAAGTACCATAAAGGGTATGTAAAATGTTTACATATAAGTCAATTTGATAAAAAAATGACAAATTTTAGGAAAAAAGTCAAAAATGACGGTTACGTCTAAAGTATCACAAAGGGTATGTAAAATGTTTACATACAAGTCAATTTGATAAAAAAATTACAAATTTTAGGAAAAAAGTCAAAAATGACATTTACGTCTAAAGTACCATAAAGGGTATGTAAAATGTTTACATACAAGTCAATTTGATAAAAAATGACGAATTTAAGGAAAAAAGTCAAAAATGACATTTACGTCTAAAGTACCATAAAGGGTATGTAAAATGTTTACATACAAGTCAATTTGATAAAAAAATGACAAATTTTAGGAAAAAAGTCAAAAATGACGGTTACGTCTAAAGTACCATAAAGGGTATGTAAAATGTTTACATACAAGTCAATTTGGTAAAGAAATGACAAATTTTAGGAAAACAGTCAAAAATGACATTTACGTCTAAAGTACCATAAAGTGTATGTAAAATGTTTACATACAAGTCAATTTGATAAAAAAATGACAAATTTTAGGTAAAACGTCAAAAATGACATTTACGTCTAAAGTACCATGAAGGGTATGTAAAATGTTTACATACAAGTCAATTTGATAAAAAATGACGAATTTTAGGAAAAAAGTCAAAAATGACATTTACGTCTAAAGTACCATAAAGGGTATGTAAAATGTTTACATACAAATCAATTTGGTAAAAAAATGACGAATTTTAGGAAAACAGTCAAAAATGACATTTACGTCTAAAGTACCATAAAGGATATGTAAAATGTTTACATACAAGTTAGTTTCATAAAAAAATGACAAATTTTAGGAAAAAAGTCAAAAATGACGGTTACGTCTAAAGTACCATAAAGGGTATGTAAAATGTTTACATACAAGTCAATTTCATAAAAAAATGACAAATTTAACGAAAAAAGTCAAAAATGACGGTTACTTCTAAAGTACCATAAAAGGTATGTAAAATGTTTACATTCAAGTCAATTTGATAAAAAAATGACAAATTTTAGGAAAAAAGTCAAAAATGACATTTACGCCTAAAGTACCATAAAGGGTATGTAAAATGTTTACATGCAAGTCAATTTGATAAAAAAATGACAAATTTTAGGAAAAAAGTCAAAAATTACATTTACGTCTAAAGTACCATAAAGGGTATGTAAAATGTTTACATACAAGTCAATTTGATAAAAAAATGATAAATTTTAGGAAAAAAGTCAAAAATGACATTTACGTCTAAAGTACCATAAAGGGTATGTAAAATGTTTACATACAAGTCAATTTGATAAAAAAATGACAAATTTTAGGAAAAAAGTCAAAAATTACATTTACGTCTAAAGTACCATAAAGGGTATGTAAAATGTTTACATACAAGTCAATTTGATAAAAAAATGACAAATTTTAGGAAAAAAGTCACAAATGACATTTACGTCTAAAGTACCATAAAGGGTATGTAAAATGTTTACATACAAGTCAATTTGATAAAAAAATGACAAATTTTAGGAAAAATGTCAAAAATGACGGTTACGTCTAAAGTACCATAAAGGGTATGTAAAATGTTTACATACAAGTCAATTTGATAAAAAATGACAAATTTTAAGAAAAATGTCAAAAATGACGGTTACGTCTAAAGTACCATAAAGGGTATGTAAAATGTTTACATACAAGTCAATTTCATAAAAAAATGACAAATTTAACGAAAAAAGTCAAAAATGACATTTACGCCTAAAGTACCATAAAGGGTATGTAAAATGTTTACATACAAGTCAATTTGATAAAAAAATGACAAATTTTAGGAAAAAAGTCAAAAATGACATTTACGCCTAAAGTACCATAAAGGGTATGTAAAATGTTTACATACAAGTCAATTTGATAAAAAAATGACAAATTTTAGGGAAAAAGTCAAAAATGACATTTACGTCTAAAGTACCATAAAGGATATGTAAAATGTTTACATACAAGTCAATTTGATAAAAAAATGACAAATTTTAGGAAAAAAGTCAAAAATGACATTTACGTCTAAAGTACTATAAAGGATATGTAAAATGTTTACATACAAGTCAATTTGATAAAAAAATGACAAATTTTAGGAAAAAAGTCAAAAATGACATTTACTTCTAAAGTACCATAAAGGGTATGTAAAATGTTTACATATAAGTCAATTTGATAAAAAAATGACAAATTTTAGGAAAAAAGTCAAAAATGACGGTTACGTCTAAAGTATCACAAAGGGTATGTAAAATGTTTACATACAAGTCAATTTGATAAAAAAATTACAAATTTTAGGAAAAAAGTCAAAAATGACATTTACGTCTAAAGTACCATAAAGGGTATGTAAAATGTTTACATACAAGTCAATTTGATAAAAAATGACGAATTTTAGGAAAAAAGTCAAAAATGACATTTACGTCTAAAGTACCATAAAGGGTATGTAAAATGTTTACATACAAGTCAATTTGATAAAAAAATGACAAATTTTAGGAAAAAAGTCAAAAATGACGGTTACGTCTAAAGTACCATAAAGGGTATGTAAAATGTTTACATACAAGTCAATTTGATAAAAAAATGACAAATTTTAGGAAAAAAGTCAAAAATGACATTTACGTCTAAAGTACCATAAAGGGTATGTAAAATGTTTACATACAAGTCAATTTGATAAAAAAATGACAAATTTTAGGAAAAAAGTCAAAAATGACGGTAACGTCTAAAGTACCATAAAAGGTATGTAAAATGTTTACATACAAGTCAATTTCTTAAAAAAATGACAAATTTTAGGAAAAAAGTCAAAAATGACATTTACGTCTAAAGGACCATAAAGGGTATGTAAAATGTTTACATACAAGTGTATTTCATAAAAAAATTCAAATTCTACGAATTTAGTAGTATATAAAAATATACAATGATGTGTTTTTTGTATCATTGTTATTTGCATTAAATGGATTTAGTTTAGATAATTTAATATCTAATGTATCCATTTTTATGCAAGCAACCACCATGCATAACAGTAAAAAATATGTCTTTATAGAAAACTGATCCTTAAGTATAGGACCATTAATAACTCTTTTCTTGTTTGCAGTTACCAATTTTAATTATGATAAATCTGTTAATCAGTCTGTCGAAATAATTGAACTCCAGGTCCAGCTTTAATATATTATATTTAATTTTTTGTAGAGATGATATATTCCTTAGTTCAACTTACGGATGGAATTTTACATGTAGCTCCTAGTACAGAAGTAATTAATAATGATGGCGATCAAGCTTCTGTGTATTGGAAGATCCATAGAACTTATTATTTGGCAAAAATCATGCAAGAATCTACGAGTAAATCTCTTTTGATATGGAAAAAAAAGCAACATGAGAAAGGTAATTATGTTAAGCTTTTAGATTGAATAAAATCCAATATAAAATATTATGCTCTCCCCCGTTGATCCAAATAAATATGTATTACTGAAAATTTTCTAAAGCCCATGTTTTCAGAATTTTTTTCGTATGTGTAAATATTAAAGTGAACTGAAAAATTTATTTTAGGAAGCTGGAATTTTGCCTTTTTTTCAAAATTTCGAATTATTTGAGATTGTAGCATTTTTTATAGATTATTTAAATTAATAAGTTGTTTGTAACTTTTTTACACTATTCATGGTACAACAATAATACAATATAGTCATTGGTAAAATAGACAGTAAATATTATACATATTTTTAAAATAACGATTTTTGGTACAAACATTAAAATAAAATGACAGCTTTGTGTTAATCGTGTATATAATTCTAATAATTAATAAAAAGGAATACAAACAATAATTCAAATTATCTCAATATAAAATCTCAGATAGGTCGGAAACTAATGTTTACAAAAAAGTATATTGCCATAAATTTACAATTTAGTATCTTATCTGATGTGTTACGTTTTAATAATTCCATATGATCATTATATGTTTTGCCTAGGCTGTGCAATAATACTGGGCTTAAGAAATAATGTTAGCCTTCTAATCCTAATTACCTAATATACAAAACGAATCTCATGAAAGGGGTCTGTTTGATTTAAGCGATTTCCATAAACTTTCATATTTTAGACCAATATTTCTTTAGTTCATTTATGTATAACTTTTTATAAAACACTCTCCATTTATAAGTAGTATTTGTCCTTAATACTTACTGTACTAGATATGTCTCTGGGATATATACCAAGAAGATCCTGGTCTACAGAAGAGAGAGTTGCAGCTCGAAGTCTATTTAAAAATAATATTGAAACTGGAAAGTCTCCCAGCTTTGAAATTTGCAAAAACATATTAAAAAAATGCGATGCATCCTCTGCTCAAGTAAAGGCTTGGATTAATTTTCATATAAAACAAAAAATGTCGCATCTCAAAAGGTTAGTACACTTATTTTTTGAATTTTAATATAGGTCTCTTAGACGAAATTTTACAGTCATGCTCTGACATGTATACATCTATTATCAAAAATGAGAAAGCGAATTTTATTTTATTTAAGCTAATCAACTCCCATATTGGTGGTTCAGTTATATTTACGATTATTTAGGCTGAAACCTTTTAACAGCTTGAGAGGATAGATAGAAAAAAAATAGCCTTACGAATGTAATTTTTATAATTACATAATTAATCAGTTACCCACCTCAATTACTAAGTGATGAACTTAATAATTTTCAACTAAGATTAGCACTTTGCCCTTGAGCTGCACTTCACTTTTAATTTTATTTAGTAGATGTACATTAATTTTAAAAATTTGTACTAATTTGTAACTGGTTTGTTAATTTTGTTTTGTTTGTTTTTGGCCTTTTATGTGTTTAAATTGAATTTAAAATCATTAAAACACTAATATTCTTATCTAAGGTATTTAAATTTTAACGAAAATTTACAGTTTAACAATGAACAGTTTACTATTTTTTCTTTAATATGTACGAGTATAAAGGCATAGTTCTAGATACATGAAAGACGCTGTTTAAGGTCTCCTCTATACCTAAGATTATATTCATAGCGGTACCCAAGCTTGCACTAATCCTTATAGCTACTACCTTTTTTATAAATTGGTTTTGCTTCAGTTTATAAATACATTTTAAAATCTAAAACTAATCTTCATTCACAGATAAGAAACGGAAGTCATGGACAACACCGGAAAAAAAATGTGTAGACAAATATTCGGTAAAGACGTTAACAGTGGAGTATACCCAAGCATGGCAAAAATTAGTTAGGCAATAAAAAAATATCCCGAATAACATGAGAGGACCCCAGAAATGGACAATCCTCTTCAGATTACTTGAAACTTTAGCAACCACTAAATCGAAGAAAGCTGAAATTGCAACACGGTTAAGTTCTAAAAAGACCAAATTTGACGGTACAATGCTGAACCGTTGTCAAGAGACATAAGCAAAATTACAAAAAGTACATTATGAAGAATATTATCACAAAATGATGAATTGAAATTCTACGTTTACTACCTTAGCAATGCGAGCTTAATTCAATAGAATTAATATGGTTTCAAGTTAAAGGTTACATTGCTAGAAATAACACAACTTTTAAATAACCAGATGTTAAAAACTTATTCAATAAGTCAATATATTAAGTAACGTATAAAAGAACAGAACTGTAAGAACAGAGAAAACAATGTGTGGTAACTTGATAACGTAATTGATATATTTACAGAAACTGTTATCATTTCTCTAGAATTAGATGAGAAGTCTTCTGAAGCAGACTGAGACGAACCATAATTTTATTATTATTTCGTATTTTTAATGTTTATATGTTTATTTATATAAAAAAAAAATTGGTGATCGGTAAATGAATAAAAAGATAAATGTTTTTATATTTTATCAAATATATTACCTAATACTGCGTTCTTGAATTTCTATTTATTTTGGAAACGCACATCTATGGTTTATTGATTTTGAAACTGACCATATTTCTGGGAGTTGACTCTCTTTTAATCTTCAAATAAAATATGGAACAGGATCATATAATGCTCATGAACCTCGCGAAAAATAAAAAAATCGTTATATATATATATATATATGAGGGCAGCTCCCAATATTTTTGGAATCTATATGAAATAATGTAATTAAACAAAAAAAATATTCTCTAATTGAAATTTACAACCTGCTACATATGTTAGCTATAACGAAATGTGATTAGGGTTTGTACACATGAGAGGAGAAGCCATCCAGTGATGACACTACAGAATAATTTAATTTTTTTTAAATGTTCAGATGAAGGTAACTGGTTTATTATGTCTGTTTCCTACTGCCTCTTTAGTCTTCTTACGACTTCAGGTTGGATGTGTAGCATTCTTGCGTCCTAGTTGGGACGGTCTGTTAGTTATTCAAGATAGTTCCTTGTTAGTCTAATAATTTCATCGTCAACAAATAGTATACCAGAGTCATCGTGTACAGTTTTGTTGCTAATGTACCATGAGGCGTTAAAAATTATTCTAAGTATTTTTGATTGGACTTTTTGGATTATTTTTGTGTTTGATGGCTTTGAGCAACCCCATAGTTGTATGCCATATATCCATATGAGCTTAATTATGCTTTTGTAGAGAAGCACTTTATTTTCTGTAGAGAGTTGAGATTTACTTCCAATTAGCCATTTCATCTGTCTTATTTTTAGGTTTATTTGGGTTTTCTTAGTGGAGATATGCGATTTCCAGATAAGCTTTTTGTCTAGTATTAATCCTAGGTACTTAACTTCTTCATTTACTGGCAACTGTATACCGTTTAGTGAGACAGTTGGACATATAACCTTTCTGTTTGTAAATGTAATTTGGGTTGATTGGGTGTGATTTGCTTTTACTCGCCATCTATGAAGCCAGGTTTGGAATTGGTTGAGGTGTGTTTGTAGGTTATTGGCTGCTACTTGTGAGTCTTCATCAACGGATATTATGCCCGTGTCATCGGCGAATGTAGCTGTTGTAGTGGAGTTAGTTGTGGGAATGTCAGCAGTGAATATTAGGTAAAGTATGGGACCCAAGACACTACCTTGGGGAACTCCTGAGTGGATAGGAATAAATAGAATAATCAGAAGTTGCTGTATTAAATTTAACTTGGAAGTATCGATCTGTTAGGTATGATTTTATTACAAGATAGTGTGGAGTAGGAAGGGATAGTTTAAGTTTGTATAGGAGCCCGTCATACCATACTCGGTCAAAGGCTTGTTCTATATCAAGGAAGGCAGCTGTGCTTATATTCTTGTCTTCAAGGCTTTTATGAATGCTATTTACTATTCTGTGACACTGTTGTACTGTTGAATGGCTTTCACGAAAGCCAAATTGATGTATTGGTATTATTGTATCTATTTCTGCATATTTCTGCATCTTCTATGATTTTATAAAGTAAGAATTTTTCAAGAGTTTTCGACATGATAGGTAGCAGGCTTATTGGGCGATATGAGTTAGCTCTGTTTGGCTCTTTACCTGGTTTGTTAATAGTTATTATTTGCGCAAACTTCCACATAATAGGAAAGTATACCGTTCTTGGTGTACTATTATAGATGGTGGTTAAAAGAACAATTGCTTTTCTGGGAACTAGTTTTAGTATAAGTCCGCTATCAGGTCAAATCCCGGAGCTTTATAATTACTTACATTGGAAATTGCTTGTTTCACTTCCGTAGGGGAGAGGGCTCTTGTTGGTAGCATATTCGGACAGGCTGTATCTAGGAAGTTCCTGATATCATCGTCGTTATTGTCGTAGTTTTATGGTTCAGGTGATTTAAAAAATTTTGATAGCAAATATTGATGCTTTGTCCTGATCGGTTTTTCCCCAACTTTCATTTTCTCGCTGAATAGGTGGGACGTGTTTAATTGGTCTCTTAAATGATTTTATGGCCTTCCAAATGGAGTGGTCATCTTTCGATACACTTGTGATATAAGATTCGAATGTGGCGTTTCGAGTTTCTTGTAGGACAGTTTTCAGTTGGCGTGTTGTCCTATTATATTCATTTTTATCCCCAGGGTTTCGACTATTTTGCCATCTCTTCTTTTTTGAGCAATAAGTAACTTTATATGTACCGGTACGTTGATTGTGGGTTCTTTATTTGTAACTGTTGGTGGAGTAGCTATATATGCTGCTTCTTGTATAGTCTGTGTAAGGTAGTTTGTTGCGTTATTAATGTCCTGCTAAGACTTATATTTTCCTGTAAGTATGTTTTAAATATGCACCAGTCGGTTTTTGGTGAAGTTAGTTTAGGTGTGTTTGGAAAAGTGATTATATGAGTACTGAGCATAGCAATAATTGGTGAATGGTCAGTTGAAAGGTCCTATGATGATTATTGTTATGCCTTTAAGTACAAAGAAGTCGAGCAGATCTGGTAACTTATTGGGATCTGTAGGCCAGTAAGTGGGTTGCCCGGTCGATAGGTAGGAACAGCTTAAGTTTGTAATTGCTTGTCTTAGGTTTCTGCCTTTTGTAGTACATCGATCCTCAATCTAAGTGTTTGGCATTCCAGTCTCCTCCGATAATGAACTTACCAGTTAGTTGATTAAACAGATCTTCATACTCCTCTGTACTTATTGCATGTCTAGGAGGGCTACAGATAGCAACCATATCAAAAGACCAGGGTTGAGAGCTTATATGGATTATTACTCCTTAGATTTTGTCTGTCTGATATTTGTTGCCTTCGTAATGTGTAATGGAGTTTCGAATTAGTATAGCAGAGCCACCATGTGCGGTACCATCAGGGTGATTAGTGGAGTACAATGAGTAGTGTGGGACTTTAAAAGCTGATCTGTCAGTGAAGTGTGTTTCAGAAAAGTACTACGTCAATTTTGTTGTGTTGAAGGAAATTCGTTACTTCAGCTATATGGTTTGACAAAACCTTTGTCTTCCACTCGGCTATACGGATGGATGTAATCTCCATTGCTAGGCTTTCTTATTAATTACAGCGGATAGCATGCTTATTGATTTAAATTCTCTTAAGAAGACATTCATTTGAGTACCTATATCCGTGGCTTGGTTATTTGAATTATTTTCACTAGTTACTTGTGCATAGGACATATTCCTTGATGTTTTGATGTTTCTTGGAATGAGTGTGGACGACTGGTCCTAATTTGGTTCGGTATTACTTGGGGCTGTGGCCTTTGTTGATTTTCGCCTTTGGTTTTATTTCTTGCATGCAGTATATCCATGTATACAGTACACCCTTTATAGTTGGCCTTATTATCTTCGTTACATAGTGCGCATTTTGGAGGTATGTTTCTTGGTTTTGTGCAATCAGCTGATGTATGAGCTCCATCGCATTTAACACATTTAAATGGTCTGGTACAATATTGCTGAGAATGTCCGTAAAGCTGACACCTAGTACATTGTATTAAATTTGTCTTCTTAGGTGGTGGCTCTACCACTATTTTCATATTATTTAAATAGTGGATTTCATATATTTGTTTATTGTTTTGGTTAGGTTCCAGGTCAACGTAAAACATCATCAGTTGTTGTTTAGTCGATCGGTGTCTTATATTTAGTATGTTACGTACTACATGTGCATGCTTTTTTAATTCATTTTTGATATTTCCGTTGAAATTGAGTAGTGCAAATTACGTATAACCACTCTGTATGCTCTATCCTCTTTCATTTGATATATGTGGTGAACAATTTTATTGTTATTTAGATGTCTTATGAGTATTCTATATGTTTCAGGGTTTTTAGTAGTTATTTGTCCAGTCTCTTGAAATTTTTTCACTAACTCTAGAACATACTTCCTACTGACCGGTTTATCTTGATATTTTTCATTAAATCACTGAGCAGTTACATTTGCACACTTATTGTAAAATAAAGCGAAATGATATCTACCCTTTTCGCAATGAAATAAACCATGGTATTTAATTTTGAAAAACACAATTAAACAAACCTTCACTTCGATATACGAATCCAATAATTTCAATTTCTTTATGTGTCCGTATCGTATCCATTTATCTTTTACAAATGTGATAAAAAAATAACAAAAACAATGCAAAGCAAGAAAATGAACATTTAAACTATTGGCGTACTCAACAACCCATGTGCCATTTTCACTATTTTGACAAAATTGAAAAAATTCCAATTTTAAAAACTCTTATTAAAAACTAAACAAGTGCATAATTTAAATTTTAAAATGTATTTTTTTAAAAAGGATCAGGCCGAATTTTAAAATTTAATGACTGTCATAAAGATAATTGAAAGGGCATTAAAATGATGCCTTACTTGACCCCTAATGCCATTTAAATATTTTGGGGTGATTGTTACCCTCGCTTGGAGGTGTAAGTAGCGAAGTCGAAAATACCGGAAAAAAGTGTCCCCTTTTGATCAAAAATCGACGGGTCTCTGCGTTATTTTAAAACGTTGACGATGTACCTGATAATAGCTCTGTTATATTTTGGTTTGGCCACTCTGTATATATCATCAATTTGAAGGGAATTTTAATGTAAACTAACTTAAAACGAACTCACTTTCAATTTATCAGCAGAAAATAAGTATTTCATAACAATGGTATGATAAGAATTTGTGTTGTTTTTATGCAATAAACAAAATGGAAAAATGTAATACCGCAAACTATATTATTTAGATTTTATTACGATGAACTAACAATGGCGACAATTAACTTTTAATATAAACAGATTGTTATTTATGATTTACTGAAATATTTGTTTCTTAAAATAATATGATCGTAGAGAAAGTCTTGTGTGCAATTCGAGCGACAAAGTACTTTTTCGTTTTCGACAGATTGACTTTCTATTTCAACGAGAAAAAGTAACACTTTCCACTTTTAGTAAACAAATAGCTATTTTATTAATTACGATATCTACAGAGTGGACCAGAATTGTGAAAACGGGCAATTATCTCGTAAATTATTAGTCCGAATTCTAGAAAATTTGGGATAAGCCTATTTTGGGAGACGAAGATTCCAGATTTGACATTTGCAATGTTTCTAGATTTGCCGTTTCTCTGATATTATTAGTTACTTTGGTTTTTTAAATATATCACCCTGTATATTCAATCATTTTTAGAGAAATGTGGTAGACGCCTTCCACCATCAATTAGGGTACTAGCAAATCACAAATGGAGCACATTTTGAATATTTGATTAAGTAATCATTATTTTATATGTAATGTTGTAATCTTTAAATTGTTACGTTTTAATGTAATGTTGAAAATAGTTTGTATTAAAAAATGTATTGAGATAATTAGGCGTTGCCAGACTTCTGTTTTTTTTATTTAAGATCTTCTAGACGACCTAAAATTATAAGTCTTACATATGATTGAACTCGTATTGAAGAGAAGATTCCAAAAATGACTGAATTTACAGGGTGATGTATTTAAAAAACCAAAGTGACTAATAATATCAGAGAAACGGCAAATCTAGCAACATTGCAAATTTCAAATCTGGAATCTCCGTATCCCAAAATAAGCTTATCCCAAATATATATGTATGTTAGAGTAATAACGTAAAACCCCGTATAAAGACGTGATGCCCGAGTAGGCCCGAGTAGGCCCGCGCATGACCGACGAGACGATGGCGCAAGGGAGAAGGGGCATTCAATAAGTAGCTTTTGACATGATTGCGTCAATAAATCATTAAAGTGTGTTTCTCTGACTTTTATTTAGGGTAGAAACCCCAACGTGTTAAGTTATGCTTACATGTATATATAAGGTGGTTGATGATATGATGAACAAATATTCAGTTTGTTCATAAAGTATGGAATACATTCATTTTAAGCTAAACAAACAATTTTGAGGAAAAATCCTAAGACAGTTTGGTTTTTGATTTTAATTTAATGTATTTTTACATAACAATGAAATATACAAGGTAAACCTTTTATGAGTAACCTTTGGTTATCATTATTGTAAAAACTTGTCAGATGTAAAAAATTGTGATAATAACTCAGTAGGCTACTTTAATACTCACTAATGACAGTGACAAGTTGCGAACTCAAAAAGAGGCCGTTCAGCACTTGCCGAGGATACTAAATTAAAAAGTTTATTGGCTATGGAAGAAAATCCATACAACAGCGTTCGGCAAGTTAATCGAGAATATGAAGTTCCTTTTACTTCTATCATAAAGTATTAAAACATGAAAAGTGACTACCCTTTAAGGTGCACCTAGTATAAGAACTTACAGATGACGATCCGGATCGTAGAATGGAATTTAGCGAAACTTTGATGGATAAGTGTAGTAATGATCCACCTTTCGCAAAAAACGTTATTTTTTCTGATGAATGCATATTTACATTAAACATTCAAGTCAACAGACAGAATTGTATATATTGAGCAAAGAAAATCATAAATGGTTGAGAGAACATCACACTCAATATCCACAGAAAATTAATGTTTGGGCAGGAATTGTTCGAAATAATTTTTTTTTTCAATTCCAACTTTAATTAATTTATTCCTTAGTGCAAACATTCCCGGAAATATCGATAAAAGTCTGTGGTATCAACAAGAAGAGGCGCCTCCACATTATGCAGCCGCCGTTCGAACATATCTTTTCCCCAATAAGTGGATCGGTAGACGAGGACCCATTGTGTGGTTACCAAGATCACTGGTTTTACGCCATTAGATTTCTTTTTGTGATTTAAAAGATAGAATAAAGCTAGAAATAAATAACAATTCTCAGGAAACTATTAATAAAGTTGAGCAGGTATTTATTGATCGCTTAGGACGCTGTTAAGCTCAAGAAGGAAGACAATTCGAACACTTACTGTAATTTATTGTGTGGCAATTTAATGTAACTGTTGTATTATTTTGTTATTTTAATTTCATTTAAGGTCTTCAAAAATAGAGATTTTAAAATTATTGTATCTTCAAAACTATTAATTACCAAACACAAGCATGATACATTTTTGGAATAGTTTTGAAATTTGCAATCTAAAAAAATAAAAGATACAGGATGTGCCATTTAAAAATTGTCAATGACATCGATACTCATAAATGGTTTGCCCTATATATTTTATTATATAAAGACATTAAATTAAAATCAAAAACCGACCTGTCTCAGGATTTTTCCTTAAAATTGTTTGTTTAGTTTAAAATGAATTTATTCCATACTTTATGAACACTATATGTATCACTGCAATTGACTCACCATTTAGCTATAATACAGGGTGGCCCAACGAAAACTTGACATGGATTTGGACAATATGATCGTAGCAAAAGAAAAACGCTCGGACAGGTCGATTTTTGTTCCGAGGGGGACATTTTTTACGCTACTCGCAGCATCGTCAATTCAACCCTAGACCACTGGGGTGAACAACCCTTAGAATTTAAATAGGGAATAAGGGTTGAGTCGCATATTGTATGAAAATCCATTGAATTCACTAAACAATTATATGCAGTTTTTAAATTTGGATAAACTATTAACAAAAAAATAATTTTTTCCCGCAAATGAACCTTTTTCCAAGTTAGAAACTTTTAAATTTTTGCAAATGCAGTTTTTTTAAATTTGAATAAAGTTTAGAGTCAATATTACTTACTTTATCTTCATCTTAACAAATGCTTAAAATGCCCACCATCAACTTTCATACAATGGTAAAGGTTCTGTCGGAAACGTGCCCGAACAATTTGTAGCATTTCTTAGGTGATTTGGCGACATTCGTACGTGATTCGTTGTTGTAAATCTTCGAGTGAAGCAGGTGTAGCAGAATAAATTCTGCTCTTCAAATAACCCGACAGAAAAAAATATAAAGGAATAAGGTCTGGTGATCATGTGGGCCATTCGATTGATCCTCGTCTTCCAGTTAAGTTTTAATTTAAGTTACAATAAAATTCCCATCAAATTAGTGAAATATATAACACTGTCTATGTACGTTGTACAGTTGTAATTAAAAGTGTTTGAGCGTTTTTAACATTTTGTCGACAAAGCTGTCATTTGACGTCACTTCTTGGAAAAACGTTAATTTTGCAGTAACTTATCGAAGAGTAAAAGACCACTTTGCATAGTGATCGTAGAAAAAATATATTTTACATATAAGATTTCATTATATTAAATAGATAAATAGCCAGTCAAAACAGTCCAACCTGATATTTGGCAGTATTCATTAGATTTTTAGAAAATGTTGAATAAGGAATATACCATGTATGGCACATTATTAAAAAGGTATTGCGATGAACTAATCAGCCATATGACCATCCATTACTTATCTTTCGATATTCGTAAAAAGTCTTAATTTAAGCCTAATACCTATTAAACATTTTGAACGTAATGAAAAAACACCTATTAGATTAACTAGCACCACTGAGGATAAACGCTACCAAATGTCTTTGTAACTATTTAGTAAATATTTGCAAAGTTTGTTATTTTTGATGTGATGAAAAAATGACACATTAGCCAAGCATAGGCGTTGCGTTTATTTTTCAGAGGAATTAATGTCGATTCTGTATGATACCCGTTAATTTTTAAAGGCAGTTAAAAATTCATATTTTTTACGTATATTTTCATTTATGAACTACAGATTTTGAAGCAGTCGTTAAAATTAAAAATTAAATTTCTTAAATAATATGGATGATAAACACAAATCTTGTGAAAAAAAGAAACCTAACCTAAAATAATTGGGTTATTTTTTGAATTACCTGCATGTATTGTCTTATACTTATTTAATTTCTAATGTTGATATTTATAAGTAATGGAAAGTTAAGGAGTTCGTGTATCGCGTATGATTAAAGCTCAAAAACATTTTATGGGCGACTATATTGAAAATAATAAAATATTACTGAATACCAAACTGGTGCCATCAGAGATTGCAGTATTTAAAAGTAAAAGTTAGAACTAACTAACCATTTAAATTTAAAAAGGTGAAAAAACATCTAAAGCCATTATTTTTATATTACAGAATTTTTTTAACACTACCTAGGTTTTAAATGATAACAATATCATTTTAAGGTATGTATTAACCGGGCACTTATAAAAATTATCAATTTTTGACGTACAGAATACCACGTATGGTTAAGTTTTAAAAGAAACGTTCAAATATACGTATCTATTTCTTGCAGAATATGGAATCAATTTTATCCGGAGTTAAAATTTTAACGATCCTTTAAAATTAACAAGTTGCTTACAAAATCGACTCTAATAGGCTTTGATCAAATTTTTTTAACAATATATAGTTAATACCGAAAGAAAAATAATGATTATATGAGCGATTAGTCCATCACGATATCATTCTAATGATGTGCCACACATGGTATATTCTCTACTAAAAATTAGGTGGTTGACATATGACAGACGTCTGTGTCGTGAAAATATGACTGTTTTGATTGGACCAATCTGTATAATTCAAGGATGAAATAAAAGACTTAATTAATTATCACACTAATTATTTTATTAATTATATGTCACGGAACTGACGGGCTAGTAGATCTGATTATATCCGATCTTCATCGAAACTAAGAAAAAATATTCAAATTAAATAATTAAATAATAATTAAATAATAATTCTTCAATTAAATACAAATTTTATTCTTGGCCGATTCTCTTGCGCATTTTATTAATTTACCTTTAAAATCCACTTAAATATAAATGTAGTTTTTATTTAACCGAAAAAATCTTTTCCAAAAACACCCATATTTATATAGTATTATTATTTTATATCCAAAAGCCAATGTTTTGCTTAACGCTGCCTTTCCAATTTCTGTATTTCAGAAAAGAAATACAATTTACCATGTCTCGATGTTACGTAATATTTAATATATGTTATCTTATATAAATATATAGTTTATATTTATAAAACAAAATGTTAAAATAATCATTTTAAAGTTACAAATGAAAGTGTAAATCTCAAGAAATGGACTTTTTTAATGAAAATTGTAATTATTTTGTCAAATTTTAATAAATATTAAAGTTTTTTACTTAAATAATAGTTAAAATTACAATTTTCATAATGAAAACTGTATTTTTTCAATAAAAACCAATTAGTTTTCGTAAAATATCGATGAGAATTGAACTTTTTTAATGAAAATTATAATTGTTTTATCAAACTTAAATAAAAATTAAAGTTCGTTTCTTAAATATTGCTCGAAATTAAACTTTTTCTTTACTAAAAACTGTATTTTTCTGGCAAATTTTAATAAAATCCAACAACTTCTCGTTAAATTTCAATAATAAATGGTCTTTTTTAATGCAAATTGTATTTCTTTTATCAAATTTTAATAACGATTGAAGTTTCTTACTTAAATATTAATTAAAATTAAACTCTTTTTTACTAAAAACTGTATTCTTCTGGCAAATTTTAATAAGTATTCAAGTTTTTTACTTAAATATCAGTTAAAATTAAACTTTTTCATAAAGAAAACTTTTTAAAGAACATTGTAATAACTTTATCAAACTTTAATAAAGTTTTTTTCTTAAATATTGATCAATATTAAACTATTTTTAGAAAAAACTGTCAAATTTCAACAAAAATCAACAATTTCTCATAAAATTACATTAAGGAATGGTCTTTTTAAATGTAAATTTTAATTCTATTATGAAATTTTAATCAAAATGGAAGATTTTTACTTTAATATTAAATTTTTCTTTATTAAAAAATTTATTTTTCCATCAAATTTCAATAAAAACCAACAATTTTTCGTTAAATTTCAATAAAAATAGGTCTTTTTTAATGTAAATTGTTACTCTTTTATGAAATTTTAATCAAAATGGAAGTATTTTACTTAAATATTAGTTAAAATTAAACTTTTTTTTTATGAAAACCTGTCTACAAATTTTTTACATAACTACATAAAAATGAGAAAAATGAACATTTTCCATGTCATTATTGTAAAGGTGTATTTTTAAATCACTACTTGAAACGCCATGCAAAATATTGCTTTGTTAAGAAACAAAATTAAATTTCCCGACCACAAAATGAAAAAGTTGGCTGGTTCTCAGGCGGCAATAGCTTGTGCCATGGAGATCACGAAAATTAATTTTCGAGGTAATTGTAGAACGGTTTTAAAAAACGAAATTTATTTTTATTTATAACTATAAGGTACAAAAACTGGACAAATACAACTATTTAATACAGTAATACAGATACAAAATTGTGACTGCCGCTCGCCGGCTAATTGTTGTCCAAGAAACATCGCATCGGGTAAACTGTGGGTACAGCAATTTTAATACGATGTCATCAGATAGTGGTGACATAATTCCTCCCACTGTAGATTCAACTCACGAGGGTAAGTGAGGGAGTTGAACAAGAGGTGAAGCAGGCATTGGTTGTTGCTCCTCTTGACGGTGGTGGCATCGCTTATAGACGATCATGGCTACTACTAATATTGCTAAGATGTACACGATTATGGTCCAGATGCTTGGAATGTGAGATATAATAGTTGTATTCAGCAAGGATTGCTCTTACGCGACCTTGTCGACGAGTTCCTGATAATGATCTAAGCTTACATCTTCCAAGGATACGGTAGGATTTAATTTCGGTAATGGTTCCTTTGTAAACTGGATGTCTGGGAAGAGAATTGGTTGGCTATGAGTGACTGATTTTTGCTTGGAATATTGATCAAAAATGTACCTTTCAACATTTTCACTTCTTGTTGGTCCAAACAGCTGATTTTCCAGGGTTCGCTGGTGGGGAATACTTCAAGCCAAAGGTTCGTGTTATCGAGTTGGTTGAATTTTGGTCTTGATAATGTAAAATGAATTTGTTTACATTGGGAAGAATTTTTCATGTCGAAAATCAGTATTTCGTAAGGTAGGTGACCATCTATTTCTTGTAATGGCTCTTTATGACAAACGAAATTTTGTTGTGAAATTTCTGTGCAAACGTCGTTTCGAAAACCATAGTGCAATTGACCCTTGAGTAAAAATTTCTTTCGCGGAATGATAGCCTTGAACTGACCCTTGTAAGGGACGGGGGATGAATAAAGATAATATATTTAAAAATTTTCAGGATAAGTTATGGGGACATTAAGAATGTAAGTTATTTTATTTTTATAAATATAGCATTCGATATTTATTATTGATTCATCAAAATAGATACTTTCAGGGGTTACGGTAAACGGGAGCTGTGAACTTTGAAATTTGCTTTCTAAATTTTTTAGTTCAGAGTACAGAGCTGTTGTTTTTATAATGCTAGGATGCATAATTTTTAATTTAGTAAAGGAGATAGAATTTTCTAAATCTTGTAATATAGATATTATGATTTCGAACATATTAATAATTTGATTTATTATGACTTTTATAAAAAATGAATTTTCTCTCTAAAGAACTGAGTTAACCATCATTCCCACTTGCATTAGTTTTGACTCTAATAATTTTTCGTTATGACTTATTTTTTGAATCGTATTATTAAAGCTTTTGATAGTGTTAACAGAAAGTGAAATCTGAGATTTTAATGTGGAAGCTAATTTTTCATGGTTTTCCTGAAGATTGTTTATTAAGTTTTCATATTTTTCTCCATCAGCGGCGTCAAGGTTACCAGTAATGCATTTGAAAATTGAGCCTAGGCCATCGACTAGCCCTCTTTTATTTCGTTGTGGTTGAGGCAAGAGGTTTCATAATTTTAAATGTACTTTTACTTGTGTGAATTCTAAAATTTTTAAATAATTTGATATATCCCAGGAATAATTACTTGTACCTACGACAGTTAATATATTTTTGGATTTGATATCTAGCTTATCGATTTCTAACATTATCGGGTTTAGATCACAGAAATGTATTATTTTGTAGGGGTACTCCTCTACTTTGGCCATGCCTAGCTTAAGTGGTATTAATCCTAAATTATTGTCCAGATTTTGGAAGGAGACTCGTTCCCGCAGCAGGCCTAGCGCAGTAGGGAACCTGAAAAATTAATATTTATTTATTCTTTTATTTTTTCGAATTCGTATTTCTTTTTCCGCGGTCTTTTAAGGTTGTCCATATGACATTTTTCTTGCGAGCTCGTACTATATTTTCCCGCTTTCATTTATATTAGTTATTTCGGTAGGTTTATTAAATTTGTTCGCGGTTTTTTGCCTTACAAAACTTTTTACATAGGTTTCATCGCCTACTTTGAATAAATTTGGTGGGTCTCTATTTTTATTGTGGGTGGTTTGGAGAGCAAAAATGAATTTTAATGTTGTGTAGGCCTAATAATTCCTTAAAAGCAGAATTTTTGAATTCGGTCCCGTTGTCCGCTACTATTAAATTTGGAATTTCGTGGTGACAGAAAAATGTTATAAGATTATTTGTAATTTCCGTTGAATCTGCAACTGTTAAGTAATTGGCCTGTGCGTATTTGGAAAATGTATCAATTAAAGTTAAAAATTTTGAGTTTTCAATCGTTAGACTTCAATATGAATAATTTCGAACGGTTTACTAGCTGTTGGTGTAATATTCATTTCCACTTTAACAGGGTTCCTATCATATTTACATCTCTGACAAATTTCGCAATTATTTATATACGTTTGGACAGATTCTTTTAAATTGGGCCAATAGTAAATCGGTTTTATTCGGTTTGTGGTTTCCTCGATTCCTCTATGGTTACTTTTGCCTTCGTGATAACACTTAATTGTCTCTATAATATCTGATTTATTAGTTAAATCGATTAGCTTACCGTTGCATTTTCTTAATTTTAAGCAGGGCCATTTGAGATTTTTTCTAATTACTTCGCAGAAAGGTTCATACATGTCTGCCTTTGCAAAATATAAATAATAAGGTATATTTGGTGCGACATAGTCCTTAACAAAATTTATTATGTCCTGTTCAAAGTTATTATCTGAAATTTGTACTGTTATTCTTTGTTTTCGTTCAAATAGTATCGTAATTGTCGGTTTTGCAAGGGAATGAAAGACTGATTCAAAAATTATCTGATTTTGAACGTAGTTCACGGGGGTATCGCTTATTAGGATTCCCACGATAGGGTCTTCATCAGCATTTGAGTGAACTGTATGACCCTCGTCGGGTTGCAGTAGGTCTGGATCTGGGTTAGCTAGAATTGAAATATTTTCCAGGTCAGGACTGCTGCATCTTGATATAGGAAGTGAGGTGGAAGGTAAATGTAAGTCATTAAAGTCTGGTGTAGTCAATTCTTGCCTAGAGTTTTCAACGTCGTGTATTATTTTTTCAATGTCATCCCAAATTTTTTCTGTTACTTTAGTGTGAATTTCGATTCGGCTTAGGGCTCCCGCGTTTGTATTTAAAGATCCTTTTTTATAAATAACCGTATAATCAAATTCTTCCAGTTTTATCCTCCACCTCCAACAATTTAGAAGAGGGGTGTTTTAAGGAGAATAACCATTGTAAAGGGGCGTGGTCCGTTATAATACGGAAGCGCCGTCCATACAGGTACGGTCTGAAATATTTGGTAGCCCAAACGATACATAACAGTTCCTTTTCGATTGTAGAATAATTGCGCTCGGAGTCATTTAGCGTTCGCGATGCATACGCCACTGGTAAGTCCGAGCCAATTGTTCCTTGCGAGAAAACCGCTCCTAAAGCTACGTTACTGGCATCGGTAGTTAAATTAAATGGTTTGGAAAAATCCGGGTACTGCAATATCGGTTCGTTTACTAATACATTTTTACAAGTTTCAAAACAATCTATAAATTCAAAATTGTGTTCGATTTTCGCGCGCTTTTTTAAGCACTTAGTAAGAGGTTTTGTAATTTTTGCGAAATTATTTATAAATCGTCTATAGTAACCTAATAATCCTAAGAACCCCTTGATTTGTTTAGTGGTTTTCGGTATCGGATAATTTTTATTGCCTTGATTTTATCGGGATTTGGTCGAACTCCATCGGGGGTTACGATGTGGCCGAGATAGGCCACTTCTTTTCTAAGGAATTCTCATTTTTCTAATTGTATTTTAAAGTTTGAATCTCTAAGTCTCTGGAATACCGATTTTAAATTTTCTAAATGTTCTTGAAAAAATTATTATATCGTCTAAATAAACTAAACATTTTTCGTTCTGAATTCCCCTAAGAATGTTATCCATTATTCTTTGAAATGTTGCCGGAGCATTTTTTAATCCAAACGGCATTCTTAGAAACTCATAATGCCCATTTTCCGTGTTAAACACTGTTTTTTCGATATCACTCTCATTCATTTCGATTTGGTGAAAACCACTCGCTAAATCTAAGGTTGTAAAGTACTGACATTTGCCTAACTTATCCACGACAACCCTCCATTTCTGACCACGCTTGGGCACTACCCAAAGAGGGCTCCACCAGGCGCTGTTACTTGGTCGAATAATATTTTCGCCTAACATTTTTTTAATTTGATTATTAACCTCTTGCCTATGGATAAATGGATTGATTTAGTATGTATAGGTACCTCATCAGTAGTTCTAATGCTCTGCTTTATTTTATTAGTAAAACTTAATGGTATATTTTCCTGATGAAATATATCAGAATATTCATTACATAATTTTAGAATTAAATTATTTTCCTCACTATTTAAATGATCAGTGCGGATCTGTCTTAAATCTAGTTTATTAGTTTTAATAGAGTCATCAAAATTATTTACGTTGTATTCTGGTACAAGAGTCATGTCGAACTTATCTACTAACAACGGTTCGGAGAGGTCTAGTGATAAGAACTCTGTAGTGTTATTTAATATTGTTGTTAAAGCACGTCCGTTTTTTGCGATCGTTAAACTTTCTGGAATCTCACAATTATGTATTTTTTGATATGGAATTATTATTTCGCCATTTTTTATCGAGTTATTCTCTACCTTGTAACTAATCCTAACAATTTGGTGTAATTCATCCACTTTATATCCCTATTATAATTTTTGTTTGGATTTACTGGTAATTTTTGTTTAACTAATCTAAATAAGAGATCATTTGCCAAAATTTAATGTTAGTTTTATCAAGTAAATATAATGTTCAAATAATTTTTTAATATTAAAATGTGATTTTAAAGTTTTCTTCGAAATATATTATTGTGTCATCTGAAATCAATTTAATTAGACCATTAATTGTTTTTTTCCAAAGGGAATTTACATAATACTAATAAAACAACTGACACTTATTTAAATAAAATTTATTGAATTCCTTAATAAAACTTTTTACTTAAAATAAAACGTATGTATTGGTATATATAAATTTTTTTTTACAAAATCATAATTTCTCTAAAAATATTTATTTATTTTAATAGTTACAACATCTTTTGGTGTCCAAAGAACTAAGTAGCAGAAACATCGTTTTGTCAAAAATAGCTGAATTTAGATTTGAGCGCAATAATTATGCAATATTAAATATATTATAAGTCTTTCAAAATGAACTTCTTTTATATTTTACGCAAATCAAAATGTGAGATTTTTTCAATATTCTCGGATAAAATCGTTTGAAATCTCTAATTTCGGTTTTTTTTCTCTTAAAATCGCGCTTTATGTGTAAATATTTTCGCTTCGTGAGTTTACTTTTTTTCCAAACTTCGCTTTTTTTACTAAAATTTCATTTTTTCTATTTCAAAATCGCATTTCCTCGTTATTTTTTCTGAAAAATGTCTTTTTTTATCAAAATTTTCCACTTCTAAAATTTCGATTTTCTTTGTTTTCAAATCTCGTAACCTTCATAATTCTCCTTCTTTTTCAATTTTAGCTTCTCAGTAGTACCAACTTAAAATGTATTACACGTTTTAACGAAAACTGTTACTAAAGTTGAAATTTTATGTTTTTACGTAACAAAACGTCACAAAAGCGTTTCGAAAATAAAAAAACCATCGTCAACGTTTAATATATACGTATGTATTGAAATAGTTGTTATATATTTTGTTATTTATTTTCGTTGTTACTATTCGTGTTAATAAATTTTGCACAAGTACTTGTAACAATTCAAATTTATTTTGTTTCGTCTCTTTTGTATGTTTTTTTTCGATTTTCAGGAGCCGAAAAATCGCCTGAAGAGGGAAATGAACGTCCGAAACCGGTTGAAGAACGAGAAACAATCGACGATAAAGAAGAAACCGATGAAACTACGAAAATCGAAAGGGGAAATTTAAATGTCGATTCCGAAGAAAGAGAAATCGAAGAAGAAACGACTAAAAGTGAAGAAGAAGAAGAGACTGGAGGGGAATCGACGGTTAGCGAAAAAGAAGACGAATCTACGAAAAGAGGGGATGGAAGTAAATTGAAAGAAAAATAAGAAGAACGTCTGAAGAAAGTCGGGGAAAATCCGAATCCGAAGTAAAAAAATGTACTGAATCATCCGTAGGTTAATTTTTTTTTAAATTTTTGTATTGAAATAATGAAATCGTTAGTTTTGTTTTAATTGGTTTGAATGTCGACGAGAACGTTATTTTGAGAAGTTGAAGGAAAATTATTTTAAAGATTTATTAGATTTAGGCAGATTTGTTGGTGTTTTATTTCAGTGTTACGTTTCTAAATATTTGTACGTTTATTTTTCGATTAAAACGTTTTGGAAATGTGGGTTTTTTATTTTTTCGTTTTTCGTAAAAAATCGCTGTTGTAGTGATTTTTGGTTTAATTTTTCACTTTTTTAAATTTTTAATTTGTGTTGAAAAATATTTTTTTTTAATGTTGACTGGACTATAACGTTTTAATATCGATTTTATAGTCCAGGAAAAATATGTGGTATTTGTGTTGTTTTTTGTATTTTACGAGCAATAATGTCAAAAAATATTGACTGGACTATAATATTTTTATTTTCGATTTTATAGTCCAGGAATAATGATTAGATTTTTGTTTTTATATTTTACGAAAAAGATGGAAAAAATTGACTGGCCCATAATTTTTTTTTCGACGTTATAGTCCAGGAAAAAAAATTAAATTTGTTATATTTTACGAAAAAATGGGAAAGTTTTTCAAAAATACTAAATTTTTAAAAGGAATAATGTGTCGTATTTGTGTTTTTTGTATTTTACGAGCAATAATGTCAAAAAATATTGACTGGGCTATAATATTTTTATTTTCGATTTTATAGTCCAGTACAAATGTAGGATTTTCTTGTTTATTATGTTATTAAAAAAAATAAAAAGGAATTTGTTTATGTTGAAAAAATATCAGGATTGTATTTGAAATTTTAGTATTTTCATCGAAATTTCAACATTTTTTTATACGAAATTTATAGAAATTTTCATTTTTGCGATTAGAAGAAATTCAACGTTTTTTATCGAAAATTCAAAATTTTTTTGATGATTCAACTTTTTTGTCTAAAATTAAAAATATAAATTTTTTATTAAATTTGGAGAACTTTTTCGGACAGAAATTAAATTTTTTTGATCGAACTTTTTTCTGAATTTTGACGAAATTCGCTTTTTTTGGACGAAATTTACAGAAATTTTCATTTTCGCGAAAAACTGTCACAATTTCCGTTGAAATTTAAAAGAAATTCAACATTCATCGAAAATTGAAAAAAAGTATTAAATTCAAGAACTTTTTTGGTCAAAATTTTCATTTTCCACCACCGGCGCCATCTGCCGTACAATTTCAATATGTAATGGTTTCGATCTCTTTTCATAGATGGCGCCACAATTATCTTTTTAAGTTTTTTATATACACGCGACATCTGTTGTACAATTTCGACACGAGAAGGGTCAAATCTCTGTCCATAGATGGCGCCACACTCACCCTGTTATAAGTATTTTAGCACAATTATATGGGGGGCGCGCGAAAACTTCCAAAAAACGACAATTTTATAGTCAGGGAAAACTCGTCGTTTTTTAGGCGACTAAAAATAGTAAAACACACGTTCAAGAATTAGTTTATTTGTAGTTTTCGCTAATTAATTGTTCGGTATTTCTAATTGGACGCAAATAATTAAATACGAAGTCGCCGACGCTACGACCTAAAAAAAATGGTTGTACAGGGCGATTCGATTGTTGCGGCGAACTTACCGAGAATAAAAGCGAAACGTCCAGTTTTATCATATCGCAAGCGATAATATTTACTTTTAAGTGCAGCAGTTGATTGGAAAAAAAAGTTATCTGAAAAGAAATAAATTTAGTAAAAATTATCGTTTTTTTTGGGAATACTCACGTAGTCGTTCAGTTTGCTGGAATTTTTGAGTTCGTGCAAAATAAGGGGCGTTTTTTTAGCCTAAAAAATATCAGGTTATGATTGTATTCAAAAAATTGTAAAATATAAGGAGTAATGAAAAATTTGGCGATTTATCCCGGACTATAAAATCCAAAACTATTAAGGTGTTATTGTCAGGTCAATTTTTGAAAAATATTTTTACGAAAACCTGATTTTAGTTGGTAAATTATAAAAAATGTGGTCAGTTTTCCTGGACTATAAAATGGAAAATAAAAATGTTTTTAGACCACTCAATTTTTAAGTTTATTCCATTTTTTCGCAAAATAGAAGAAACAATAAAAATGTAACATATTTTCTTGGACTATAAAATCGTAAAAAAATGTTATAGTCCAGTAAACTTTTCCCCATTTTTTTTCATAAAATATAACATTTTTTTTTCCTCGACTACAAAATCGATATCAAGCCGTTATAGTCCAATCAATTATCAAAAAAAACACAACCCACATTTTCCCTCTCCCACAAAACCGACACCAAAAACCCTCATAGCCCAGGAAACCTACAAAAAAAAAACACGTCCTCTTCACCCACCTCGTTCTCCAACCTTGCGCCGTACGCGCACATCGACACCAATTGCCCCACGTTCACGACCATCACCACGACCATGATGAACACGTACGAGGCGCTCCGTTTCCGCTCGTTCGCGTCCTCGCGCTGCTTCACGAAGAACAACACGTTCGTGATCAACGACACGAAAATCTGGTACAATTGGCCGGCGATCCGTACCGAGTAGACGGAGTTGGTTTTGCGGGTGATCGCGTGCAGGGAGTCGAAATGGCGTCGAATTTCCTCCAGATCGGAGATCGCCGCCTCTGGAAACCTGGAAACAAAGTTTGTGCGAAGTTTTTGAGAGGGGAGTGAGAAAAATTATTGCGCGGACCTCGTATGCGGTGTCGGTAGGAAAAGCTTTTGTATACTTGTATACTTTGTCGGTAGAAAAATAACACTAAAAACAACGCAATTTTAAGAAAAAAACACAAAAAGCAACGCGATTTTAATAAAAAGCAACGCGATTTTAATAAAAAGCAACGCGATTTTAATAAAAAAATAACGCGATTTTAATAAAAAAAACACAAAAAAAAAGGTACTCACGTCTCGGCGCCGACGCGCCCCTCCACAAAGAAAGCGCCTGTTCCTGCGCCCGCGCCTGTCCTTGCGCCCTCGGCGGCGGCGGCGGTTCTCCTCCGCAATCCCCGCAACCGGGCGTTCAGCAGCCGGAATCGCGACGCCAAAACGACGAGCAGGACGTTCGTCTCGACGACGAGGGCGCCGCTGGCAAACAGCGGCGTGCAATACGTGAAGAGGAACTTGAAGCGAAGGGGGTCGCCGCCGCCGTCGAGACGCTCCGGGAAGAAGCAGACGGCGTCGGCGACGAGCAGTGTCGCGGAGAAGAGGTGGGCGACCGTCGCGAAGGCGAGCGCGTGCCGAGAGACGGCGCGATGCGTCGCGGCGAGTGGGCGTCGTTTCGTCAGGGCTGCGTCGAAGGCGTCGATCGCGTTTATCAGGTCGACGGTCTGGAAAAGGAAAAAAATTCGTGAAGAGGTCGTTTTTTTATGATTTATTTGGCAACGTCGTAATAAGAGGGAACAATCGGGAATTGGGGAATTTTTGATGAGACGCGGCCACATCGCTAAACGGAGGAAAATGTCGGAAATTGGAGGATTTTTGTTAAGACGTGGCAACGTCGTTAAACAGAGAAAAAGTCGGAAATTTGGGGAATTATTATTTTATTAACATTAACAAAAAATTGCATTTCCCAAAATTCCGACATTTTCCTCTTTTTACGACGTTGCCGCTTCTTAACGAAAATCCCCGAATCTACGATTTTTTAGTAAGCACGTTGCAGCATCTTAACAAAATTCCCCCTAATCTCAGACATTTTCCTCTTTTTACGAAGTTGCCGCTTCTTAACAAAAATCCCCAAATCTACGATTCTTTTTTTTAATAAGCAACGTTGCCACTTCTCAACAAAATTCCCCAAATCTCCGACCTTCTCCTCTTTTTACGACGTTGCCGCTTCTCAACGAAATTCCCCGAATCCCCGACTCACTCACCCGACGTTGGTAGCACACCCCGAAGAACATGATCGACAGGGTGTTTGCGGCGAACGAGTGCACGTTCACCAACTCGACGATCCGATAAATTTCGCTGGTGTCGCGCCTCCCCCGCGTGTACACGTCGAAAGCGGAGACAGAGGCGTAGACGAGGGCGAGGCAGCACGGGTAGAGGGCGCCGGCCGCGCTGAACGCGAACCGCCCGCCGCCGCCCTCGCCCCTCTCGATTCGGAACGCGGTGAAGCCGAGCAGTTTCGAGATGCGGAACGCGACCGTCACCGACCGGAAAACGTCCGCCATTTCTCACGGTTTTCCGGAAAATGGGGAAGGAAAATCGTCGATTGAGTAATTTTTTTGGTTGTTTTTTTTTCGGGAAATTATAGCGTTTGGTTTGGGGGAGGGGAAGTGTCGATTAAAACGCCCCGGAAAATGTCGATAAAAACGCCCCGGAAAATTGTTGGTTTTCCGGTTCGATTTAATTTGACGAATTAATCGGTTTTTTTCCCATTTGAACTTGAAATAACAATAATAGTCGTGTTATCGATTCGTATTTGGACGAGTGGCGCCATCTCCGCGTCGTAGTGTGAACTATTTGCTATCCGCCGCCATTTTTTTCTAGAGTTTGCGTGCTTTTCCGAAAGATGGCGCCAAAAGAACATTTTCTATAAATTGGAAACCGCGATTTTTTATGGAATTGTGATTTTAAAACGACTTTTTTTAGAATTTCCATGTCAATACAAAAAAAAATGTAATTTCAAAAATTCTGGAAAAATTTTGAATCAAAATCGCGATTTAGTACACTCTCGATTTTTTTTAAGGAATTTTGATTTTAAAGCTACTTTTTTTAGAGTTTCTATTTAAAAACAAAAAATCTATTTTATTTTAAAAAATCTGGAAAAATCGCGATTTACCACATTATCGATTTTTGTACGGGTAGCGCCATCTCTGCACAGAACCGCGAACTTTTTTCTATTCGCCGCCATTTTTTGTAGAGTTTGCGTGCTTTTCCGAAAAAAGGCGCCAATAGGACTTTTTCTATTAATTTGATTACGCTTTATTTTAAAACAAAACTTTTTTACAATTTCGACTGCAAAACAATTGTATTTTCAAAAATCTCAAGAAATTTTTATTAATAATATCGATTTTATAGGGAATTTTGATTTTAAAATACAAATTTTCACATTATGGATTGTTTTTTATACGAGTGGCGCCCTGCCCTCTCCCTCTACTCGCCGCCATTTTTAAAATAGAATTTCCAGACTTCTCCGAAAGATGGCACTAGTAGGACAAATTCTAGTGTTTTTCAGCGGATTTTTGACCGACATTTTCCGAAGTTTTTCCGGGAAACGAACTAAAAGCGAAGACCTGGAAACGCATTTATTATTAATACTCGACAGTTTATCGTTAATACGCGGTTTTCGTGGGGGCGCGACAGGCAGTTATTTGGAGTAATTTTGTATTTTTCTCGAAATTATGGTTTTCGGATTGATTGATTAAAACGCCCCGGAAAATGTCGAGTAAAACGCCCCGGAAAATGTCGATTAAAACGCCCCGGAAAATTGTCGGTTTTCCGATTCGATACGAATTTAATTTGCCAAAAATGTCGAAAAAAACAAAAATCAAATAAATATCCGTATTTCCGACTTTTTTTAATGCGACGACATTGTTAAAAAAATACCCAACGTTGTCAAATTTAAACGAAAATTCCCAAATTTCCGACATTTTCTCTATTAAGGCGACGTTGCCAAATTTTAACAAAAATCCCCAAAATCTACGGTTTTTCTCTGTTACCGCGTTGTTCTCAAATCTTAAAGAAAATCCCCAAATCTACGATTTTTTCCATTAACGCGACGTTGCAGATTTTTGAAGAAAATCCCCAAATTTCCGATTTTTATGGACGATAAAAAAAATACGTTTTTTATTTAAAAATGTCTATATTAATACAACTATGCATCTAATTTTATTCTGGAATCAATATGAGGGTAAGGATCAATGGGTCACGATTTGCCAGTCAGTCGGTTTTGCAGCGCGCATACTAAGTTTTGACGAAATCAATTATAGTACGATTAAGAAGAAACTTTTACTAATAGTATGAGCCGTTGTTAGCTATTTTTGGGCGTAGGTTCTGCATTATTACAGACTATAGACCTTGTAAATAATTATTTTACCTAAAACCACCTAATATTTAAACTAGAAAAATATATATCTACGAATTACATTATAAACACCTGGTACTTAAAATGGTAATGTGGTCACTCTTAGTAGAGTTGAGATTTTTATGATACGTGAAGACTCCATATAAGGTAATAAATGATAACGTAAACAACTTTCATGATATTGACAATGATAACATTGGCAACCTCCAACTACATACTAGAATTAACTCGTGAAAATATTATTATTTCATACAAACTGACTAAAAGTTACAAACTGAAATAATCTTTTCCTTAGTATATATCCAAAATGAACCAACAAAAAACTATATAGAGACAATTTTCAATTAGCAAGAGAATCGCATATTAAATATACTATATATATACAAACAGAAAATATAACTAACGAATCAACTAATTATAAAACAGGAAAGTTCATATCTGACATTAACTGGCCAGTTGGTCATAAAAGATCAGTACCAATGCCTATAACATAATTAGTAAATTCTAAAAATTTCGTTTGATATCTCGAACATTTAGAAAAATGTAAACGAATTATCCAGTATCATCATTAAACATGTCACAGAGGCAACGTTGAAATTCTAGAATCCCTTATATCAAAATGTTATTGGCTAGATATGACCGTTATCAATCACCCAAAAACTAAATATTCTTTGACACTAATACCAAATAATCATTCGAAATGATCCGCATAGACGCTTTTCAGTTTTGGAAATAAAAGTTTTAACACTTTTCGGTTCCTTTTCTGAATACGGTCGAGTCTAATAGAAACTTTATTCGCTCCTACCATAATTGAAGAATTAAATAATTTTATAGTTTACTTTGGAATATAATTTGCATAACTTGTGACAGTGAGTGGCACAAAATTTCATTGTCAATTATTAAAAGAATTCTGCAAACTTCATAAATTTAATCTTCGCTTCATGAAATTGCAATTGCACATAATGTAATTACAACAAGCAAAAATGATACTCGAACCACTTATACAATGTATAGTCTCGGTTCATAATTTGTCTATATACAAGGTAATAAAATAAAAACCATTCAATGTAATCTGAGGATATCATCAAATCATTAGATTAGATCTTTTAACTCAATCATATAAATAATTGAATGATTATATTGAAGATTATATTGAAGACGCCCGAAAAAAATTTTTCATGAAGCTATCTGACCATGTTCTAAAATAAAAACATAAGATAATTTCCAAACGAAATAAAACACTCGAAAATTTCGTGAATTATAATAATAATAATCAATATCTATTTTATGAAAAATCGAGAAGCAAAGCCTAACAACAGAAAATTATTAACATATTTCCCATTGTAGATCTCTTACAACTATCTTGTGTTCCTACTACTTATTGAATTTGAAATATAGTTTATATAATATAGAAATTATTATAGAAAGTACTCTCAAATTTCTTCACGGCTTTTACGATTTTTTCATTTCGTAACCAACTTAAAAATATATTTTTTTGGCTGGAAACCATACAGAATTTTCTTATAAATTTACATTTGAATCATCCAATTTAGATTAGAGAACATATTTCTAGATAAAAAGTAAAATATTATGAAAATTTAGGCTCTCTAAAAAAAATAACATTTTTCTTAGATAATTTCTCAAAATCCACTCTCATGAATAAGAATACTAACAACAAACATATTTACTTTCTTGTTTTGTTAATATTTAATATTCTATAATCTCGAATTTAATCACCGACCAACTATTCATGATAAAAAAAGTATTTATTAAATAAAACCGTGTTTGCTTTAAACACCTGTATAAAATAATCGAGTACGATGCCTGAAGGATTGATTATATTGAATAAAATCTCGTTTTATTATTCTTCTTTTTAAACTTGATTTACGATTAATTTATCTAAAGAAAAATGTATCTACAAAAGAGGTGTTTTTCAAATTAAAAGATCTGAATGAGTCTATCTTATATTAAATAAACGATGACCCAATAAAATATAAAAATAAAAAGTATCTTATTGAAATTGAAATCCAAGCCTTTATTTCGAGATTTATTAAGAAAGAAATAGAAAAATATACCGAGTTCAACACTTTGCAATTTTATATGAATCAAAACTCAACTTTTTTACATTGTCGTTATATGTGAAATATGTTTTCCGAACTTTTTTTTACAAACTAGCTTAACGATGTGTAAAGAACATTTTTGCTAAGCAAAGATGGGTGATTAAAGGTGGACAAATTTATAATTTTTAAATTTTTGCCTTATGCATCTATACCTTTTTTATTATGTAATTCTTTATTAGAAATTCTTATATGTTTGTTTCAACATTTGAGCTTTTCCATGATTCTTAATGTGGTATTAACTAAGTAATTATCTAATATATAAATATTTTGTTATTGATGTATAGTTGTACCAGATATAATAAATCTTAAGGAAGATTTATTACTACGTTAGAAAAAACACAAGAAAGTTATTTAAAAAAATTCATCAAATTAATTTTTTTTATCATTATTCCAATGTAGCCGGAAAGCAGCTCGGTATAGATAATTTTTCAAGCAGAAATATGAAAACATGTTATTATGTTCGGCAAAACAGCTCACAAGAAATATTAAACACTGAGAGGAAAAAGAAACTAAAAAATGTTTATTCCTTATCTTCATAAAAATTAATACATAAATTTACACATACAAAAATTATTAGAATTAAACTCAGAGAGAGAGATATTATTTAAGATAAACCAAAGAAGAGAATGAATAAGGTCAAAACGAATACTATAAAAGTTAATGATTTGCTCATATTAAAATTGACGATTTAAGTTAAATAAAAAATTAAAATAATACGCATCCTTAGGTTTATTTATTGGCACGAAAAATTGAGCACTTACAAAAATTTTAAAGAGGTGTTTTGTTAAAATAATGCAAACGAAACAGCATGTATCAACTAATTTTTCAGTTCGCATGTTTTTTCATACTAGACAATAATATTTGTGAAGTGTTAGGTTTGTGGTATTGAATAGTTTCGTATGTGTATCAAATCCCGTACGACTACTTTTCAAAATGTTTATTTCATTTATGGTACCACAAGGACAATGAAGTCGTTATACTTAAGTATTTCTTTTTTTTTGTTGCAGAATTTGGAACCGTCGACCTCAGAAACATGATGTCCGAGCTTGACATAATTCTTTCGGATACAGGTTTAGTAACTTCTGATCTCCCATCCGAGAGGATGAGATAGAAAACGTTGGTGATGATAATTTGATTCCAGAAACTATTTCTAATGATGCAACTGCGGTTGTATAAAATGACGACGTTGGTGAACGAGTTTTTGTATTGTTTAAAGATTCAAAGGTTGCAACTAAACCCATACTGAACTTACAGAAATATTTAGGTCAAATATTTTCGATGATATGAAAACTCCTATAGATACGAGTGAACTATCGATAAAATCTAGAGCTATGTAATCAGGTGATCGCTTTATTTCTACCCATGCTGATAAAATTAAGTGTTTTCTTGATACCAACATAATGATAGGATTTACAAAAAAAATATGCTACAAATATTATTGGTCCGCACGCTTAAAAATACGTATATTTCATCCGCTATTTCTAGAGATCATTTTTCGAGGTTGTTGGGAAACAATAATTTGAATAATAATTTAGTTCAATGCTTGAGGTACTCTTAGAAGACATTTTATAGAGTACCATAATCCTGCGGAATTTTAATACAAGAGTTGCTTTTCGCCAATTGACAGGGTTTCCAGAAACTAACTAACTTCACAGAAAAAAGCATTTTTAATTTTATTACTAGTAGAAAAAGTAACCGTAGCAAATGATTAAAGAAAAGAGATTTATACAGGGTGATTCATAACTATTGGGACATAGGCTAAGGGCAGGATATTTGGACCAAAATATGGCGATAGGACCGAATTTACCATAGTAAAATGTTGCAGTGGAATAAGATATAGCGCGTTAAAGTTGAAATTATGTTTTCGTTTTTTTCTGATAATCACACAGTATATTTATCAATTGTTATCGAGATCGGCACAGGGGCATATCTTTGAACAACGAATATTTTTTTTATATTATTTCACATTTCGTTACAGGGGTCGCCACGTGAATAATTCCTGATGATGAAATTAAGTGGTAGCTGTTTTTGAAGAAACTTTTTAGTAGAAGTTATTTTGGTACCTCGTTATGAAGTGAAGGTGTGCGTTATCTTGTATAAAAATAAAATTGCCACAGATAAATTGGACCAATGACATCAAATGGATGATCTTCATCGTCTGAGTACGTAATTCATGCGAGCCTAAAAATAAATTTCTAAGCAAAATATTATTGAACCGCCAAATAATGGAAATCTTGTATAATTATTACAGACAACAACTCTCTCTTCTGACTTTCACCAGACTTTTTGACGTTCATCTAGTGAACTAACACGGAAAACAAAACTTTCTTCTAGTCGTGAATAGTTCAATTCAATAGCGATAAACTCGCATTACTAGTTAAATGAAACTTTAGAAACTTAAGGTGCCTTAAGGGACATCCGTATACATTATGTGGATATCTTTTTTTTTAGTATTTTATAATGTAGATAAAGGTTTTGTTATAGATTACAATAATTGGGAGGAAATAATAGTGATTAAAGATAATTAAATGGAATCTAGTAATGTAGAAAAAAATTATGAAAAACTGATGTAAATTCATTGGACTACTTCCAATACATTCAAATTATTAGATTTTTATAAAAACTTCCCACCTAAGGTAGGTACCTTACTAATAAAAAATTACGAAAGAATGTGGAAAATCATTGTAAAAAAATTCTGGATTGGCGTATTTCTGGACCTTGCAAAAGCGTTTGACACTATACCTAATTGACAATTACTAGATGTGTTTGAGCGTTCTGGAGTCAGAGGTGTAGTGTTGGAGATCTTTAAGAGTTACCTCAAGGAAAGAAAACAAATGGTGAGAATAAGAACTAATTATAGTTATCCGATCAATGTAGAAATAGGAGTTCCAAAAGGAATAGTCATACGTCCCATTTTGTTGATTCTTTATATAAATTCTCTGTTAGAAATGAACATACAAGGGATCAGTATATGTCATATGCAGATGACACTGTTATATTATTTGAGGGAGTAACAAGAAATAAGAAAAGAAAATGGAGCCCAACTAAAAGATATTGAAGATGAATTAAGAAATATAGATGGCCGAATGGGAGAGTATGCAGCAGGTTTCCTAAGTGACCCAAAAATACAAGAATTACTAAAAGATCCAGAAATACCTAAGGAATATTACAAAGAAATAAGGAAGGGTTATATTATTATCAAAGATATGAAGACCCAGAAGACCTAAGCACATACAGAGCAATTAATAGAGCAGTAAGGACAGTAAAACAATTGGAAAAAAGCAAGGAAAACCAAAGGAGAGAGAAGAAGTAGAGGAGAAAATGGAAACAACATTGAAAGGAACACCTGACACGTCTACAATAAAACATCGTCGAACGGACGAGGGATGGATTCTACCAAAAAAGAAGGCAAAGAAAACTAAAGGAAAAGTATTCGAAGAGACATTAAAAGTGGATAACAGGTTTGAATCATTAAGTGAAGAGGAAACAGAAGAGGAAACAGAAGAGGAAACACAAAAGGAGGAAGAAAAAATCGTAAATCCAAAAACACCACCAGCGGTATGTGAAGGAATATACCAGAGAAACACCGATTCTTCATAAATCAGGTGAGAAACACTTAACAATCAAATAACTTTTCAGTGCAGTTAAATAGAGAAAGCATTAAAATTTTTAAGGGCACAAAATGGTTAAGAGTTAAAAGTTATAGAACACTTGAAAAACAAAAAACGTTAAATACTATACATATACAGATAGAACAAATAGGTTAAAAAGAACGTTGTTGAAAGCCATTCCTAACTTAGATATTGAATCCGCGAAAGAAGAATTAGAAACGAAATCTAATTAATCAAAATTAATAGTATAGTAGAAATGTAGAAATTAAAAACCTGTATAAATTCAAACAAACCGAATTTGTTACAATAAAATGGGAAACTTACGTTAGACGAAACAAAGTAACCCCTAATGTTTCAATTGTCAGAACTTTGGAACAGGAACAAAAAACCGAACAATTCCACAACTAATAAAAATGTAAACAAAACGGTCAGAAGTAATCTAACATATAGTCAAGTTACTAGGAATGTAAACCAAAACCAAAACCGAAACCCAATTTTAAACAACAACCAAAATAAAATGAAATAAATTTTTAGTACAATTAACGAAAATTACCAAATAGTAGACATACAAAAAATGTTAAAAGTTTTAAAATTAATGAGAGATGAGTTGAAAAATACCAAAAATTTCATGGAAATAATAGGAATAATGTTCAAGTACGAAACCCTTTACAATCAAAATTAAGAAGTTACTAAATTAAATAGACAAATAAACATAAGGAAGAACGATCTTTGATCGGAGAAAATTAACCCTATAAATAAGGAGGTCACAAGCTAATCGACGTAAAAATAGCTGGGCAGAGAAATAAAATAATTAGAACAAAAATAATCTTGGTGATATTCGGAACAGATATAAAAATTAAATTTTACAATGATGCAGTACATTTAGAAGAAAATGTATAAAAAGGCCAACCTCGTTATTATTATTATTATTATTATTATAATTATTACATTATTCAAATTAACTCTGAATACATCTAAAACAAATATTTGTTATGAAATTAATTTAATATCAACACATTAATCACAATATATCAAGCATTGGTAGAATTACTTTTAAAATACTTTATATTAGGATAGGGGGGCCTATAAGAAAACGCATTACAACCAATACATGTAATTAAAAACTATATTTTATGGGTAATATTTCGAAAGAATAAATTATATTCTGCATCATTATTGTATGATAAAAAGTTATTAAACGTAACATTTCTTTATTTACATGCAGGTTGCTTATATTATTTCAAATTGAAACAAAAAAATTACATTGACCATATATATTTTACTAGGCAAAAAGTTGACAAAAAACTAAACGTTTCTTTTCTTCCTACCAATGACAATAAGAAATTGTAAAATCCAAAAAGCATTTATTAGTGAAAGTCATATTATTTATTGTACTATTTTTGATTTTGAGATTAATGATATAAAAAATTAAAAATGGCTTGTATGCACACACAGATGTTCTCATCTAGGTGCAATTATATAAATATTAATTTTTGACACTTATACAAAAAATTTATCCGAGTTTAATTAAAAATTGTAATTTTCTCTATTGTGGGTAACTGGTAATACCTTGTTATTGTATAATAATATCTGAGGATACTGAATGTATTTGTATTTTGTTAGGAAAATGTTAAATTGTTAAATATAAATAAATATACTCATAGACACTAACAGAAAATAAAGGGATTATTGCTGTAGAAAAGAGGTCCTGAGTAAGATTACAATAATAAAATTAACACATAGAGAGAGGACTTATGAAAGAAACGTATTGTTTCATTCTCTGAATATAAAAATCTTTTATTTAATAAGAGCTTATTACCTTGAATTGACTGTATGTCTTCTGAATTGCTAAAATTGTTTGACTTTAAGGATTCCATATCCTGTTTGAAATTCTCCTCTTTCAGTTCGGTGATGTTTGTTTTTTGAAAATTATCTAACATTTCTGGGTAGCATTTCGTCAGTTGACTGAGTAACACAGAAGTAACGGAAAAAGGAACGAATTTTTTGACATCATCATTGATTATTGTGAGCCAATTTCCAAGTGGACGTAACAATAAATTTTACATGTTTCACCTGTAACAAATAGTAAATTAATATCAACTTAATAATAATCAGGAAAAGTAAACAAAATGTTGGGTTGCAACTTTTTTATGTTTGTACGAAAAAGAGTCACGAGTTGTGGCCGTTTAGGGGTCCCAACTCGTGGTTCGGGTAATGAACGAAAAGCGTGATAAAAAATACACAATTATTTATTGAATTAAAAAAACAAAACAGGTTAAGCAAAAGAAAATAAACTAACTGATAATTACGTTACACTAACCCCAGTCCCACACAGGGTAACGAAATAAAATCAGCTAAATATAAATACAAACGGGTCCTTACCACATTTCCCGGCCTCTGGGAACAATCACAAATTCCAATATCTTTTCCAACTTAATTTTCAGCTTTATACTTAATCGCGTACCAAAATGGCTTAATGTGTTTACGCTGACCTCGAGAAAATTCAAAGAAAGGAAAGAGACACTGCTTGGTCAGAGGAGCTCTTGCCCTAACCCCAGGAGTGCTTTAACTGCCTCCTTTCTTTCTTTTTGTTTTCCAAGTAAACTTTTGGCTTTTTGCTTCGACAGATGTTATTAAATTTTGTTTATAAATAATGAATTGCACATTGACATGACCCTCTTTTCGTTGAGGTTATGGTGCTTGCCCAATCTATGAAATTGAACAATCATCGAAATTATTTGATCGTATATTTATATGAAATAATAAAATATAAAATGTTATTGTTGAAAGTTTAAAAAATGTTGAAATAAAAGTTGAATGAGGAGATTAATGAACTTTGGTTCACTTATATTTTTAAATTTTGAAAAAAGATTTGAATGAAAAATATTTTAATCTAAGATTTGGAATTGTTTATTAATATGCGCTCATATAGGAATTTGTGACAATATCATACCATGAGATTTTCTCTCTCTTTCTTTACAATGGGTTTTAAAATTTATGCTGCAGGAGTGATATTATTTTGTTTTTTTATGGGTTTTATAAAGTTAGTATTTTAATATTATTGGCGCTAGATAAATTGACAAATAATGGTTGACATAATATTGTCATTTTATATGTATAAATTTCAGTACTCTATCCCTTATTTATATATATATATATATATATATAGAGTGGCTTAACACCTCAGAAGAAGTAGCGCCGCTCTTAAAACTTTCTAGATCCTATTTCCGGCGTAGATCAGTCCCCTTTTTTCTAATTTATATTTTTTTGGCTATTTGCTGCTATTTCTTCCTTTCCTGTGTCTTTTTCTTCCAGCTTCCATTTCCCATATTATTCAGATCACTAGGGTCTTCCTCTTTTTCTTTTGCTAGACAGTTTCCATTCTATCATTGAAAATAAATATTTTTGACCTAGTACCTGCTTTCCATATGTGCCCTTTTCTTTTTTCTTACTATATTCTTTTCTAACTCATGCGCTAATTCTACGTTTGCTCTTGGCATGTATTCCTCGTTTGTATTTTTTTAATATTTTCCTTTCATGTATTCTCAAATCTTCTCGCTGTCTTTTGGTCAATGTTAATGTTTCTGTTCTATACATCATCACTGGCCTGATTATTGTCTTGTAAATTTTCGTGTTTGTATTTTTATTGATAATTTTACTCCTTAGCAGTTTTTTATTTGCTTCGAATGCTCTGTCTGTCGCTGCTATTCTTTCTTTTATTTCCGTTTCTCTGTCACCATCGCTAGATATTGTTATTCCTTGGTATTTTAGTCTATCTACTTCTTCAAAAGTGTCTTCTCCAATCGATATATATTTATGTTCATATTTTTTCTTGTATCTCAATAATTTGCTTTTGATAGATGTTCTGATTCAGACCATTACATGGTTAGAGCCATGCACAGAATCAAAGAATATGTGGAAAAATAGGACATCAAAAACAGTTAGAACAGTTAGACATAAAAATGAATACAGAGAAAGTTTAGACGAACAACTAAAGGGATAACGGAAGAAATTAGTGAAATACAGTCAGGATGGAGAAGTACAGAAAGCTGCTAAAGAAACTGCTGAAGAACATAACACGAAAGAGACGGTTCGATGAGAAATGCAAAAATATAACGAACAAGAAAAAAGATGCATGGCTTAATTGGATAAGAACAAACAGAAATGATGACGAAGATACAGACAAAAAATAAAGAGAAGAAACAAATAAAAAATACTGAAACAAGCTAAAAATTGAGCAACTGAAAAAACTGTTAGTGAGAAAGAGAAAGTCGTCGTAACCGAAACACATAAGTATTCTATCAAAAGATAAATGCCCAAAATAGAACATACAAAAGCAAAATAAGAGGAATAAAAGAGAAAACTGGAAGAGTAATACAAGATGATATGTAATATAGGGAGGTATGGATGGAATATTTTAAGTATCTATTAACAGCAGAAGAAGAGTTAACGGAAGAAACCAAAATAGAAGAAATAAATTACCAACCAATAATTATGAGGCCAACTAAGGAAGAAAGAAAAGATATAATTAATAAAAGATAAAATTGGAAGGCGTCAGGTTGTGATGGAATTAATATGGAGCTTATTAAATATTTAAAATATGTGATGAAGAAGAGATTCAGTACATACACTGAAACAATTCATGGCAAAAACGAATACAAAATTGATTTTGAAATATTATTTAGTTATTTGGTGTAAATTAATTTGTTTCTAAACATGTTTTGCATAAAAAATTGTTTGAAATCTTTCATTTACATAAGCCATATGAAGTTTCTAAATTCTAGGTTTAATTTATTATCGATGACTTAAATCAATCCAAATGTCAAAAGTTTAAACTATTAATTATAATTTACCGAAAAATTAATTTAAATTTCTTGTAACTACGGCCTTGTTAACTTGTAGCTGCACTTTAGATATACTCAACATTTTACGTAATAAATGTAAATTTTCTTTTCAATTTGCTTTTGTTTATACAAAACATGTATTCATGTAATTCGCTTAAAATTAAGATTTAGTCAGATTTATTAATTTAACACCCCATTTCCTTGAGAAGTATTTTATTTATTGTATATTTTATCATATATGATAGGAAATTCCATTTCAATATATATATATATATACATAGACATACTATGATATTTCATTTTAAAAATTAATCTCATGTTGACATTGTAGTTCGATACTGCAATCGGTTCAAAGCTTCAAAATATATAAAAATGTGATTGAAATCCCAAACAAGTTTTCCATACTTGGTTATAAATCCTACAAACGGGGTTTTTCAAATAACATGCAAGCAAATATAAAGAAATGCCTGTGCATTTGTGTCATACATCATAAACATCATAAACTCTTGAATATATTGTTCTAAATAATTAAATTGCTGTGAGAAAAGTTTATGAATGTACATGAAATAAACGTAAACTTAGTATTTATATTGTTTTCTGTTCTAAAAGGTATGACATTTCTATTGCTGAAATTTAGACGAGTGTTAGTTCTACTATTAAATGACTGAATTTATCAATAGCAAATAGTGGCAAACATTTTTTTGTATCGAAACGTGCAATTATTACAATAAAACCAAAGAGATGAGTTTCGAGTGAGTAATCAAAAATTAAATTAAGGGTTTTTCACAGAAAAAAACAACTGATTTGTGTTAATTTGTTGGTACTTATTTGTCGCTTACAACAAGAAGGGCCACCATATATTTTTCTGCTTTAAACTTTATTTGAGATTTCACTAAAAATGCAACCTGTACTAAAAAAGAAAACTAATATTAGCTATGTTTTAAAATAATTTGAATTCAACTTTAAACTGGACACCAATGGCTTTAGAACCAGATCGTCACATTCGAATACCGATATTTTAAGAAAAAGTTTATATTTGGACCATCACTTTTTCTCATCTTTTAGATTAAAAAGGGAAACACATTGCTAAGAAAAATTAGCAAGATTAAAAGTTATCCGAAACGGCGAGGTTTAGGAGAGTCGAATATCCAATACCATTAGAAAAATCACTATTCAGTTTTTAATGGTATTTAGGCAAAGGGGAGACTATAGTAGAGCAGATAGCATATGATTCGATTACAAATGAAGGGCCATGGGGAAAAAAGATGAAAGTCACTTTTTCGTCGATTTTGAGATATTAGCGCTATCAAGGGGCTATGAAGGAGGCTATCATCTGGTAGAACAACAAGGGGGAAAAAAGATGAGAATCGTCCGAAATGTGCATGAAAAGACTCGGGGTAAGGGGGAAAATAGATGAATGTCACAAGCGCGGATGGAAGAAAGATGAATGTCAATTTAAATGCCCGGGCTACCGGTAGAGGCCAGCAGTGTTGCGGAAACCTCCTCGCAATCAGCTTATCACTTGTTGAATCGTGTAGTGCTAAATTCATATTGTTTTTCCTGAATTTATTGTTGGTGTATAAAAAAATAATATTGGCTACCAGCATCATGGATACTCTGGATTCTGCAGAGAGTAGTGATGAGGTGGGGAAAGTTCCGACCAAACTGACAAAAAAGAGGAAACCGACTGGGAGAATGAATGAGGTTATGAAGAAACTAAGGCTCTCTTCGCATGAACCAGGACCTGACTGTAAGTGTTCTCGGCTTAAATGTTTTCAAACTGTATCTGAATTTGCGAGGATGAAATTGATAAAGGAGTTCAACGAAATTAAGTCCTATGACGAACAAAGTTCCTTTCTTTCTGGACTCATTACTGTGCTACCCGTTCAGAAACTAAAGAGCATGGAAGGCAGTAGTCGCGAAAAAAAGGCTCCTTACGCTTTTAGAGTGAGGGTCGATGTTGATGGGACCAACAGAGATTTACCTGTTTGTTTCAAGGCGTTCACGTCTATTTTTGGTATTACGCCTAAACGAGTTCAGACCATTCAACAGTCATTAACTGAGAAGGGTTGCAGTCCCAAAGATAATAGGGGTAAACATGCAAATCGACCTCATAAAATCACGGATCAAACTCGTGATCTTGTGAAGGATTTCATAAATTCGTTGAAGGGACGGAAATCCCATTATTCTTTAAACGATTCGGACAAAATATATCTACCCGAAGATCTTAATTTGTCCAACTTGACCAAGATGTATAATGAAATTCACAAAGAGAACATCGTACATTATGACACATTCCGATCAATTTTCAACAATGAATTTAATATATCGTTCGGCTATCCGAGAAAGGATACCTGCAGCACGTGTGATGCCATCAGGTCTCAGAAATCAGCAATTGAACCAGGCACCGCAACCACTTCCAGACTCGCAAAAAATATTTGATCCCAAAAAGGAAATAAAAAAATTGGAAACTGAGCACAAAGTTCACCTATCGAAAGCTGAAAAAGTTTATTCAATTAAAAGGAATTTCAAAAAAATTAGTAAAAGAAATCATGCTGTTGCTGCCATTGCCATGGACTTTCAGAAGAATCTATCTACCTCCAACATAACGACCAACGACGTTTACTATAAAAGACAGCTCAACTTTTGCAGCTTCAATATCCACGTTCTGTCTATCGGAGATGCAGCTTTTTACACGTACGATGAGAGCGTTGCCCGTAAAGTATTCGACGACGTTTGCTCCATGCTCGATAATTACGTGACCAATTTTTTGTCTGAAGAAGTTCGTAATCTCGTCATATTTTGCGATTCCTGTGCTGGGCAGAATAAAAATTATACCCTAATTCGATACCTTCATCATTTAATGACTGAGAAGCATCGTTTCGACAGTGTTGAAGTATATTTTCCCATTCGAGGGCATTCGTACCTCGAATGTGATAAAAACATGAGTTACATCAACCAGCAGACTTACGTTGAGTTGCCCGATGAATGGAGGGATGTTATAAGAAATAGTAGAGAGAGGCCGTCGCCCTTTGCTGTGATCAACTGCCAGCAAGAACTTTTCAAGACATGGACAGAATTTTTGAGGCCTATGTACTTGAAAAATTGCCCCTTTCCCACTAGGCCCGTGCGTTGTTTAAAGGTCATGAATGAACATCCTTCAAAAATTTTTTACCGAAACACTTTTTCTGGTTGTTACATGGACGCTGAAATCCTTTGGAAGCCACCAAAAAGGGGAAAAAACGCAAGAAAAAGTCATGCTCCACGTAGACCTTTTACTAACTTGTATGATGGACCATTGCCGATTTCTCAACCAAAGTTCAACGACTTGCAACAACTAAAAAGATTTTTGGTTAACCCTGCTGCGAAGGCGTTCTTTGAGAATTTGCCCACCATCAATCCAGCAGCTGTTCACGATGACAGCGAAGATGTATACCTGGATTACCCAGATGAATAAATTTTCACAAACTTTTTTGTTCATTGTCAGTAAAATATAAGTTGTTCATTAAATTCATTAAGCTTCTTTTTCACCTTCATCATTTCACCTAGGACCTACATGGAACTGCATATATTGATTACTAACATCTATTAGGAATTGATACACTAAAAAAAAGGTATGATTATATTACAAAAGGAGTTAATAGAAATCAAACTTTGTTTTTCATTTTTCTCGAAATTACTTTTTGGTCACTTTCATCTTTTTTTACCCTGGCCCTTCAAATATATCATATATTTTTTTAGAATAAGAAAAATACATAATTAGGTGGCCCACAAAAGATATGTGTATAAATCTAGAAAAAAGTTTCCCAAAACTTTTGGGTTTCCTGGAGTTATTGGAGCCATAGTGACCGCCACTTTTTGGCAAAAGTACCACAAATACAGAAAGGTAGCTTTCAAGACAGACAATTGCAGCACTCAATTTTTATGCAAGGAATTAGTCAAATCTACAAAGGAGTATAGTTAGAGTAGGAGCCCAAAATAATTTTTTTGATCAATATCGTCTTATTGGCGACTCCACTTATCTCTGCCAAAAATGGTTATTAACTCCTTATAAAAATTTGGGAATTTTAATCCTCAACCAGTGTTTAAGTAAAACAAGAGTAAAGATAGAGTACGCATTTGGGTTACCTAAGGCACGTTGGCGAAAACTAAATTATATCAATGTATACTGTATATCAACTCTAATAAGAACTGCTTGTATATTACACAATTTTTGTATACGACAAGAAGATTTATACAATATTAGAATTGAAAATGTAGTCACAGAACGTCCACCTCTGATGTAGTATTTGATGTCTCTGTCCAAAACGGTGACTGCTAAGCTACAACTTCTAGACCATTGACCTCAAGAACATCATCTGGAAGATCAAACTCTAGAACACATTCTGGAGCATCATCTAGATCTAGAATGTCTACTGCAGAAGAAAGACCTGAGTCATCTCAGTCAAGTGTGAAGTTATCTTGTTTAGAAAAATTATCTTTTCAAAGTAATTTAAGCTCAGGCATTGTTCAGCAAGAGGGTGAAATCTAGTTGTTCGAAAGAGAGAATGAGGAGTTAAGAAAAAAACTAAGAAGTTATAAAGCCAGATTTTCCTTTGCGCATGTTAAAAGTGATTACAATTTAATAAAAATGTATACAGGGGTGCTAAATGCTTATTTATTTGTTTATCTTTCCAACCTTTTTGTACCAACGCCCCCCCCCCCCCCTTTATAAAAAATTGTTGCGCCCCCTTAATTTTTCTAACAATCTAATTTCATAAATACTCAACTGATATTATAATTTATTTAATGGCCTACAAAATAATATACAATATTATGTAAAAATATACATAAAAAAAATAATTATTTATTATAAGAAATAATAATTTTAAATATAATAAAAACAAATCTTACAAAAATACAAAAAAAAAGGATTGTGGATTACGTATACCTATTTTGCTGATTCATTTTTTTGACACCTATTAGACTTTTTTGGTTTGTATTCGAAAATGATATTTTAGAAACAGCTGCATGCCCCCCTTGCAACAGTGTCGCGTCCCCCTAGGGGGGCGCGCCCCGCTGGTTGGAAACCACTGCATTAATGTCAGAAGATAATAATTAATTATTAAACCCGTTTCATTATTATTAAGAAAGAATGAACTGATGAAGAGGTTTAAATACAAAGGAATAAAAGCAGATGCGAAGGAGATATGTAAGAAGTTTTACTCCAAGAAAGTGAGAAACACAAACTTAACAAGAAACATTGGTAGATACGAGAACATACAGGAATTCAATTTTAGAATGAAAAAACCAAAAATGATTGACCATCTGATCAGAGTGCGAGATAGAGAAATTAGTTAGTTAGTTAGTTAATAATATAGGATCTCGACTAAACGTCGAAAAAATAGTTAGCGAAAAATAAAATATTAGGAAAACAATTAAGTAAAAAATAGTGGAAAAATATAACCTGGTGGTACCGGAACCGGCAAAAAATTTAGGTACAAAAGAGAAAAATTAATGGATGAAAGGGCAAAAACCCATTATTTTTATTTGATTTTTTACAATAATTCCATCTTTCAGCATTTGTTCTGTCCCTCTCCCGATTTCTTCGCGTTGACTATATGGAAATTTATATCGTTTTATATTTACCGGTTCTGAATTTGCTTTCAATGGAATTTTATCTTTTACAGCTTGTATACTAGTTAAAACCTCGCCTTTTAAATGAAAAATATTTTAATATTCCTGAAATAGTTCTAACAGAGGATCTTTTTCTTCGGAATTTAAGTGTTCCATTCTCAATTTTTCTAAAACATTATTAGTTCTTTTACTACTAACATTGATATTGAAAAAAGTTACTATTTCATGTAAATCGGTAGTTTTTTTTAATTTTAATATAGGGAGTTTGAATTGTACAGAGTGTTCTAAAACACTTATTTTCGTTAATTTTTGTTAAACAATGACTAAGATAAACATACATTTAATCTGTACTATTTTTCTCGGTTATTTGGTGCAGCTAACCTAATTTTGTCTTTGATTCTATCTAAGTTAGATTTGCCTAAATTAGTCTTTTCGAAGTTTGTATTTTCTAAGTTTGTTTTATCAAAGCTTGTCTGATCTAAGTTTGTATTAGCGAAATTTTTTGTTGTCCTATAACATGCGAATTTAATTTCAAATTATACAATTATACGATATAAAATTAATATAATTAAAGTTTCTACTTATGTTTTTTGTTTGTTTTTCCTTAATTTTAATGATTATTTCTACCCTTACTTTGTGGAATCGTCTTCTTATTATTGTACAAATCCTTTTAAGTATATTTCTGATACGGAAAGTTTCTCGAATCCTTGTGTTTAATTAATCAATATTTCGAACTAGTGTTATATAAACAAGTTTTTTCAAATGATTTAGATCTCTTAGACAAAATTGAAGTTCTTTATGTCTAATCCATAGTTATCAATAAAAATGTGATTCAAATTTAGACTAAAATGTGCAGTATGACAATTATCCATGAAACATAAATATTTACAAATCTTTCGTGTATATCGATTCAATGGATTATGAAGATATTTTTCGAAATATTTGCGATGCTTTAAGAGCAACATTTTGTTTACATCACATGTGTTTGTCGGTAAAAGTTATTTTAACGTTTTTGGAAAAAAATTTTTCATCGGTAAATAAAAATGGACAGAAAAGTCTTATACCCATTGCTTATAATAGTAAGGCTAATGTTGCTTGAATTTTAAAACGCTCTATACTAATTTAAGACCAGGGTTAAGATTATTCTTAATTAAAAATATAAATACAAATATATATTCAAAGGCGTGAATTCCATTATCACCAATATATTCATATATACAGGGTGAGGCATTTATGTAACAAAGCTCGCTTAGTCCGCTGTTATTGAAGCTACGAAAAAAAAGTTTTTACAAAAAGGGTAGGCAGTTCTTGAGATTTACATTTTAAAATGTCCCTATCCTAACTTTTTAAGTTCTATGCTATGGCATTAAAAAATATTTGATACAGGGTGATCGAGAGATTGAAAAATGCTTATGTATAAAATATCTTTTATGCCATTAAATTCAAAAAAATGTGATTTTCAGGTGGCTGTAGATCCTTTATTAAATATAATAGACATAATGATACATTGTTGAAATTAGCTCGTGCAAAAGATTTATAAAAATATACGAGGTATTTTATTAAAAAAAAAAACATAATTTTGATATGTTATGAATTTGTGAGACACACATGTATATTAAGAAATAATTTTAAAATGTAAAGCCTAACTCTATCTATAATAACTTTTATTTAAAATATTTTTTGCTATTTTTCAAGACACCGGAGATTTCAAACTTCGGAAGTTGGCCACCCTGTATAGCCAAATTTATTAAAACTAGAAAAAAATATAATAGAAGTTATAGATTATGTAACAGTTAGGAGAAAAAGTGCTCTTGTAAAATCAAAGTTTCTAGTGTTTATAATTGATGAAAAATCCTGATTTTAATATCAATGGATTAGTGTGAAAAAGGACTATACATACAATTATTAATGTAAGTGATTATTGATTAATTAAACATTTAAATCTTTGAAAGTGGTCATATAAACATCAAAATTCAGAAAAACTAGACTTAAAGATAATAAAACGACTTTGGCATTTCTACCAGTGGCGCACTTAACCAATTTAAGAGCCTATCTTTCGATTGAAATATGATTTAATTGCTTTAATAATGGGCGAAGAGGATATCAGTAACTCTGATCTTCTACAAAAATTATTGAGCATAATTCAAACAGAGGGCGAACAAATTAGAAAAGAAATTAAACAAGAAATTAAAACTGAAAATGCAAAAATAATTGAAAAACTTGATTTATGTAAAATAAAAGTCGATGAACTTGACAAAAAATATCAACTACTTGAGAGCCAATATATTTATATCGACAGCCAACTAAGAAAAAATAATGTTTTAATATATGGCATTAAAATTGAAAATAAATCTAAAATAGTTACCGAAGTAATAGAAAAAATTAGAAATTTTCTCGGTTTAAATTTTAGTCTAAACGATTTCAATAATATATATCCAATTAAAGCTGGGAATACTAGTGCAATTAAAGTTGAATTCATCGGCTACTTGAAAAAGCAGCTTCTACTACAAAACTGTCATAAGCTGAAAGGTAATGAAGTATACGTCGTTCAAGACCTACCCTACAAGGACAGACAAGACTCAAAATTATTAAACGCACATTTAAAAGCCGCTAGATCCCAAAATTACTTCGCCAAAATAAAAGGACATTTTCTTATAATCAATGATGATGTATATACTATAAAAGACCTACAGAAGTTAGATCTTCAAGAACAAACCAGTGATCGCTATTCAAATACTGCTCCAGTAAAAAAGACAATCAAACCCCATAGTGCACCAGATACACCTGTAACAAGCCGTACATTTTTCAAAGATAATCTAAATTTATTTAAGTTAAATACACCAATCACACAACCAAATAATACAAATGATAATTCCAAAAGTCATAAAAATAGAATGGAAGAAACATTATAGATATAGACAACTCAATAAACACAGAAATTAAAGAGCTAAAGAACAAAAGAAAATGAACGTGAAAACAAATAAGAAGAAAAAGAGAAAACGAACAAATCCCGAACCAACTCATCCTCATCAATTACGTCAAGACCTAAACGTCAATTAACCAAATAATTAACTTTGTTCCTAAATTTAAATTTAAAAATGGACGCATTTATACATGATTATAATAATAAAACAGTACAGTAGATACTTTTGAAGTTTGGGATTTAGCCAGGTATGAAGATGTTATCTTAAAACTTACAACTGAAAATTCAAATGATTTTTTAAAAGTTTTTCATTTAAACATTAATAGTATTAGTAAAAATATTGATGAAGTTTTGCTCTTTTTAGCTAGTCTTCCAAATGAATTTGATAAAAATAACAAAAATGATGGTACAATAGTGTACTTAAATGAAAAGTTCAATTACACTTGTAATGTAATAAAAATTGATGATGTGAATGCACTAAAAATTAATATAAAATATTTCAATAAAAATATTATATTAACAGAACTCTACAGATCACCAATTTCAAATGCAAATAATTTCAATGACGGATTATTTGATTATTTTAGAAACCTGGAAGATCATGATGTTGGTATATTTATTGGAGACGTTAATTTTAACATAATATCCTTGTTACAAATCTTACAAATAGAAGAATATTTGAATGTTTTAAATACATATGGCTACATTTCTCAAATAGATAAATATACACGTCCAGCCTCGAAAACTTGCCTCGATCACTGCTTTTTTAGAGGTACAGATGAAAACGAAGTAGAAAAGATTATAGATAATTTAAAAAATAATAAATCCCCGGGGCAAGTTCAAATTAGAAGTGAAATTTTAAAGCAAATCAAAGTAAATATTGTTACTCCTCTTACACATTTAATCAATATAGTTCTAGAATCCGGGTACTTTCCAGATGTTCTTAAAGTTGGGGCAGTTAAGCCACTTTACAAAGCAGGAGAAAAAGAGAAAATGATTAATTACAGACCGATATCTCTAATTTCCAATATATCAAAAATTATTGAAAAAATACTTAAAAATCGAATTCATTCTTTTTTAGATAAATACAGTGTGCTTTCTGTGAGACAGTTTGGTTTTAGATGCGGCAAATCAACAGAAGATAAAATAAGTTATCTAACAAACTGTATGTATAATGCCTTGGATGAAAAAAAGCAGACACTTTGTATTTTTATAGATTTAGCTAAAGCGTTTTATAAAGTTTGTCTTAAAACACTTTTATATAAACTAAACTGGAATCATATGGTCTAAGAGGGAAAATTTATGAGCTTTTAAAATCATACTTAAGTAACAGGTTTCAATGTGTTGAGATAGATAATTCTGTAAGTTCGTTAAGTTCCATTAACTACGGCGTGCCCCAGGGTACAGTATTAGGTCCATTACTTTTTCCTCTATACATGTCTTTTAGAACTTGAATTACATTGTAAAGTGATCAGTTTTGCTGATGATTCAGCTATATCGTCTATACTGAGAATTCTTGGATTGAACTTAAGAAACAAGCTGAAAAGGAATTTAAAACTATAACGGATTGGTTTCGAATAAACACTTAAACATTGAATTATGAAAAAACTAAATTTATTACTTTGACGTCTTAAGTAATAACCTATCTCATTTCGGAACCTTAACCATTCCCCATGTTAGTCATATTAAATATTTAGGCATTAAAATCGATCAGCATTTAAAATTGGACCTACAAACAAAAAATGTTGTTAACAGAATTAGAGGCTTACTATCTAGATTTAAATATTTGAAAACGGTTTTAGACAAAAAACACTTGCGCACTCTTTATTTCTCCTGAGTTTATAGTCAACTGAGCTATGGGATACGAGGCTGGGGTGGCGTATATAATATTTTTATTAAAAATCTAAATATAAATATATATATATATATAGGTTATATAAAGCCAATATCAGGAACTGCGTCAACGTTTTAAAAAAACACAGAGACCCCTCGATTTCATTATGATGATACCTTACTTGACCCCTAATGCCATTTAAATATATTGGGGCGATTGTTACCCTCGTTTTTAGGTGGGAAGCAGCGAAGTCGAAAATACCGGAAAAAAGTATCTCTCCCCCTTTGTTCAAAAATCGAGGGGTCTTTTGGTTTTTTTAAAATGTTGACGCAGTTTCTGATAATGTCTTTGTTTCGTTTTCGTTTGGCCACCCTGTACATACCTTTACTTACTTAGCTTTAAAATTTTTATATGCACATTTATCTTGTATCTCTTGTTTTTTTTTCGATAATGTTTGAATTCGTCAATTAACTCTTTTGATAATGTCTTTCTCTTGCCAAAATTTGAGATTAATGGATTAGTTATTCTATTAAAAGATTCTTTATTTTTTGTAATATAATTAGACGTGACATGAAAATTATGTTCCTATTTTAATTATTGAATGTAATTAATTATCTAATGGACAAACGAAATTATCAGTATTAGTAAATTGTTGTGCGAGTTGGATGTTGAAAATTTAAGGTTTTTTTGATAATTAAATTCACTTCGACGAGTGCTCCAAACACACATATCACAAAATAGAGAAAATAAAAGTAAAAGTTTAAATTTTTTTACGTATATTCTTTTTCTTTCGTTATTCATTTTATATAGTATCAAGAGCCCTGTAGCACACCGGCGTGGGTTTTCAGTGAAAATTGACAATTTAAACTTATAATTTGATTATTTGATGTAAATAAAATGAAAACCAGAAACATTATAAACTAATTACTGAGAAAATTAGTGCAGGGTATTTTCTCGAATTGGCAAAATCCTCAAATAGAAATGTTAAATTATTTTCTAGTAAGCCGACAATTTTAAATTTCTTTAATATTTATCAAATGCTATCTCAAAATGCGTTAATTAGAACAAAATATTTTATTAATATCGTTAAAATAAAAATAAAACGTAAACATTCTATTCCGAATCAAAAATAGGTTTTTTAATGGTATCTATAAAAAATAAAGAAGTGGCTCTTTAGAAATTTATATTTAAAGGATGAATATTATGCTAAAACAAAATCAAAAACACCTCATTAAAGAACGAAACAAAATGGGAAAGTTAGATAACAATATATTTGATCTTAAAAAAACATCTTAATTTTTTATTTGTATATTTAAATATTTTAAATTTTTACTGATAACAAATATTTATCAACAAAACGTTCTAGTAAATTTATTTTGTTTTTCCCACATAATTTTTCTTAAAGCGACACAAATTCATAATTTATTAAAATTTAGTTATTTCGATAATATAAAAAAGGGCTGTTGCTCAGGAGTTGATTCGATTTCGAGGTTTTTTCGATAATTCAACGTGAATAATAAAATGATTCTCGCAATATTTATCTTTGGTTTTCCATTCTTTTTTCAATTTTTGTGTTTGTAAAAATACAAACTCGATTCAATTTTTGGGATGCTTCTCTGAATAGTTAAGTAAATTTTATTTTAACCGAACAATTAACAAAAATCCCCCTTTGATGAAAAATCGACGGGTCCCTGTGTTTTTCTAAAATGTTGACGCAGTTCCTGAGAATATGCACATTTACTACGAGGGGTGAACAAAAATGAACCCGTTATATTTATTTGAAATTTAATTGTAAATTATGATTATTATTTTCAAAAAATTTATTGGCAAACGTGACTAGGGGGTGAAAATAATTTTTAAAGGAAAATATATCATTATTTTGTTATTTCTTATTTTATCCAAAAAGATTGTTGTTCGTTGATTAGACCGGTATTTTTACGTCTCTACTGACATACATAATCAAAAAATAATAAAAAAATTGATTGACAAACGGGACCAGGGGGTGAAAAAAATTTTTAAAGGAATATATATCATTTTTTTGTTATTTCTTATTTTATCCAAAAAGATTCTTGTTCGTTGATTAGACAGGTTTTTTTACATTTCTACAAACAATAATAAACAAAAAATATCAAAAATTAAACATTTAATAAATCTAATATATACATACATATAGACTAATGTGCTCATCTTGGTTAACAATATTTTCCATAATTCTGTTGTTTTATAAGCAGTGGTTTTAGGATGAATTTAAATAATACCAAATTACTAACAGAATGTTTGAAAATATTATGATGTTTTTCCTATCAATTTTGCAGGGCTTAGGCGACAGTAAAGCTTTTTTGAGAACCGCGTCCTTAGAAACTATAAAAATATATATTAGATTGATCCGTTGCTTTAGGAATAATAAAAGATCTATGTTTGATATCCACATTTTAAATTAACAACCGACAACTAGAAAATTAAAAGACTAAATTTTGGCAACTCCTGATCGGGTGTAACTATAACGATATTATTTTCTCTATTAAATAAGAAAAAAGGATCTTCTGAGTTAGCAACAGGACAGAACCCGTGGCTGACGTCTAATCTTTAACAAGATTTTTTAGTAAACTGTTTTGATAAAGTAAAATTTGATTTGATTCTTTAATATCCTTTTGTTCTAAAATGTAATTCTGTAAGTGTTCATACTTCTCATCTGGCAAATTGTAAACTTTGATTAATTGGGCTTTATTCACGTGAAAAATATTAAAAACAACTTTCCTGGATAAGACATCTTCCACTTCGTTAAAAAATTTATCAAATGACCAGATTTTTCTGTCGTTTACCAAAAATTTTTGTCAACAACTAAAATTAAGTACATACAATTTTGCCACATTTACTAAGTTGTACAATATGATTGTTTTAAACTCAGCTATATATTAACAAGTTAGGTAATCTGTATTCTTCAAACATATAAATACAATTTTTCTAACAACAAGATAACAGATCCAATTAAAAAATAAAAATTATTAGCTTTTATCTGTCACAAGTTTCTTCTTCGTTTTCTATTCTTTTGTGGCCTTCACCAATTTTTTAGTATATGACCAGCTATTTATATTTTTTGTTTTTTAACGGAACGTGTCTACCAACATGTCTGAGATTTTCTTGTTTATCTTAAATTATCGTAAAAAAGTATTTATAGTAAACGGTCGAGCTTCATTTTTAAATGGAAAGAAGTGAAAAATATGTAAACTTAGTTGTTGTAGTTCTTCTTAGATGAGTGTTTTTATTGTTAAGACCCAAAAATGTGACGGCTTTATACTATTTTTCTGTGTGTTTTTATCAAGACGTATTTAAGAACAGTTTATGTAATTTTTATATACTCGTAGCTATAACTTAGTTATATTTCAGTTTATATTTACATCATAGCGTTTTTTAAGTATCAGATACATAGTTTGATGAGCCCCTACTTATATGAAATTCAACTTTAAATTATTTTGCACCTTGTTATATCTTAGCCTGTAGTACTGAAATACATTAGAATCTAATTATACAGGGTGTCCATTAATAAAGGGAACCAAATTAGTGGCTAAAATGTTGATTATATTTAAAGGAGACTAATTATCTATGCCAAATTGATGTAATTTGAATTGCTACGTAGTAATCAATTTATTGTTTGTTCCTGAATTACTTAGAATAAATTTAGTATTCAATTCAGTTAAATGAGGAGCGGTTCAATTTATAATATTGAGTTCAAAAAGTAATTTTGTTTCCAAAACAGATGCAATAACAAGTATTTATAATAATGTGAATGTATCACAGCGACATGATTCACAATAATTAATTTATTAGCATTATAATTTTTTCTATTTTTTTGAATTGAATGAATTTTTCAATATTTCTAGTTCTACAATACTCAGTTCTCCTAGTGACTATGATTCTGATACAATGGAAATGAAAAAAGATGATGTCGAGAAATTACAAAATGTAAGTAAAGTTGTTTTTTTAAAGTAGAGATTATTGATTGATTATTTTTTTATAATTCATATAAATTTGCAGGATGATAATTCACAGAGTGAACCCTCAAAGAATAAACTTTTTAATACGTTTGGACCAGCCAAGTTGCGTTTTTCGATAGCGCAAAATTCATCAAAGATAACATAGTTCAAGAAAATGCTCCATTACAAAATGAGAAATTTGATTCAAACAGGACATTATGCCCCGATAAAGAAGAAAATTCTCTATTCGAAACCAATGCCGACAAAGATAAACTGGAACAAATTCATGAAAGTAATCGAATAAAGAAGAGAAATTCCAGAAAAGAAAAACTGGGACAGAGATCCATTGGTAAATATAAAGAGATTTGTTTTTGGTAAATTTTAACTAAAATTTCAATAAGAGTCTTATTATATCTTATTGTATCAGATGCAACTGCCTATAATGATTCAGTCTGTAAAAATTGCAATAATTTTTTTTAACGTCCTTAATTTTCTTTGTAATAATTTGTACTTTTGCATTAGGAGATTATTATTAGGTGCCAACCTAAATTTTTTTAAGCGGAAATATTTTGCATATGGATGTATTGACTCTATTGATTGTAGTGTTATTTTTGAAATTATTTTCTTAATATTAATATTTCTATTTACAGTAGAAACCAAAGAGAGAGAAAGAAGAGCACCTCGGCTGGGAATGTTTAATCAAGTTGTGGTTACAAGTTACAAGCTTAGGGACTTTTTTTTACTGCTTTTTTACATTTCTTGATTTTCAGTTATTTTTGTTTTATTTTAGTGATTTTTTATGTCAATTTATTTAATTTCAAAGGCTACACCTAAATACATTTAATTAAAGAAGCTTAATGGGGTTCTGTAATATTATTTTTATTTATATTAGATAAATGATTTTCAAAATAAAATTTGGTTTGTCGAAATGAGCCCCGCTTAAAAATAAAAAAGAGTCGTATTTACATCAAGTCAAAAATGCGAACAAAAAACAGACTACGTTTTGTTTTTTGCAGTGATTCGGTTCGCCTTCAAAACGTTTAAAATTATCAGTAGCAGTAAGAGATTGAAGTGTTAATAATATGCTGAATTTAAATAACTTGTGTATGTGTAGATTAATTACAGACTATTTGGGTATTTGAGTGATATATACAGTATGTTTTTTTTACAAGAGATTTTTCAAAAGGTGAGTAAATACATTTTTTTTATAAGATATTTCGCATAAAATCCGAAAGATGTTGAAATATTTATTAAAAAGATGTTTAAAAAATGTCATCTTTAAAATTTATCTAATGCTGAGGATTAAAAGGAATTAGAAAATCATATATTTAATATTATTTTGTAAAAGGTGAAATTTTTTTTAAAAGCAGTTTGTTATTATGAATCAATCCATTTGGTAATATTAATGGAAAAGAAAATATTCCTAAATATAATTATGTTTATTTTTTATCTATAAGATGAAACTAATACGCGTAGAAAATATTTAATGAATAAAAATAAATTTATTATTTAAATGAAATTATTGACAAACAAATAAATGCTACTTAAAATACAACTTTTGTATTTACACTTTTTTCACATAACCACAAAATTTATGTGAAAAATTCAAATAACCAAGTTTTTGGCTTTTTATTCTTATCTTTTACAAAAAAAATTTTTTTTTTCACAAAATTTCGCCCGTAAATTTTTTTCCTTTCATTTTTGTTATATTTTCTTCCTTTTCCAATGGGTTTCATCCAACTATTATTTTTTCCACTTTTTACCATTTTCAAAGGTTTCAGCCCTCGTCTATTAATAATAATAAAAATTTGAAAATTCAATTTTCAGTTACTTGGAATATATTTTGAATAAAATATATTGATATTTTTTAAAATTTTTTCGTAACATTTTATATGAAATCAATAATATTGTTTTTAATACGAATAGCAATTTACATATTTATTTATTTAAATAGAAAAAAAAATTACTGATTATTTTTCGAATTAAATATAATTTTATTCTAAATTTTTTCATCAAGAGAAATTTTATATAAATTATAAAGTCAGTTATTAATAATATTGCTTAAAAACATGGAAATATTTATATTTAAATTGTTCTAAGATCAAATGAAATAATAAAAAAAGAAAAAGATCTATCACAAAAAATATTAATTTTGTTGGTTAATTAAAATTACAGTTTTCGAAAATATTTTTTGCCGTTTAATATTTATTATTTTGATAATAATTTATAAATATGTTACGAATAAAATGACTATTTTTTAAAATCGTCCCTCCCTTTGTTTCAGAATCATCACAATTTGGATTTCATCAGAAAATGTAAGAAAATTTCGACTATTTTGCACGCTGATCTTTTCATTTCTTTTTAATTAGATTTTCAAAATTGAGGGTAATACACGAATGTTAATACCTTTAAATATAAAATGATTTATTTATTTTAAAATTTTGCGATAATGGCCGAGAGTCTTTGAAAAGTAATGGCTACTTTATTTGGTCGTCTTCTATAAATAAAAAATAATCAAAAGACAAATTATATATTATTAACAACTCTGTAAATTTTGCCTCATCCCTGTATATAATTTACACTTTCGTATATAATAATATTACACGTATAAGTTCACATTTATTAAAAAAAAAACGTCTCTGGGTTTTTTTAAAACGTTGACGCAGTTCCTGATAATGGCTCTGTCTTGTTTTCGTTTGGCCACCCTGTATATCTATGAATTCAAAGGTCAACAGGCAAACAGATATCGAATATTTTGCCAGATCCCAAAGCAAAAGTATCTTTAAAAAGCTTAAACAATCAATATTTAGTTGACTCACTGGTAATTTTGTACTAATACATTTTTGTAGAAATAATTACATTCAAAAATTTTCATTTTTATTAATAGGCTATGGCGGAAAACGAAAGTAAAATTTCCCAGTTGGAGAAAGAAAAAGAAAAGTTACTAAACATGTTGAAAAATGTTGGACATTCTGGAAAGTTATCAGAACAGCGAAGAAAACGTGTTCAGGAACTTGAACAACAAGTGTCAGAATTAAAGAAGAAGGTAAATAAAATATTTCTCATATTATATTATTTTCAACAATTTGAGTATTCAGAACAAATTAACAAAATGAAAGTTATGCCTAATAAACAACAAAATGTGTTTAAGAGAAGAGTGGAAGAAGCCGATGCGATAAACAAGAGATTAAAACAGGCGTTGGCATTGAAACAACAAGCACAAGAAGCCCGCAAGGATGGTAAAGCAGAAAAATTGGAACCACGGGTAAATTTTTTTTTTCATTTCATTCAAGCAAATAATTACAATGAAAATTGCAATTTTGTTTATTTTTAGTTAAACCAAGATTTCAACCTCGATGTGAATCTTGTTGAAGCTGAAGCAACACTAAAAGTTCTTCTTGAAGATCACGCAACATTTCAATCTCAGTTGGACGATATGAAAAAAACTGGAAACGACGATAATGCAGAATGCAAATCTATTGAGGAAGATTTCGAGTTGCGAAGTGTACAAATTCAAGATCTTCAACAGAAATTATTGGATTCTGATGAAGGTAACGCTTTATAGTGCAGGCGCTGGAGGTCATTGAGTATACATAATATGAGGACCGGCAATTATTGTCGGATTCTTATACCTAAGACCCCAAACAATGGTGAAACACATCTTGCCACCATCTGTGATGGTCCCTCCCCCCTCCCTTCACGTCCCCTTTTCGCCCCTATGGTAAGTATAGCGCGCTCAGATGTTTAGTGTGTTTTTACATATATCGACGTAAATACGTTGCGTTACTCAGTATTGTTTGTTGTGTACGCATAAAATAATTCGATTTTCGTTATTTTTTAGTGTTTTTTTTAAAGTGTGCTGTACTGAAAAACGTAAGAAATGTCGTTAGAAGTGGTTAATTTAAAAAGAAAAAGACCAAACGAACAGTTTTGTTTATTTTGTGATAAATCAAATGATTTAGTGAAAGAACCAAGGTTAAGTACGCTGCTTAATATTAAAAAAGCAGCAGATAGAAGAAAAGACAACATTAGTGAAAAGTTTTCAAAACTGTATAATCCAGACTCTACAAGACAAGAATTTTCATGGCACCAAAACTGTTTAGCTACCTATATAAGTGAGGAGAAAATAAGGCGTCGAGAAATTGCGTTGTGTAAAAAAGAAGAAGAGTCTTCTTCAACTTCCAAAGCAAGCGTAGAGTTATGTTGTGGAAAATCTCGTTCGTCATCAAGGACACCTGCAGAAGTACATAAACCGTTGAAATGCATAATTTGTGGAAAGTTAATGAAAAACAAAAATAAGCAGCTGCATTTGTGTTCCGAAATTTTAACAGCGGAACAACTTTTAAATACGGCACGCCGTAAAGAAGACCATGTTTTTACCCAACTTAGTACCTGTTAACGCCCTGAAGATTTATTTGGTATCGAAGTGAGGTATCACAAACATTGTTACCGTGATTATTTAAGATTGCCGAGAAATTCTACAAACCCAGCAGGACGACCTTCATATCAGATTCATAAAGAAATACTTCACGATGCATTTGACAAACTCATCGATCAAATTAAAGATCAGTTTTCAACTCACTGTTTTGAAACGCGCTTCTTAGCTCAGCAACTCGCTGAACTTACAAACATAGAGGATGCAGTGATTGAGAATCGTGTAGTGAAATCATTACTTATTGATAAATTTGGAGAAAACCTATTATTTTCTTACCCGACGATAGGTCAAAATCTTCATTAGTGTTCATGGGAAATATATAATTGGCAGAAATAATAGAACATGTTCGTAGCATCACTTCAGAAAAACACATCATTCAGAGTGCAAAAGCATTGCGGCAAGAATTATTGAAAACGGAACTAATACTGTCTTCAAGAGATAAGAGAAGTAACATAACTAAGGATCGTAACGGTTTAAGCGATAAATATAACCAGCATAGAACTACAATCGAAACTTTTTTTTCCAATTTTTCAACATTTTTAAATCATATGAGCACTGAAAACGAACTATTCAAATATTTAAATAATTATTGTGATATGATAGAAATTCTTTTGAATTCAATTATGGCTGACAGAAGTAATAACTATGAATTACATTTATTGACTACTCGACAATTTTTACCTTATTTCTTTTCTACGAATCACACAAATTATATTCGTGGTGTGACTCTTTATTTACAAGATATGTTAAACTTACCTCCAAACGTTATAAATGATATGAAGAGAGGAATGCATGCCGTCAAGCGAACTACAGGAACATTTAATGCAGTTGGCTGCGACTTAGCACTAGAACAGTCTCAGAACCGATCTTCTGCAGTGACTGGAGGCTTAATTGGTATCACTAAAAATGAAGATGCAATGCAAGGATGGTTACTTCTGTATCCTTTCAAAAATAGTGTTCACACAGCGCTTTCTTCATACCTTGGAATGCAATCTGACACTACAGGTGATATTAATACTCATAATGAATGGACACAATCGAGAATTAATACGGACGAAAAGGATATTGAAAATATCATTAACTGTTTCAAATCTTGCAATCCATTTAATAGTAATGGGGATTGTGTGCTTCGCAATATTTTCACCGGTGAACTTGCTGAAGAATCAACTTCGCGATGCTTACTTAATATTAAAGAAAATGGGGAGACTCTATTAACTACATACGAAAAAGAAAGATTGTTCAATAAAACTAAGAAATTGTCGGATCCTATATAAAAAACTAAATTTTACAAATTTGAAAGTACTCCTGCGAAAACAAACAAAAATACTTCCAACAAGAAGCTGCAAGACGTAACAGACATAACAATTTTCCAAAAATCATTCATGGTGGCTTCTCAACGTGGATTTGATACAAAAATGTTAGCATCGTATGAAATATTGGATTACTGCAAATATCTCTTTGACAATGATGGATTTTACAGGAAGTCGCCAAAATCACAACTCGCCGTTGAAATTGAAAAAAATTATAACTGTGGTAAAAGCTCTCAGCAAGACATAATAAATTTAAATTCTTTCAAAATTTATATTGTTGATGGTATGGCACTTGTTCACAAAATTCAATTAAATAAGTTCGATACTTTCGGTGATTTTGCCGTGGCTTCCTTCAAAAAAATTATGAATTTTCTACGCTGCCTGGCGTGAATAGAATAGATGTAATATTCGATAGATATGACGACATTTCTATAAAATATTTCAAACTTACAGAGTAAAGGCCACATTATAAAAAATATTATCATTTCAAGTGATTCAACAAAAATTCCTGCTAATTGTAAAACTTTTCTTGCAAACACTCAAAATAAATTACAACTTGTTCAATTTCTTTGCACTAATGCTCCAAAATATGCACAAATAAAAGAAGACTGCAAGATGTACATTTGTGGAGGATTCAACGATCCAACTAAATATTTCAAGCTGCAAGGGTCTTTATTTTGTGAAGTACTGGAATTACAATCAAACCACTTAGAAGCTGATTCAAGAATGTTTTGCCACATATTCCACGCAGTAAGGAGTCAAGCTGCTCATATTATTATAATCAGCGCTGATACAGATGTATTTGTCTTGGCAATTTATTTCTGGAAATACTTAGCGAATATTGGGTGCCTTGGTCTATGGTTCGACGGTTCTCATACAAAAAAATATTTCCTAGGATGCCATTTAGCTGCTGAATCCCTGGGTGAAAGCATATGCGATATTTTGCCAGCATTACATGCTGTAAGTGGTTGCGATACTACTAGCAGATTTGGCAGTAAAATGCAATGTTTGAAAACTGCGTCTGAAGATTTTGTACAAACAGCCCTTATGTCTTTGGGAAACCTTGACCTAAGTAATGAGCAATTGAAACAGTTAGAAATAGTTTGCTCATATTTCATTTCAAAAAAAATATTTGCCGATGAACTCAGATATAAATTCATTTCTCAAAACCTAGGCTTCGGTTTTAATTTGATGAAAGTAATATGCACAACAGATGCTTTGCATTTGCATTTATTAAGGGCTACAGTGCAAACATTTATTTGGAAACAATCTCATCAAACACAATTACAGCCGATTGATTATTGTTTATTTGGTTATGAAAAGCTAAATGGTGACTTACGTCCACGACAAATGACTAAACCGTCTTTACCAGAGTCATTAATTCAACCTTGTAAATGTATTGCAAATTGTCGCACAATGTCTTGCAGTTGCAGAAAATCAAAATTATTTTGTATTTCTTTATGCAAATGTATCAATAACGATTGTCTAATTAAAAATGAGTAATTGTTTGGCTATGTAAGTTTTTCTTCAAATTCGCTGTTTCTTGATATATCACTTATTTTTATTAATGAACAAAATATTTTATTACTTTGATTTTTTTTTTTTTTCATTCAACCATCCATCCTCACTTTTATTATTAGAATAAACTCTCAATTATTACTGTAATCATCATTAATATTATTTTATAGTATGTACTCAATATATTCCCTTTACAAATAAGTGTAGAAGGGGTAAAAAAAAAATGGACCAAAAAATAGGCCGGCAAGATCCGTATTATTAATCTTTGATCTTTTCTTAACTTATATCCATTGGTGGAATTTTGCATACTCACTTACCTCTAGCGCCCGCTCTATTAGGTTTATATAATCAAAAAAAATGTATTCACGCTTTTCTACACAATACCATTTAAGTATTTTGGGGCGATTGTTACCCTCGCTTGGAGGTGTAAGCAACGAAGTCGAAAATGCCGGAAAAAAGTGTCTCCCTTTGATCAAAAACCGACGGGTCCCTGTGTTTTTCTAACATGTTGACGCAGTTCCTGATAATGGCTCTGTTTCGTTTTCGTTTGGCCACCCTGTATACACGGCAATAATAATTAACAAGATACTTGAAATCTTCAAATCCACTTATTTTCATTTTCCAACATATGATTTTAAAAAAATTTAATTTAAAAAACTGTATTTAGATTTTTTAATATTTAACTAAGGTTTCATGAACAAACGATTCGTACTCGATAAATTTGAATTCGTTTTTTTCTTACGTAAATTAAAAATATAAAGTTACTTTCAAGTTTTTTGGAATAGATAATTTAGATTTAATAGATGGAAAAACCAAAATTTGCTCATATTAGCGTTTATTAAATAAGAAAATTAGAAAATTTAAATTATTATAATTTTCGGTTTTAACTTTTTGTACGTATCGATTGGCGGCGATTTTACATTTATTTTTTATTCAAATTGTTCAGTGATCAATATCTCAAAAACAACTGAAGATAAAAATATCGAATATTTTTGAAATATAAGAAAAAGGCCATTTTGTTTATATCCCTGATAAAAAAAAATTAGGAATTGCCGAAATGTAATGTAGAAGCATGTACATGTAAGAGACTAATATTATTTTCGCATTTTTTTTTTATTTGAATTCTTATTAATTCAATGTATCTCTTAAGACATCTAATTTCACCAACGTGAAAATAGTTTTTCAGTAAATTGAAGTAATATGAAAGCAAAAGATACTCCATAAATTATTCAATTTAGAACTTACAAATCTACAAAACAATCACCAAATTTTTATAATATTTCTGCATCGTCCCCTGCCCGTTTATCAATTTCTTACAATTTTTCCATGGTTTCAACTGGAAAATCTTTTCGCAACTCATTTTCCAAGTTATTATTTTGGAAGTTAGTATTTTGAAATGTATTTTGAGATTAAATTTCTAATAAAAGATGAGCCAACATTTAATTTAATTTGGAAAATTCTCCTTCAAATCCAAAGGTATAATAATAAAATTGATGAAATAAGTGTACTTGGCAATTTAGTTTATTTAATAAAAACCATATAGATCTAAACAAGTCAACAAATTACCGTCAATATATTCTTTCAAATTGTTGACAAGTTGATCTAAAAAAAATATACAACAGCATTATGTAACATTATTCAAAATAAGAGACGTATAAATATGTTCAAGGATTTTTTCCATGCAATTTCCATGTAAATACCAATGAAATTATTTTATATTGACTATAATGTCATCTGTAAAACTGAGTTAACCTTTCCCTATTTTTAAAAATTCTTCCAAGTTGTAATATAAATGATGATTTAAAATTAAATGATATAAAATAGACAAATAAAAATATACCTGTTGACACATTCATGATTGTCAGATCTATATCTCTTTCTAAAGTGATATTGTTTGATTCCGCTTCTTTTTCTTTCTGAATCTTGTTCCGTTTCTATATTGTTTGATAACTCCTGTTCAATTACTATTTCCCTATGTGAGTCATATTCTTTCCTTACATTTTCTTGTGTAAGTGGCTCTGAACTTTTACAAAAGTCTTGCTCCTCTTTTTCTATGCTACTCTTTGATGAGTATTCAGGTAGTTCATCAGTTAAGCCTAAAATAAAATCTATTTAACAAATTAATTCTACCTTAATTTGGATTGGACTATTTAGAAACTAACGTCATGTACCGTTAGTAAACTAACCCTTTTCATAGATATCATTTTCAGAACTTCGAGGATAGGTTTTAGAGATCTTTTTTCGTTTCCCCCTTCCTTTTCATCTGAAGTATCAGATTCTCTGACATCAGTCATTTTTTTGCCTTTTGATAGTCATTTAGATATTTTTTTATTGTACAATTAACAGCAATCAGAAATACATTTTCTATGAGCTATTCTGTTGGCTATAAGACCTAAAGGTTGGTCTTAGGAATGTCCTGATGAGACTTCTCCAGTGAGAAGGTCTCTTGCACTTCATTTGATATCAATTGACCAGCTTCGTTTTAGTTTTCTGTTGTTTGGTTCTTGGGTTAGTGGCTGTAGTAGTAGATTAGGATGGCTGTCCAACTTTTGGTGGTGGTTACGGCTTCTTTCTTGCACTGTCTCTTGTATTGTTGGAATACTGAGGTCTTGGTGGACCAATTTGTTTGTGACGTACCATGTTGCATTGATTTTAGATTGTCCTCGTTGTATGAGAGCAATACTAGATTTGCTGGCATATCCCCATAATTCTATTCAGTAGGTCCAGATGGGTATGATGACTGCCTTATACGAGTATATTAAGATTTTATTTTGTAGAGAGACTGGCGATGATCTTCCGAGTAGCCAATATAGTTCTCGGAACTTTAGATTGAACTGCTTTCATTTCTTGGCTAGGTGTTCCCTCCAGTTGAGTTTAGAGTCTAAGTGTAATCCCAGGTATTTGATACAAGAAGTTACGGGTATCACTATGTTGTTAATAGTAACCGGAAGACATTGGGTTTTTCTTAGGGTAAATGTTATGTGCTGGTATTTGTTTTCGTTAATTTTTATTCTCCATCGTTCGAGCCATTCTTCGATCTGGAATAAGTGGTCTTGGAGATTGGCAGAAACTATTATTGGATCTTCATGTATAGTCAGTATCACTGTGTCGTCAGCAAATGTGCCTGACGTAGTATTGTCTGAGGTTGGAATGTCAGAAGTATATATCAGGTACAGGATTGGCCCTAGGACACTGCCTTGTGGAACTCCAGCTTTAATAGATTGAAATTCAGAGGTTTCGTCACTAACCTTTGTTCTGAAGGTTCTGGTTGACGGATGTGATTGAAGCAGAGTGTAGTATGAATTGAATAGACAGAGTTTGATTTTATTTAACAGTCCTACATGCCAGACTTTGTCGAAAGCCTGGCTAACATCCAGGAAGGCTGCCGAGCAGTATGTTTTTTTCCTCTATACCTGTATTGATGGCATGAACTACTCGATGACACTGTTTAACTGTGGAATCACATTTAGGATAGGGTCTACATGCTGTAATACCAACTTTTCTAAGATCTTGGATAATGTTGATAGCAGGCTGATTGGTCTGTATGATGTGACGTCCTGTAGCAGCTTCCCTGGTATTGGAATGAGGATTATTTCAGATTTTTTAAGTACCTTAGGCCAGTAGCTTATTCTAAATATTGCGTTAAATATTTATGTTAACATTACTAGAGCTTTAAAGTGGAAGTTCTTTTAGCATTATCATATCTATTCCTGGTGTCTTTTTATTTTTTAAGAGTTTAATTTTTTCTTTTATTTCTTTCGGGCTTGTGAGATTTATTGATGTTTGGCTCTCGTCTGGGTTGTTGAGTGGAGTATTAATTATATTGTTTTGTATATAGAAGTCATTGTTTGAAGTGAAAACACTTTACATGTTGAGCTTTTTCTTTACTGCTTCTAGCCCAAGTGTTTGTTTGGCCATTTCTTAGAGGAGAAGTTGGTGTTATTATTGGTTTTCTTGAGTATTTGACTGGTTTCCAGATGGAGTGACGTATCGTTAAGATTTGTTAAGTATTGGGAGTAGCTATTATCTTGTCCCTCTTTAATTTTTAACTTGAGTACATTACTTGCATGATTGAACTCTCTTTTATCATTTGGGGTATGACTCTGCTGCCATTTTGCTCTTGCTTTTCTTTTTAAGACAATTAACTTTTTTATTTCAACCGGTATATTGTTGTTGTGGTCTGCTTTTCTAACTGGGGAGTAGATACTTTTGCCGCTTCTTGTATTGTTTTGATTAGTTTATTGGACGCATCTTCTATGTCCTCGGGAACTCTTAATCTTATTTTCAGGTTTATGTTATTTTGAATTTCATCTCTATACTTGTTCCAGTCTGTCTTAAGGTTGCATAATCTGGGCTATTGTTTGATGTTTATTGGGAATGCGCTGAGAGTTGCTACGATTGGAGTATGATCCGAAGAAAGGTCGTAATTGGGTATTACATCAGTATAAGTTGAAGCTATGCCTTTAGTTATGAAAAAATCAAGCAGGGCGGTAGGTAATTTATTAGGGTCGCTTAGCCAGTATGTGGGGGGAGCCTGTTGATAGGAACCAGTATTTTTTCTTTTGTATAAGGTTTGCCAGTTCTCTAACTTTTGTGGTGGTGATTCTTGAGCCCCATAGTGTGTTTTTGCTGTTATAGTAACCTCCTGCTATTAACTTTGGCCCTAGTGTTTGGTGTAATACAAATTGTAGTTATGGATTTTGAAGAAAGATTTATCGGTGAAGTGGGTTTCACTTATTAGTAAAATATCTATAAAGTTGTGTTGGAGAAAAATCTTTATTTCATCTTTGTGTTGGATGATTCCGTTGGCATTTGACTTCATTTTTGACATTAGCATTGTTAGCATATTGATGACCATAGAGTTTTGTCGTAACAGTTGGTTGAACATGTTTTTAAATTCGTCTAAAAATTTAGTGAGTGTATTGACAGTATTTTCCTCTGTTCCTAACTTTGTTGTTTGACCCCTCACTGCTTCCGAGTTGTTTTATGGTGTGGTTTGTTGTAGTTTTCTGTTCTTGTTCCATTGTTCTTGTAATGCTTTTGATAAAACTCGCATCCCTTTTAGTTGGCAGGGTGTGAGCCACAACACAGAGCAAATGTTGCTGGGGTGTCCTTGCTTTTTTTGCATACCTTAGTGTCATGTTACGCACACAAACTGTCGATTACAGAACGATTTCGTATGTCCATACATTTGACATCGTAAGCATTGGGCTAAGTTTTTGTCTCCTCTGGGCGGCTCAGCTGCTATTATTATGTTCTGTAGTACCTTTATTTCATACATATCCTTGTTATTTTTAGCTGGTTTCAGGTCTATGAAAAACATGTTTAGCGGTTCTTTGGTTTGTCAGTGTTTAATGTTTACAACATTTCTGACTTTGTGGTTCATGCCCTCTAGTTCTGTTTTTATGTCATTTGGGTCTGTGGTGTGATGGAGATGTTTGATAATATCCTGTAGGCCCTACTTTTTTTGGCTTGGTAGGTATGGTGTACTATGTTTTCTTCCTTCATATATTTAGCTAGTGTTCTATAAGCCTCTGCAATTGTGAGGTTCATTTTCATTACATTGTCTGCCAAATATTCCTGTGGTATTGGTCTTGGTTTAGAATTTCTTTAATGCTAGTTTCCAAGCCCGAATAGTCTTTTACTCCATATAAAAATATCGGGGGTGGTTTTTGGGTCTTTTCTTCAGGTGTATTGTTACTGACTTCCAGTTCCTCTTCGTGATTTGTAAGGGTGTTATATCTATTGCTTAGGGCAAACAAATTCAATAATTATTATAAAACATAAATTTCTTAAACAGAAAGAATTTGACTTGATTTATTTAAAATAAATAAAGATGTCATAATGGTATAATTAAGAAAAAAGAAAGGTCAAATGTTTAGTGTAATCGACCATCAACGTAGAAGTGTATTGTGGGTTGCCTAGCAGTAAGGCGTGCTGGTTAAAATTCGAAATTTAACTAATATCAAGATGAGTTCATACTTTTTTCTTCAAATTTTTATAAATTTTATGCTTCAATAGTCGTTTAAAAAAGTAAAAAAAATAATTCTAATAACTTCCAGTTACCAAGAGAAGACTGATAAACTAGGCTAAAATTTTAATATTTATATTTACTTTTACTAAAATTTAATATTTTTTTTAAAGATAATTAAGTATTTTTTGACTATGTAGTTATGGGGTATGTATAGGGTGAATACACGTCGTATACTTTTATATATAAGTTTTAGTTTTTTTAAAGAAATCAAAGCAGATCTTAAAAAGGTTATTTACTGTTTTCATAATTTTTTTGTGGAACCACAATAAGCCAGGCCATAAAAATTTTTAGACTATGTACTTCATCATTTCTTTTTTGTTTTGTTTTGTTGTCTTGCATTCTTGCAATATAAATACTTTATTGTATATTAATGGTCAATAAATAATACTACTACTTGTACTAATATATTTTATTTAAACAAACTTGGTGTTCTTTCGAACCAAAATAACTGTCCATATGTCACTAAATGGTCGTTTAAAGTGATTTTGTATATTTAACATTTTTTCTACTAAAAGTATTTTTTTTTAATTCACAAAAATCACAAATTTTTTAGCACTTTGATGTTTTTTATTATATTGCGCATAAATTTATTCATATATGATTCATAATCTTTTTGACAAAATCAATTTTCACAAGTTGAACACTTTTTTTTACCAGTATGAACAAGTAAATGCTTATTTAAATCACCTTTTCAAAAAAATGATTTCTTACAAATTGAACACTTGTCTACCTCGGGTTGGAACACCTGAGGATTCGGCAAAATTTCCGGTTAGGGGTAGCGTGCTCCCGGCGTCGGTGTTTAGCCTCGGTAGCAGAAATAGGCCGACGTTAAATAAATAAAATAATGAATCTTTTTTCACCAGTGTGAGTAACCAAATGCTTATTTAAATTACGTTTTTGAGAAAACGATTTTCCACAAATGGGACACTTGAATCTTTTTTCACCAGTATGAGTAACCAAATGCTTATTTAAAGTGTTTTTTCGAAAAAATAATTTGTTACAAATGGAACAGTTAAATCCTTTTTCACTATTATGAACACGTAAATGAAGGTTTAAACTACTTTTAGAAGAAAACGATTTTCCACAAAGGGTACACTTAAATCTTTTTTCACCAGTATGAGTAACTAAATGCCGTTTTAAATAGTATTTTTGAGAAAATGATTTCTTACAAATTGAAGTGTTTTTCTGCTGACTAATATTCTTCATTTATGGGCTTTTTCTTTTTAAAATCGTTCAGAGCTTCAGAGGATTTTTGCACAATGTCTTCATTTATTTCTTGTTCAATTTCAAAGCACCCAAAACTATTATTTGACCCCGTTTCATCTTCATGTTCATCCTTAATAATTAATTCTTCTTGTTTAATTTGAAATATATAATTATCGCTAATTAACTGATTTTCTTCGCCGTTTTGCATCATCTTTATAGATATACAAAAATATGAAAAGAACGTGATGACTTGAACCTATTTGATGGCTATGAACAAGTTCTATTTTGGCCTGTGTTAATTAGTATTCACCAGCCAATTTTTTGGGACTATTCGTAGTATTGCCCGAGGCCATCCAACAGCCCTTGCATTCTCCTTGTAAATATAACTTTTCTCGCTTAGGGATAGCAGCTAGGCTTAACATACTCAGAAATGAGCACCCTGAACTAAAAAGAAATAAAGAGGATTATGTTTCATAGTTGGATTTTATAAGGGTTAAGGAATTTCATGATCAGTATTATTCTATCTTATTCTATCTATATGAATGTCGGCAAGAATTGTACTAATATCAAATGGAGTGGGAAGTTTAATTTTAATTAGTTCCTGACATAAGTCAAAATGTTGATTGGGCACTGCAAATATGGTGGATTGAGCCTTCTTGTCCATATTCACAAAAAGGATTATCTTTAATTCCTTTGCAGTATAGAGGAAAAGAAGTGAGATAATGTCCTGTTCTCGTTCGAATGATGGTGGTTAAGTGTCTTCTGTTGATATATTTAACGCTGTTGTACCATGGTGATTGTTCCATATTGTAATACGTAGGCCGCCCGATACATTTGTAATGATTACCAGTATTCGTTTACTTTCTTGTTTTATACTGTATAGTATAATATATTTTTAAACAATTACATTTATTTTATTATTGTATAGCGTTTTTAAATTTTATTGTATGTTTTGTTGCCTACCTCAGTGATTTTGAGAATGGTGGGTTGGCCTCACTGTCAATGATATTATTATTCTTGTGATTGAAATGGTTACACGAGTTATGTTATTAAAATACTGTTCCTTTTTAATAAATTAAAATGTTTAAAAAAATATTTATTTGGAAAGGAAGAAGGCCATCGAGTACGACAAATTGAACCTCCGTCCCGCACCCATCTTATAATAAAGTATTATTAGACAATATATATACAATGAGGTCCATATATATGGAATACATTCATTTTAAACATTATGAACTTTTGGAGGAAAACCTGAGACAGGTCGATTTTTATTCTTCATTTTGCAAGTTGTGGTATAAAAATATTACCCCCTCTGAGTGATAATTATCAAAGTTTTACATTTTTAAAATCAATTTTCTCAGTTATGAGTGCACCAATTTTTAAAAATCTGTATATTTTTGAACAGAAAATTAAAATTCCTTTCGAAATTGGTATCACATTTTTATACCACAACTTGTAAAAATAAGAATAAAAATCTAGCTGTTTCAGGTTTCCCCCCAAAAGTTCATAATAACGTTAAAAATTAATTTATTCCATACACACAGATCGCACTATATAAATTTACCTCCGAATCACTTAAAACAAATGAGAATGTGTAAATTTAAAAGAATTCTAAAAGCATTTCAACAAAAACATGTTTTTATTTAATAAGGGAATTTTTAGACTGTGTATATTATCATTTCTTTTTTTCTTTATTTTGCTTTGTTGTCTGTTATACTTTTACAATATGATTTGTTTTAAATACTTTATTGTATATTATTAGTCAATATATAACACTACTATTGTATTAGTATAAACTTGTGGTTCTTAAAATTATTATTGTTTTAGGTAAATTATTTTCGAAACAAAATAACTACCCATATATAACAAAATGATTGACTTTGCATAATGTTTCAATATGTAGTATTTTCTACTAAAAACATTTTTTCAATAAACAGACGCCACAAAAATTTTACCACTTGGAAATACTAAATGACTGTTTAAATAGATTTTTTGGACAGATTCTTTTTTACATAGTGCGAATTAATTATTTCACAAATAGTCATTTTGATAAAATCATTTTCCACAAGTTGAACACTTAATTTTTTTTAACTCATGAATCAGTAGATGCTTTTTTAAATTATCTTTAAGAGAAAATGATTTTTTACAAATGGAACATTCATATATTTTTTCCCCAGTATGTACAAGCAAATGCCGGTTTAAAGTGCTTTTTTGTGAAAATGATTTTTTACAAATGAAACATTTAATTTTTCCCCCCCAGTATCTACAAGCAAATGGTGACTTAAAGTGCCTTTTTCAAAAAATGATTTTTTATAAATGAAATATTCAAAATGATTTTCCCCAGTATGTACAAGCAAATAGTGATTTAAATTTCTTTTTTGAGTAAATCATTTTTTACAAATTGAACATTCAAATTTTCTTTCTCAAGTATGTACAAGTAAATGTCGTTTTAAATGGCCTTTAAGAGAAAATGATTTTTCACAAATAGAACACTTAAATTTTTTTCACCACTGTGAATAAGTAAATGCTTATTTAAATCACCTTTTCGAAAAAATGTTTTTTACAATTAGAACTTTTAGTGATATAATTATCGCTGATTAACGGGGTTTCTTCGTTGCTTTGCATTATTTTGATAGATTTTGTAGAATAAGAAAAAGTTTTTTTTTATTGTACAATTATCAGCAATCAGTAATACATTTTCTATGAGCTATTCTGTTGGCTATAAGAGCTAAACGTTGATAATAATAAGTGTGTTTATATTTTTAGTCGAGGGCCACCAACAATAATCGTTTTCGATCCAAGAAGATGGAACTTCTGATATGTCTTCATTGTCACCAAGGAATTTAACAACTGAATAAGCCATTTTGCTCTAAAAATATGTGACAATATTCGATTGGTTTGACTTTTGTAAATTTCTTTGTATTATTTAATAATTTTACACTAACCAAAAAACACAAGTGTTGGGTTGGAAAGTTAACTCAAATGTTGTAATTTTCTGGAAGAGTATTTTGTAGTGTCAAAGAAGTCATTTTAGTAATAACAACAATACAAGTATAAATCTAAAAATTGGGTAATTTGGGATTATAATTAACATGAAAAATAAATATAAACAGTTTCCTAATCAATTCTAGAAGAGTGAATATTATTTAGTGGCAGCAAAATACACAGTGACTTTAGTTTCATTTGATACATTTTTATTTAGCCTAAATATACTGATAGAGCTGTCAATTTCTGGTTTTTCAAATAGGGGTCCAATAGTAGGAAACATGTTACCTTTTAGTATTATTTCATTATTTTTTAGGTTTAAACACTTTATAATCAGTATTTTCAAATTTTTTAGTAAACGAACATTATTTGGGCTTCTATTACTTAAAAGTAACTCCGAATTTAATTGAACACATTCCTTATCAGAATGGGTCTTTAGTATACGATATTTTGTTTCAGAAATTTTTGGCAGATTTTGTCCTATATTTTATTTTACCCAAATAATTTTCAAAAGAAAATGTACTGAAATCGTCAAAGATGCCGTGTTTTTTACATCTTCACAAATTTTTTATTTTTTTTATTTAATAACTGCAAATTTACAATCTACTACACTACGGAGTAATAAGTAAATTTTTTATTATATGATCTGGTGGCTTGTGTCAGGTACCGTCCATTAAGGGTTCTCTGGATTTTTACAAGTCTTCTTGCCAAGTTCTCTTTAGTCTTCTCATATCTCCTAATGGTAGGTTGAACAGGTTACTGATAAGTTGATTACCATGATTTGTGCACCGGTTTTTGTACTTATTTGTCGGAGTTGTGATGATATCTCTGATGTATGGTATACTTAGATCTGCTTGTCTAGTTTCATTTGAGACATACGATGGAGCGTTTATTAGTAGACGGAGTGTTTTAGATTGGAAGGACTGTAGAATCTTTGTATTAGATGGCTTGCTGCAACCCCACAGTTCAATACCGTATGTCCATAAAGGTGTTAATATGGTTTTGTAGATTAAGATTTTGCTTTCTATGAATAGTTGTGATTTCTTGTTAATTAGCCAATACATATTTTTTATTTTCATGTCTAGCTTTTTGCTTTAATATGCGTTTTCCATGTCAGTTTTTGGTCTAAGTGAAGACCAAGGTATTTGACCTCACTGCATATTGGTATTGGATCATCGTTAATGTTAACTTGCGGACAGGCACTGTGTTTTGTGGTGAAAGTGATTTGATTAGATTTATTTGTGTTGACTCGAATTTTCCATTTTTTTAACCATGATTGCAGGAGCGTTAGATGATTTTATAGTTGGTTAGAAGCTGTGATAGGATTAGTGCTAGATGATATAATTGCTGTATCATCAGCAAATGTTGCGATAAGTGTTTCATTGGTAGTTGGTACATCTGCCGTATACAATAAATATAAGAAAGGGCCTAAGACGCTGCCTTGAGGTACTCCAGTGTTAATTTGATGGAAAGTTGATAGCTCATCGTCAATTTTTACTTGGGAGTGTCGATCGTTTAGGTATGATTTTATCAGGATATATATTTGGTCGGGGAGGTGTATTTTGATTAGTGCTAGATGATATAATTGCTGTATCATCAGCAAATGTTGCGATAAGTGTTTCATTGGTAGTTGGTACATCTGCTGTATACAATAAATATAAGAAAGGGCCTAAGACGCTGCCTTGAGGTACTCCAGTGTTAATTTGATGAAAAGTTGAGAGCTCATCGTCAATTTTTACTTGGGAGTGTCGATCGTTTAGGTATGATTTTATCAGGATATATATTTGGTCGGGGAGGTGTATTTTGATTTTGTAGAGGAGGCCACTGTGCCATACTCTATCAAATGCTTGGCGTATATCCAGAAACACTGACACACAAAATTCCTTGTCTTCCAAACTTTGTTTGATTTTATTCACAATCCTATGACATTGTTGGGTCGTTGAGTGTTCTTTTCTGAAACCAAATTAGTAGTCAGGGATGTGGTCATCAATAGGAGTTGTAGTTTCAATTCTATTTAGGATAAGACGTTCGAATACTTTAGACATTATGGGAAGAAGGCTTATTGGTCGGTATGAACTTGCTTCTGTTGACGGCTTACCAGGTTTATTGATCATTATATATGTGCTAGTTTCCATTATATAGGATAATAATAGGATAATAGCTTAATCTCAGTATGCTGTTATAGATTGTAGTCAGCAATAAAATCCCTTTTTTAGGGAGCTTTTTCAGTACTTCGGCGACTATAAGATCAAAGCCAGGTGCCTTGTGTGTTTTGAGGTAGCTTATTTCCTTGCGTACTTCAGTAAGAGAGAATGGTCTTAATGGTAGCGACAGTTGACCAGGTGCTTCTAGGTACGTATTTATGTCATCGTCTTCATTATTAGCTTCAGTGGAGTAGCAAATATTTCATCAAGGTATTCAGCGAAGGTGTTTACTTTTTCTGCATTCGATCGCGCCCAGGTACCATCAGATCTTTTTATCGGAGGAACATTTACGATAGGTCTTTTAAATTTTTTTGTTGCTTTCCACAAGGAATGATCTTCTGGTGTTAGTTCTGATAAGTACCTTTGGAATGAGTCATTTCTGGTTTCTTAGCCTGCGGGTAAGATTATTAAGAAGTGTCTTGTCGAGTGGGTTTCTGCTGTTTTGCCATCTTCTGCGTGCTCTACGTTTCTCTATGACAAGTTCTTTTATATGAAGAGGAATATTATATGTTTGGTCTACTACTTTGTCATTAGTTGGTGTGGCGAGCCAGGCCGCTTCTTGGATCAGTGTTGTTATATGATGTACTACTTATTCAATTTGATGTTGATTTTTTAATTGCCAATTTAATTTGATGTTTTCATTAATATGTACCTGGTATTGGTTCCAATCAGTTTTTTTATTGCAGAGTCTGGGTTGAGGTTTTTTCCAGATTGGTTTGGTACTCAAAGTCATGATGATTGGGCTATGGTCCGAATCTAAATCAAAACTTGATTCAATATCACAATAAATGTTAGATATGTTTTTTGTTAGAGCGAAGTATAGCAAATCCGGGATCTTGTTGTTGTCAGTAGGCCAATAAGTTGGTTCCCCAGTGGAGAGGATATTCAGTTGATGTTGTTGGCACACTTTTCAATAAGTTTCTGCCCTTTGGTGTAATTAGTCTGGACCCCCACATTGTATGCTTAGCATTCTAATCTCCTGCTATTAAGTAATTCGTGTCAAGTGTTGTAAATAGGTCGTTATATTCATCTTGTGTTATGTTATGTCGTGGTGGGCTGTATATAGCTGCAAATGTTATTGATCTAGATAAACTTTCAATTTTAACAGCTGTACATTGTATTTTATTTGTTGCGTATGGCTGAAGGACATGGTGTTTTAGTGCTGATCTAGTTATAATTGCAGTGCCTGCATGTGCAGTTCCATCAGGATGGTTGGTAAAGTATACTTTGTGGTATGGTATATTGACGACAGTTTTATTTGTAGAATGGCTTTCTGATATTAACAATATATCAATTTTGTTCATTTTTAGAAATATGATTATCTCTTGTATATGGTTACTAATACCGTTGGCGTTCCATGAAGCAACCCTAATTGAGTTAAGCCATTAATTTGTTATTTTATTTATGACTGTTGTCAGCATGTTCAGTATCATGCTGTTCTGATTTATTAATTGTGTGAAGGTACCTTTGAATTCAGTTAGGAAGCTTGTTAGCAATTCAGATAAATTAGAGTTGTTATTGGTTGCTGCTTGCGCAGGTAGATTGTTGTTGGTTGCTTGTGCATATGTTTGTCTGTTTTGCGAGGTGTGTTGGTTATGAGTATTTCTAGAGAGGCTTTGTCGTTCTTGATTTTGTGCAGGACAGTTTAATATATATGTTTTGTTTCTTGTTACGATTAGGTCTTGATATACTGTGTAGCCTTTATAGTTTGCCGGATGATTTCCTTGGCAGAGAGCACATTTGGCTGGCGAATCGTTAGGTTTTGTGCATATTTTAGTATCATGAGGTCCACTACATTTGACACATTTGAAAGGACGCCTGCAGTATGCTTGTGAGTGGTTATAATATTGGCATCTTGTACATTGAACAAGAGTGTTCTTCTTTCGTGGAGGCTCTATTTTGATTTTACTGGACTGTAAATATTCTACTTTGAAGACTTCTTTGTTGTTTTTATCCGGTTCCAAATCAACGAAAAACATTGGAAGAGGTTCTTTGCTAGTTCTATGTTTAATGTTAATTAGGTTTCTTACTTGGTGGCCTTTTTCTTGTAGTTCTTTTTTGATGTCTTCTAAGGGTATTGAGTATTGAGTGATGTAGACCTCTAATTACTATTCTATAGGCTCTTCCCTGCTTTATCTGATACGTGTGGTGGATTATCTTTTCTTCACGTACATAGTGGATTAACTTTCTGTAATTGTCAGGTGTTGTTGTATTTATCTTGATGGTGTTGTTTGCTAGTGCCTTTGTTGTAAAAGTATTTTGACCAGTTACAGCTGATAGAGCATTTACCATACCTTTGTAGTCTCCAACAGAGTATATATATATATATTGGTGGAGGTTTCGGCTCATCAGGAGTGTTATCATTGTCTCTAGTATTTATATTTGATGTTTCCTCTTTATCCTGACATGACGGGATTTGAGTTTTGATACATTAGTGTATTATGCATTTGCTGTTGCTGGGCACTAAAGCCATAGAATGGCGTTTGGATCATCATTTGATTGGGGTAGGTTGATGATTGTGGTGATGTATATGTCATCTGGATTGGTTGATTCATATGTATTTGAGGCACTAGAGCTCCTGCGTTATTTTGCATCATGTTTTGCGGTAAGGATGGAGAATGGCTGTGTTGATTAAGGTCCATCCCTGGTACATTCCCTGTCGGGAACATTTTATTTTTGTTGTCGATTTAATAATTCTGTGTAAACGTTATTTTTATCACTAGTTATAAACAAAGTAATTATCGCACAAAAACTGGTCTAGATAACGCAGCCGAGTTTCGCACGTCCTATCGCTTTGAATATTCTATCCAAACTATCTTCACAAATGTGAAGTAAATTATGAACGTTGTAAGTTATATGTTCTGCTCCATACAAAACGCTATATTTTGAAACAAAATATTTCAACAATGAAATTATAGCTGCTATCAGCTAAATGAGAATAAGTTAAAATATTAACAATGCTCGTTTTCGACTTAAGAACCGATGTTGTTGTTGTCGTCGTCGTAGTCGTTGTTGTCGTCGTAGTCGTAGTCGTTGTAGTTGTTGCTGTTATTACAGAAACAGTTGTGGTATACACAGAAGGGGATATATTCTCAGTTAATGTATTATTGGAAAACGCGTTCTGTTCGATTAAATTTCGATCAATTGAAAATTGGCTAATAACATTTGAAGTTAATCTAAGTTTGTGTTTTTGGATAATAAGGAAAATGACTTAGTAATTTTACAGGACATATTTTAAAAAATGACCTAAAAAAATAGATAATTTTGCAAATAGAACAGTTAAATTAAATAATACTTACAGTGAAAGGAAGCCACGTCACATTCTTCGTGCTAAATCTAAAATGAGGTTTATATTAAGTAAATCTTAAAATATTTTTGATATTCACTGTATTTAAATCGAATTTATAAGAAATCATTAGTTTTACCTTTTAATAGGCGAGTTAAATTACTGTCCTTATAAGGGATAAAACGATGTTGTGCTTTTTCATCGCCTAAACTACTGATCACATTATCTAGTGCTAGAAGTCTTTTATTTATTTATATTGACATCTTCTTTAAAGGAGTTTCCTGCCGCTTGAGTTTTTTTGGCGCGTTCACTTCCAGCACGATCTACTAAGTGTAACTTGCACTGTTTATTTTCAGAGCTGAAATTAAAACAATTTCACCAAGATAACAATAATTAATGTGAATTCTATGTTCTATAACAACTTACCAATTTTGCTTGTACTGACAGTAAAGATGACTTCTAGAACTCTGAGAGTTCATAGCTGTAGCCCGTCCAGCAGTACCTTTTTCCAGAGCTTCTAATACTTCCCTAAGTGAATTCACTTCAACTTTATATAAATTTGGTATATGAATACCTATAACATATTTATTTCATAATTAACATTGTGTTTGTTTTTTAACAAAGAAATGTCTTGTCAACAACTGATTGCGTTGTATTCAGTAAAATGTCAACAATATCTTTAATTAATTAGAGGAGTGGACGTGAAAACATCTTTGTCTCTCTTATCAAGGAGATGCTCTTTATTTAGTAAACTATTTTTATTTCCACTTTCTGCAACAAAGTGCAACGGTTTTTTAACAAAGAAATGTCTTGTCAACAACTGATTGCGTTGTATTCAGTAAAATGTCAACAATATCTTTAATTAATTAGAGGAGTGCACGTGAAAACATCTTTGTCTCTCTTATCAAGGGGATGCTCTTTATTTAGTAAACTATTTTTATTTCCACTTTCTGCAACAAAGTGCAACGGTTTTTTAACAAAGAAATGTCTTGTCAACAACTGATTGCGTTGTATTCAGTAAAATGTCAACAATATCTTTAATTAATTAGAGGAGTGCACGTGAAAACATCTTTGTCTCTCTTATCAAGGGGATGCTCTTTATTTAGTAAACTTTAAATAATATTTTTATTTCCACTTTATGCAACAAAGTGCAACGGTTTTTTAACAAAGAAAGAATAAATCACAGTAAGGAATTTTTTTCATCTTTCCTTATCCATTATATAATTATGCTAATTATCTGTTAGAAATCCTATGCATTGTCATATTATAATACACTTTTATAAGAATTTTCCCCTTTGCTAGATAAAGATAATTTATCTGAAAATGAAATCATAACATTTTATTAATGGGAGAAAATGTTTTTTTTTGTATAGAACCATAAAAAAATTAACTTAATAATTCTATCTATGTCTTGGATCATCAAGCATTGATTCATGTTTTTCCAATTGTGGCCTATTTGGCACGGAAGTTTTTTCAAAATAGTATTTAAACTTTCTAACATTGTATATATATGATCGTGTAATAGGAGTTATTTTTATTATATGACTGTCCATAAAATTTTCAAGTCTAGATGTAATGGCTTTAGATTATTTCATATAATATTCTATTTCTTAATTCTCCCAATAGTGGAGTTAAATCTGAAAAAGAAAGGTTATACGGTGTGGTAAGTCTTTCTGAATATTAGTTAGAACCTAGATTAGGTCCTGAACATTATAAACCTGACCTAAACTAAATTTGAAGAAAAAGAACAGTTTTAATTAAAAACTCTTTTATTATTAAAATTTAATGAAAAATCTAAACTACCCTGAACTAAACTAAACAACTAAACAAAATGGAAGAGTTGGTTAAAAATATATTTGTTTTTAAAAAATCATCTTAATTTTTTATTTGTATATTTAAATATTTTAATTTTGACTGATAACAAACATTTATCAACAAAACGTTCTAGTAAATTTATTTTGTTTTTCCCACATAAATAATTCAACGTTTATCGTTGCCACCTTTGACTAGAAAGGATACGCACCATTACCCGCTCGAGTAAGTGCGTCAACCAAATGTCCGAACCTGCGGTTCCTCTCGTACTGGGCAGGATTACTATCGCAACATCAAGTCATCAGTAGGGTAAAACTAACCTGTCTCACGACCGTCCAAACCCTGCTCACGTTCCCTGTGAACAGGTGAACCAGTTGAGCGTGTGGCGACATCGCCACTTTTTTCGGTCGAGTTGAACAAGGGTTAAAGTCGGACAAATATTGTTTAGAACGTGACAAATATCGTTGATTTAGGGTGGGAGCTACGCTCGGTACGCAGTCTTGGATAGTGAATTATTTTTAAAATGTCATCAATTTTATTTGAGTCTTATCGTTTTGTTGAAATGAAACATTTAAGATATATGTAATATAAATAATTGGTTTTGATTGTACCAAATGTTAATATAATATTTTAAAATTAATAAGTTAATAATATATTATAAAAGATATTTACAATTTTTAAATTTAAAATCAATTTTCAACTTAGCATGACACGCAGACGCAAAAATGACAGACTTTCCTCACCAAAATCGACATATACCAACTTATGTATTCTATAATTATTATTAATATGGCAAAATTGAAATAAGAAAATTATATCACCAAATATTTTAGTATAAATTGTACAAAAATCCATCCATAAGTCCCAAATTATTTTTTAACAATGTTGCCATATTAAATATTTTCTTCTTATTGAAACCTCTTATTTTAATCGTAATTATTAATACGTACAATATTATAATAATATTTTTTGTCTATTGTATTATTCTATTTCATATAAATAAACACGAAAAAATAAGATTAATAACATTTTTACGTTAACAAATAAACATGTAAATCTAATTGGATGAGAAAGAATACGTGACATTTAGAATAAGAATGTAGGCAACACTAATTACACTTACAGTTTTATTGAAATGAAACATCTGAGATATATGTAATATAAATTATTGGTGTTGATTGTACTAAATATTAATATAACATTTATATTTTACCGTTGTGGTTAGTAGTAATACAAAGCGGGTTCTGGCCAACTTTGATAACTGCCACCAGAGGCGCTGGTGTCGCGGTGTTGCGCGGCAAATTCAAATTTCGAGAGCGGCCATTTTTAGTCCAATCATGTCAAAGTTCCGCAAAGTGTTAGTAGATGGCGTTGGTGGCGCCAAAGTTCCACAAAGTTTTAGTAGATGGCGTTGGAGAGCGGCGGCGGCGGCGGCCATGTTTAGTCCAATAATGCTAAAGTTCTAGAAACTGTCACCCGATGGCGCAATGAACGTTACCGAAAGGGCATTAGTGCCTAACTTCGTTATTATTGGTCCAATTGAATCACGGAAAAAACAGGCATTATCTATAAGTGACGTATATGTCAAATTTAAAGAAAAAACATGTGCAATAAACGTGGCCAAAAGGGCACAAAGCGCTTAACTTCGCTGTTATTGGTCCAATTGAATCGCAGAAAAAACAGACATTATCTATGAGTGGCGTAGATGTCCAATGTAAAGAAAAGCATGCGCAATGAACGTTGCCATAAGGGCACAAAGCGCTTAACTTCACCGTTATTGGTCCAATTGAATGGTGAAAAAGACAGGTATTATCTATAAGTGACGTAGATGTCCAATGTAAAGAAAAAACATGCGCAATGAACGTTGCCATAAGGGCACAAAGCGCTTAACTTCGCTGTTATCGGTCCAATTGAATCACGGAAAAGACAGATATCATGTAAAAGTGGCGTAGATGTCAAATTTAAAGAAAAACATGTGCAATGAACGTTGCCATAAGGGCATAAAGCGCTTAACTTCGCTGATATTGGTCCAATTAAATCGCGGAAAAAACAACACATTATCTATGAGTGACGTAGATGTCAAATTTACGGAAAAAATTGCATGATCATGATTGGATAATTATGTCACGTGATCTAGAGGGGGTTATTATATAATATTTTGCATTTTATTAATAAAAAAGATATAATTTTTGCCAATAGTGTTATAATATTCCTCCGAAAATTGAACTTGCTTAAGTTAAGTAAATTTCAAAAGCTAAACTTCAAAGTGTTAAATAAATATTTTAATAACACACAAAATTCTATTACTCCAAATTCAAGATTTTTTAAAATTTCTTTTTTTCAAACTAAAAATTTTTTAAATACGGCCCTGCAATCTACATTTTCTGAAAAAATTTAAAAACAAACTTTTAATAATTTAAAATTTTTTTCAAACTAAAATTTTTAAATACGGCCCTGCAATCTACATTTTCTAAAAAAATTTAAAAACATACTTTAACGGTTATACCGGATGAAGCCTCCCGATAAAAATTAGATAAGCCTGATAACACGAAAAATTAAACCACATTTACAGAAAACAAATTCTAGCACAAACATCTACATCCGTTCACACAGGATGTAGCTTCCGGGATAAAAATTAGATAAGGCTGATAACGGTGAAAAATACAACCACATTTCCACGAAACGAATTTAGTTATCTTCCCACAGATAATGTTGTTGTTTTTCTCGAGTGCTATAAAAGCCGAAGCCGAATCAATCGACAATTCAGTCGTAAAAGTCTCTTCAACAGTGCTGCTGCTGCTACCAGTTAGAATTCAGTGAGCTGTTTCCAGTTGTTTTTTACATTGTGCTGCCAGTTAGTGTTCAGTGAACAGTTTCCAGTTGGAGTTATTGTAAGTACATTTTTTTAAAAACTTTTTTTGTACCAGTGCTCTACATTTTTTTGTAGTAAATTTTCAAAATCTAAACTTCAAAGTGTTAAATAAGTTCATTTTTTAAAAAACTTTTTTTGTAATTTTAACAGTACAAATTTTTGATTTTTTTTAGTAATTTGTACCAGTGATCTACATTTTTTTGCTGTAAAACTTCAATCCATCTAAGACTTTTTAAAACTTTTTTGTACCAGTGCTCTACATTTTTTTGTAGTAAATTTCAAAGTGTTAAATAAGTTCATTTTTTAAAAAAACTTTTTTTGTAATTTTAACAGTGATCTACATTTTTTTGCTGTAAAGCTTCAATCCATCTAAGACTTTTTAAAACGTTTTTTTGTACCAGTGCTGTAGTAAATTTCAAAAATTTAAACTTCAAAGTGTTAAATAAGTTAATTTTTTTAAAAAACTTTTTTTGCAATTTTAACAGTACAAATTTTTGGTTTTTTCAGTAATTTGTACCAGTGCTACACATTTTTTTTGCTGTTAGCTTCAATCCGGCTAAGACTTTTTTTTTGCCATCCACATCTTTAAGCTTTTAAAGTAAGTGTTTTTTTTCGGTGGTTTTTTCATGCTAGTATTCCATTTTTTATTATTATTTTAGATGAGTTTTCTCGAAAAATTAAACGAATTTACCTCATCTACAGATACTGAAAACAAGCCCATAATTAAGCTAAAGGACCTGCAACCCAACATCCCAAAGAAAATTCACCGTGTTCAGCTCACCAAATCCAAATTTGGAGGGGAATCCATCCTAGTGGAATTGGAGGAGAACGTTGTCACCTTTCTGCCCAAAAGGTCTACCGAAATTTACAAGAACCACATCGACGATCTAAACAAAGGGGGCTTCAGTTTAATTTTTATTGGCCTGCACGAGATATCCAAGAGCTGTGCTCCTAGGACCTTATTTAAAATACAAAAAAATTAGGTGAGTTCAATCATGAATTTCGCACTCGTTTTTAAACAAATTGAAGACCTACTTAAAACTGAGCACAATATTTCAACATATTCCAATAAAAACAAATGGTTACAACAAATCAGTACTCACCTTAGGAAATGTAATTTAGCTATAAAAAAATGTAATTTCACGGTAGGGGAAAAAAGAAAAATTTACACCAAAATGGGACAGTTGAAAAGACTACGGTGTATTATTAAATTAACGTCTTCCCATGTAGTAGGGGAGGGCATTAGACAGGGGCGCGGCACTAAAGGGGGCGTTAAATGGGAAGACGTCAACGCGATTTTTAATAATCGAATTAGAACGGGGGTAATTATAAATTTGAAACACAAAGAGGTAAAAGATTTTTTGAAGGCAGCTTTTAATTTATTCAAGTCAAAAATTTCACAAATTTTAAAAAATGATACACCGTCGCTAAAAGTAAATGTCACATTTTGCGGCGATTTTTTAAAAAATTATAGTGATGGTGGGGAAGTAATTGACATTAAATACTTTGGATCCCCAAATTTCGTTGTTGATTTGGGGACGGATTTAGCACAAGAGTATAAAATTATTGTAGATTTTATTTTAAATAAACTTTCGGAATTTCAAGAAAAAGACAGTGGGTGGGCGTTGTCAAAAATAAATTTATTAGAAGTAGCTATTAACAAATTTGAAATTGGGAACGGTTCATCCTTCATTCCACTGCCAAAAGAAATATTAACGAAAAAGGCGTGCATAAACGTCCAAAATACAGACCTGGCGTGTTTTTACTGGGCCGTAACGAGTTTTTTGTTTCCCGCTAAAAAAAACGCTGCATATACATCTAATTACCCCCATTATAGTACAGTTTTGAATACAGACGGTTTAGAATTGCCTATGAAACTAACGCAAATTTCAAAATTTGAAAAGTTAAATGATATCTCCGTAAACGTTTACGCTTTAGAACTAAATCAAACTAATAAAACGTCATTTTACGTAGTGGTACCTGCACGTTTAACTAAAAATAAACTGCCGCGTCATGTAAATTTACTTTTAATTCAAGATTAATATTTTCCAAAATTAAACGACTACGAGGCTCCTCCCGGCAACAATGAGGACACTACTACCAACACCATTAAATATCATTATTGTTGGATTAAAAATATGTCTAGACTAGTTTCAAACCAACTTAACAAAAGTAAAAATAAAAAATTTATTTGCGATAGGTGCTTAAACTATTTCCAAAACGAAAAAAAACTAGCGGACCACGAAATTTTATGCATAAACAGCAATGATTGCAAAATTTCTTTCCCCCCATATGATAACGTCGAATTTAAAAATCATGTATACAAGCAGAAATGTCCTTTTGTCGTTTATGCCGATTTCGAGTCAATTTTAGAAAAGTGTGATAAAAAGCTATCTCATACAACCACCAAGTATCAGCATCATAAAACATTTAGTGCAGGCTTCTACTTAAAATGCAGCTACGATAATCAGATTTCATACTACAATAGTTATAGAGGGGAAGATTGCATGGACTGGTTTGCGAATCAAATGTTAGAAGTCGCGAAATTTATTGAATCTAAATTATTAAATATTGTTCCTATTTGTATGCCTACTGTCGTCGCAAACGGTGTCTGCTGTCACATTTGCGACAATAGGTTTAAAGAAAAAGATGTTATCGTTAAAGACCACGATCATTTTACGGGATTATTTAGAGGGTTCGCACATCAATCGTGCAATCTGAACTTCAAAAAACTATTTGTAGTGCCCATAGTTTTCCATAATCTTAGCGGATACGACAGTCATTTTATTATTAGAGATCTTGCTAAACGTGGACCCTTGAGTGTACTACCCGTGAACATGGAAAAATACATTTCTTTTACGCAGTATGAACCAGAAACTAAAATTAAATTTCGCTATATAGACTCCTTTAGATTTTTGGGTACCAGTCTCGATGAGTTGGTGTCTACACTAAAAATAGAGGAGTTGATTACATTAAAAGGAGAATTTGGTAACTTGACTAATGAAACGTTCAAACTGTTGACGAGGAAAGGTGTTTTTCCTTACGATTACATTGATAGTATTGATAAGCTAAATGATACCACTAGTCTTCCAGCAATTGAGAGTTTTTACAACAAATTAAATGATTGTCATATTTCCGCGGATGATTACACTCATGCGCAAAACGTTTGGCAAGCTTTCCAAATTCAAAATTTAGGCGAATATGCAGATTTGTATATGCGAACCGACATTCTCCTTCTTTGTGACGTTATGGAAAACTTTCGAACAACTGCTCTGGAAACTTACCAGCTAGATCCGGCATGGTACTATACTATGCCCGGATATACTTGGGATTGCATGCTCAAGTACACGAAATGTAAATTACAAATTTTAAAAGATGTCGACATGTTGTTGTTTGTTGAGGCATCAATACGTGGAGGAATATCTGTTTGTTCAAACAGATATTCCGAAGCCAACAATAAATACATGCCTGAATTTGATTCTTCTAAGCCGTCCAAGTACCTTATGTACTTTGACGTAAACAATTTATATGGGTGGGCAATGTCACAGTTCCTCCCCTACGGGGGGTTTGAATGGGAGCCCAATACAAACATTGACATTACTCAGATTCCCGACGATTCACCCGTCGGATATATTTTACAAGTTGATTTAGAGTATCCCGAAAGTTTACATGACGAGCACAAAGATTTCCCATTTTGTCCAGAACACCGTAAACCTCCCGATGATGGTTCCAAATTGTCCAAATTAATGACCACCCTTTACCCGAAAAAACAATACACTCTACATTACCGTAATTTAAAACAAGCCCTCGAACACGGGTTAAAATTAACGAAAATTCACAAAGTACTAAAATTCAAACAATCGGCTTGGCTGCAGTCCTATATCGAGCTGAATACTCGCTTAAGGACTGTAGCCACAAGCAATTTTAAAAAAACCCAGTTCAAACTCGCTAATAATGCCGTATTCGGTAAGACGATGGAAAACATCAGACTCCATAGGGTAGTGAAATTACTTACTTCTTACGAGGGTCGTTACGGTGCAAAAAATTTAATAGCCAGCCCCCGATTCCATAATCGAAGAGTTTTTGACGACAAACTCATGGCTATCGAATTAAAGAAGGCTGAACTACTCTTCAACAAACCCCTGTATATCGGCATGGCTATCCTGGACATTTCTAAAACCTGTATGTATGATTTTCACTATAATTTCATGTTACCAACTATGGGGGTGGAAAATGTAAAATTAATGTACACTGACACCGATAGTTTTATTTACGAATTAAATTGCGATGACGTTTACAAAAGTTTGATTGGAGAGCATTTAGAAAAATTTGACACTTCTGATTACCCCTCAAATAACGCCTATAAGATTCCTTTAGTAAATAAAAAAATTCCCGGTTTAATGAAGGATGAAGCTAATGGTAAAATTATGACACATTTTGTGGGATTACGATCAAAAATGTATAGTTATAAAGTGCAAGGTGGCAAAGTAGTGAAAAAATCAAAGGGGGTTAAGTCCAATGTCGTAAAAAATAAAATCATATTCGAGGATTACCTAAATTGTTTGCAAAATAATAATAAAAAATATATTACACAACACACTATTCGATCTTATTTGCATGATGTATATAGCATAAGTCAGACCAAAATTGGACTTAGCCCCTATGATGATAAGCGTCAATTACTTCCCCAGTCACATGACACCCTTCCGTGGGGATATAAAAGTTAATTTTTTCTTTTTTTGCCCTACCGTGGAGTTTAACGGGGAAAGTTTTTCAAAATTTTAATAAATTAAGATGTGATTACTGATTATTAGCTTGCCATAATTTTGAAATATTTATTGAATATGCAGAAATATTGTGCTTGGTTTCGATATGATTTACATGAAAATAAACGAGTGCGATTTTCAGACTGAACTATGAGTACCTAATAAATTATTTATAGTTTTTATGTATTAGTTATATATGTTTGCTTACTGTATTATTTGTAGTTTGCTTGGGTAATAAAAAATAAAATATAAGAAAGAAGTGTTTTATTTCAAAAAACTTGGTACATTTTTTTAATTTGAACAATGATTTAATATATCATTAATTACATCATCTTTATAGTAATACATGTACTCTTGTAGAGCATTTTTTTCTAAACAATTTGGCATAACAGCACAAATTAAAATTAAAGTATTAAATCTACTAGTGGCGTCATCGTCGTCGTCGACACAAATACTATTGAAATTAACAGCAAAATAAGCTCGTGTAGAGTCTATTAAATTACAGTAGAATGTATTAAAGTTCAAGTCTTCTAGCAACGAAATGTAGTTCTTCACCAAATTGCAATTTGCTTCAAGGATGTCGGAAACATCATACTCGTCCAGGTAGAACTCGACTCCATGTTTGTTTGCAAGTAGAAACTTGGTATCGTCGTACACTAATTGAGTAACTTTACAAAAGTCTCCACAAGGGAAAACTACAGGATCGTATTCGTCAGGAGGTGACGGTAGATTCTCGTGAAAAAAGTCATCGTATCTCTGACGCAGCAATTCAATAAAAGTAGTCCACTCAAATGTACCAAACGAAATTCTTCCGGGTCGAAGTAAAGGTGTTAGCGTTATTGCAGGATTAAAGGTTCTGGTCGGACTTATTCCGCACAAAAGTGCATAACTTCTTAGGGGAAAGTTCGTTTCCAGTAGATGGTATCGCTCCAATTTAGCAGCATACTCGTATGAAATTAAAGCTTGGTCGATTTCCTCAACACAATCATTAAGCGTCACTGCATAAAGTGAAGGAGGTGTTGGCGACGGCGACGATGATGACGATGCCGAGTCACTTTCAAAAACAATTTCACAAGAACTATAACCACTATCTTGACTACTCATGTTGTTGTTGTTGGTTGATTTAAATTGTAGGTGCACCACACGACTGAATAAAATGTAGGTTCGCACCCACTTGTATTTATATACCCCCCACTATGAGGAAAAAGCGGTAAGTTTGAAGGTTATTCAAAAAAGGCCCCTTGAATTGCTAAATTTGTTCGTATTTTCCATAAGATTCTATACAAAATCGGTGTTTTCAATCCAACTGTTATGCTTGTTATCGAGACCCAACCATTTCACGTACGCCTTCTTTCCCTTTCTTCTAAGCACCTTTTCTACGAGGTAGACATCGGGTGCTTTCGTCTTTTGCAATTCCTCCTCGTAGAAAGCCCCGTTGATTGGTGTACCCAACATGTCTTCAAGCAGATAAGTCACGGGATTGGTTATTTTGACTTTAGTAATTTTAAAGAGCTCGGTACTCCAATTAGGGGTGTATCCCTTTTGAAAAATATGCTTGGCTTTGCTTAAGCGCACAATGTCGCCAACGTTAAGTTTGCGCGGTCCAGCAATCTTCAAATGTGAGTAAAATTTTCGAGAAATTTCCTCCTCGTTTGACTTGTTGACCTCCGAAGGCTTACATCGTATTTTCGAATGTTTCGTGTTATTGTACTCTTCCACAATTTTCGGTAAAATGTCGATCCATCGGTAGGTGCCTTGCAAACTAAAGTACTTGTATAGTTTTGTCTTTAAAGTTCTAATACATCTCTCGGCCATCGCAGCCTTTTTAACGCTAAACGTATTGTAATGATTAATGTTGCATTGCGTCATTAATTTTTGGAAATCTGCATTGAAAAACTCTGTACCCTGATCGGTTTGAAGATTTTTAGGATGTCGACGTCGTCGGCTGTGTTTTAATATGTTGGAGAAAGCTTTGGTAATTTCAACTCCAGTCTTTGTCTTTAGAGGCATCGTCCACACGTACTTTGAGAAACAATCAATAACAACCATAATCATTTTGTAACCTTTATTTTGGTGTGCATAGGGTCGCATTTCAGCCAAGTCCATTTGCCATAAATCATCGAGACCCTTAATGATTGTTCTACGTCGCGGATAATTCCTACGTGCTGGAGCATGGAGTTCATTAACAACTTGAATTTTTTCTTTAGACATCTTGAAGGGCTCTAAAGCGAGTGCAAGTGTGTTGAAGTATTTAAGGAGTATTTCGCTTCAATTTTTTATATACAACCCCAGTTCAAATATGTGATGATACTGTAGCAGTATTACGAAATTGGTTTAGTTTTCTTTCCAAATTCTTTGTTAACTCGGCGGTTTCGTGGTTAGATTTAATTAAATCTCTCAAAACTTCTTCATTAGCAGTCATTTCTATTCTCAATATCTTTGTTAACTCGGCCGTTTCTTGGTGAGCTTTAACCAAATCTTTCACAATACCTTCATCAACAGTTATTTTTCGCTCGATTTCAGCAAACTGGGTGCCTATCACACTAGCAATTTCTTTGGGTATATCTATTTTTAAATTAGTTCCCATTAGTTTTTTATCTAAAACTTTCACAGTATTCGCCAATTGATTTTCAACGCTAGTTTGAGCGTTTTTTATATCACCCCGTAGATGCTGTTTAGCAGTTACAATGCTGGTATCTACATATTTTTTTGTTGCAATATCCCCAGCATATACAGGAGGATCCTTAGTTACGAACGCATCAATTTCCCCAGTTTTAGTTTGTAAAGCTACAAGTGCGTTTTTATATTGGTTAAACAAATTATCGACTCTTATATTTAACTGTGAGTCAACGTATTCTTTACTGGCAGCATCAGAACTAGCTGAAGGTGGTAACACATTGCTTATCCTCACATTGCCAATATCGACGTTACCTTCAGCCGTTTGTGGAAACTTTAATAACATATTACGGAGGAGAGATTGAGGAGGCGGTCTATTTGACATCGTCGTTGACCGACGTCCGAATTTGTCGAGACTCATCATGCAAATAACATTAAAACCATGTGTTACACTAGTATATAACGTTGGCTTCTCTCAGCTCATTGATGATTGCAACTATTTCGTTGTTGTGTGATGTATTTCCAGCGTGTTTGGAAGCTACTAGCAATTTAAGTCGTTCCACAAGTTCATTGACATCGTCCCAGTACACGTAATCGATAGGGTTCTCATTGTAGACCATTGCAAGTCCAACTCCAGATTTTGATGATATGCTGCTAGTCGATTTCGATGGCTTTCTCGGTGGAGGAGGAAACATAGGTTTAATAATATCTAGATATTTTGATCTCGATGTACCTTTTAGACGTCCAGCTGTGTTTCTGTGAGCGTTAGTTAAATTTAAAATCGTCTTGTATGCCAATTTATCATCATCGGTATAATCTTCAGGCTCATCATAAAATATCAGTTGGTAGAGACCAGGTGTCCCTTTAACATGTTCCCCCTCCGTTATAATAGCTCCAGTATTCCGATCAAAATCGATATTTTTCCCTCCGAGAAGCCATTTAGAGTGAGTCAAATCGTAAACTGGACCGTAAACTAGGTCTATATTTGGACTCTTATTCCAGTAATCAAGCATATACTTATGTGATATTTCAGGATATTGTTCCAGATACTCTCTGAAGGCCTCATCCGAAATATGTTCTGGGTTTGGTTCTGAAGCGTTGGAATATACACTCTCATCATCATCATCATCATCACCCTCAGTCTGAGCTACATCTTCAATCGGAATAAAATTAGTGGGATGGCTTGTATATTCTGTTTTTAATGGTTCTTCTTCTTCTACTTCGGGTTCTTCTTCTTCTTCTTTCTTTATATTTTTTAAAACTTGCGCAGATTCATGGGACGTTGTAACAATTTCTTTTAGAGGTTTTATTAGGGGTTTAAATAATGTATTTAATGTCCGATCCTGCTCAGATCTACCCAACTTGAGAGCTAGATATTTTCGACGTATATCACGTGAGAGTTGTAGAACTTTACGTTTACGAACATCCTGCTGGTTTAACATCTTGCTGCATATTAATCATACACCACATGGAATTACATTTTTATATACAAGTCGAATCCTTTGCGATACCTTCCATTGTTGAGAGCAAAATCTTTTACAACAACAATAGAACCATATTGATCACTCCAACATTCAGAACAGAGTTTTTTGAAGCGGTCAAAACTCATGTCAGGTGACACGTGCTCATCGAATACGTGTCTCAAGTTTACTTCATCCTGCTTGAAGAGTACAATTAAATTACAATTGTCTCGAATCAGTTGTTTAGGTATTTTTGAGTACGTTTGACATAGATAAGCAGAATCAATATCCTTATGACGGCCCATTGAGTAATATTCCCGAATTTTCTGCTGCCCATCGCAAGCCACATCGTCAAATATGAATACGGAATTTGATTTAGCTTCAGCGGGACTTATTATTTCCTCATTATCTTTGAACGGGAAATAGCCTACTCCTTTCGTCTTACTTAGCACCTCTTGAAGCAACTCGTATTTCGGTTGATACAAAGATTTGGAGTAAACGTAAACGTTTTTAAATTTCGCGCCATTCGGATGAAACAGTAATGACAGCATTACGTTTGTTTTACCACACCCACTCGGTCCACATATGATTGCACGAAACGAGTTTGGTAATAACTCGCCATGTTTACTTTTCTCATGCTTGGAGGTAAAGTCCAAGTTTTCAATCGGAAGCGTTTGTTTCTGTTGAATGACCTTCATTGTATGGCATTTTTAGTCAAGTCGTTGTGTATAAATATATAAAAACGTGAGGTGCGTGACGTACAACGTGAGGTGCGTGACGTAAAACGTGAGATGCGTGACGTAAAACGTGAGGTGCGTGACGTAAAACGTGAGGTGCGTGACGTAAAACGTGAGGTGCGTGACGTAAAACGTGAGGTGCGTGACGTAAAACGTGAGGTGCGTGACGTAAAACGTGACATGCGAGACGTTTACGTGTACGTATATGTATATAAATATATCACGTGATGATATGGCATCAGTTCAAATGAGTCTTTACTTAGGTAAAGGTGTCTTAAATTCGCTCATAAACAATCTGCCCTTTGAGCTCCACATTCCGACCTATCAATACTGTGGTCCGGGCACAAAGCTACAAAAACGCTTAGCACGCGGTGATTCGGGCATTAATCCCTTAGACGCTGCCTGTAAGGAGCACGACATTGCATACGCTCAACACAAGTCCTTGAACGATCGACACAAGGCAGATCAAATACTCGAAAACAAAGCTTGGACACGTGTCAAATCAAAGGACGCGACGTTGGGAGAAAGAGCAGCTGCTTTGGCGGTGACCGGTGGCATGAAGATTAAACGTAAACTTGGAATGGGGGTGGGGCAGCAGAAGACGAAGAGTTCCTTTAGAAATCACGTAATCAGCAAGGTTAAAAAGGCTATGAAAAAAAGTCCTTCCACAACGCTACAGAAGGCCGCCTCGCAAGCTTTGAGAGCCGCGAAAATCGCCGTAAGGAAAGCAGGTGGTAAAAAGCAAATTCGACTACCCAGGACGATACCTTTTGAAGGAAAAAAATCTGGAGGATTTCTACCATTGATTCCCCTGTTTGCGGGCCTTTCGGCACTTGGAGCCCTCAGTGGCGGGGCGGCGGGAATAGCTAAAACCGTAATCGATGCTAAGAATGCGCAAAAGAAACTGGAAGAAGATCAACGTCACAATAAAGCTATGGAAGTTATTGGGGCAAAAGGATCCGGCTTGTATATGAAAAAGAACGCTCGCGGAGGCTTTGGATTGTACATGAAGAAACAAAAAAACTGCCAATAAAGCTACCCAATAGATCGCTATACGATGTGGACCTTTTGCGATATGTCAAACGTTTAAAAATTCCTCATTTTAGAGGGGTTTTCATGCGCGACTCTCTACCACATCAGCAGCAGCCCTGGCAACGCGAATGTGCCATCATAAATTTGGATGACTCTAATAATCCGGGCACACATTGGGTAGCTTATAGAAAGCAAAACAATGTTGTTGAATATTTCGATTCATTTGGTGACTTGAAGCCGCCGAAAGAACTCGTCAACTATGTGGGGAAGAATGTTCAAATCTATTACAACAACGACCAATATCAAAACTATCGACAAATCAACTGCGGACACCTCTGCCTACAATTCCTATATAATGGAGCAACATCATCATCATCAGGAGTTTAATGAAATGAGAGACGTTATTAAACTCCTGATGAAGAACATTACCCACGAGGTTTGGCGAGAAATTCCCCAGAAATACCGAAAAGAACTAACACAATTTTTACCATGTCAAAATTATGATTTTCATCGATGGAGTGATGTTTGCGGTAATGAGATACCAACATGTTTATTTTGTGGAATTACTTATAAATAAATAAATAATTTTTTTGAAGCAGTTTTTTATTTAAGTACTACCTCCCCGTTGATATACATTAGTCATGTCTTTGCTTTTGACGCTAACGAGTCAAACTCACGTGTTTTCGTTCACACCTCAGCCTCCAATTGTGCTCGATTCCGAAAAGAGATATTTCCTAGCAGTACTTGGCTTCCACTCATACAACTCGATACCCAATATTGACGGTGAGAAATTTTTCTACTACGAAAACAACGATAGTGGGAAGTTGAGAGAAGTCGCGATTCCTACCGGCTGCTACGAAATAACGGACATTGAGAAGCTAATTCAAAATTCTATTGCTCCAAATACGGGTGATACACTATTTTCGCTGAAGCCAAACAACAACACTCTCAAGTGTGAAATATACAGCAAACGTCACGCAATTACTTTTGAAAGTCGTCACTACAACAGCAGTCTTGGACAGATTTTGGGATTTTCCAACAACAGGGTACTGGCCCCCGGTGTTGTACACTCTTCAGATCTCCCCGTCAACATTATAAAAGTATCAAACATTCGCTTTGAGTCCAACATTACCGAGGGTGCCTTCTACGGAAACAGGCCTGTCCACACCATCTTTGAATTTCCGATTACAGTTGACGCGGGCTACGCAATTGTGGAAAGACCTAATAACCCAATATATCTACCTGTTACGAATACCGGGGAAATTAGCAACATCACAGTGCTGGCGGTAGACCAAAACTTTAAGCCCATAAATTTTCGAGGAGAACAAAGTGTCCTTCATCTAGAGTTAGTAGGACGATCATAAATGGGTTTGGTGATAGATTATAAGAACAACGCGGTCAGTTCAATAACACCATTCACTGCTAGACCTCCTCCGGGTCGTCAACGAGAGCTAACACCCGCAAATAAATTGTTTCTTCAATCGCTTGGATTTACGCTAAAAACAAAATATGGCAAATCAATACGTACAAGCGGGAGACTATGGTAAACGTCCCCGTACCGAAAGCATTGATCCGAGTTTTAACCTCTACCAACAACCACGTTATGATGAGTCTATTAGAAGGATGGAATATCGAACGTGCTCACCCTTCATCAAATCCTTCAACAACAATGATGTGGTGGAATTTGTTGTCAATCAAGTGGATTCATTTTTTGCCATGAACGAGTCATTGATCGAAATTAAGGGTAAATTGGAGGTAACAGGAGGAGGAGAAGTTTCCCTAGTACCCAACTTTTGTGCCTTTCTCTTCGACTCGTGCACGTACAGCGAGAGCGCCAGAGAGATTGAAACGGTTCGTGATCCTGGAGTAGTGAGCGCTGTACGAGCTCTTCTCAACTACAGCGCATTAGATGCAAATCACATGGCTATCGCCGGTTGGAATGGCACTTCCAACCCTCCTATGGACACTTCCACAAAATCGTTTAGTTTTTTGGTGCCGCTCAAGCATATTTTCAACATATTTAACGATTACCCCATGATCACTTGTGGAAGGCAAACAATTCGATTGGTTCGCGCTCGCGATGATAGTGATTGTCTTTTGATTAAAGAAAAAACTACTTCTAGTGGTACAACGGCAACAACAACCACTTCTGCAACAATTAAGATCGAAACCATTGATTTGAAAATCAAACATATATATCCCAATGATGAAATTAAAATAAAATTGATGGAGGCCATTAGAAGCGATACACCTATACTGATACCGTTCAGAAAATGGGAACTTAATGAGTTGCCTGCAGTTACGAGCGGTTCACGAAGAGAAATTTGGGCTGTTAAAACTACTAAGGCCGTTGAACGCCCCAGATTTGTTATTGTATGCTTCCAAACGAATAAACGAAACAATATTACACAAGATCCAATGGCTTTCGACAATGTCAATGTGACCAGCATTAGACTGTCAATGAACGGAGAGTATTGGCCCAACGAAAGAAACATGTTGACTTTGTCAAAAACGACTACGCCATGGCTTACCATAACTATGCGGAATTTTACCCTAGCTATATGCACGGCTCGGCCGCCGCCGAAAAACATCCTATACTCACGTACAAGGAGTTCAAGAACAGAGCCCTATTTATCATAGATTGCTCGAAACAGGAAGAAACCATGAAGTCCTCCACTGTGGACGTAAGACTCGAACTCGAAACGGATATTGGATTTCCAGCAGGCAGCAAAGCCTACTGCATCATAATTCACGACTGTCTAATGGAGCACCGTCCACTAAGTGAAGTGGTTAAAAGTTTAAATTAAAAAAATATAATTTCTTTATTGTTAATAACTGAATTTTTGAGTTTTAATAAATGAAATGAAATGAATTTTTGAGTTTTAATAAAACACCCTGTATATTTTCTTAGTTGTTTATTGCAACATTACATGAGGATCGAAACCTTCTTTGAATACATTTATAAAGAAATTTTAGTAATAAAATACATATAGCAGATAACGTGAGGCACGATATTGTAAATGTCTTGTTAATTTCGCCATTTAATTGTCCATCCTTGGTGTCGTAGGAACTGGTGTTGGTTGAATTCGTCTTAAGGGGTAACAGCAACATAGTACTTTTTTCGGTATTCTTGTATTGTCCAAATTTAAATCGCCCAGCTGCTTTATAACGTTTTCTTTGTCTTCGTACAGTTTAATATCTTTACGAAGTTGCTTGAGTCTTTCTTCAAATTTAAGGACTTTTTCCCAAATATGTTTGTCTTGACGACGCATGTCTTAAAGCACTAATCCTCCCAAAGCGTTATTAATAAATATTATATAATAACCCCCTCTAGATCACGTGACATAATTATCCAATCATGATCATGCAATTTTTTCCGTAAATTTGACATCTACGTCACTCATAGATAATGTGTTGTTTTTTCCGCGATTTAATTGGACCAATATCAGCGAAGTTAAGCGCTTTATGCCCTTATGGCAACGTTCATTGCACATGTTTTTCTTTAAATTTGACATCTACGCCACTTTTACATGATATCTGTCTTTTCCGTGATTCAATTGGACCGATAACAGCGAAGTTAAGCGCTTTGTGCCCTTATGGCAACGTTCATTGCGCATGTTTTTTCTTTACATTGGACATCTACGTCACTTATAGATAATACCTGTCTTTTTCACCATTCAATTGGACCAATAACGGTGAAGTTAAGCGCTTTGTGCCCTTATGGCAACGTTCATTGCGCATGCTTTTCTTTACATTGGACATCTACGCCACTCATAGATAATGTCTGTTTTTTCTGCGATTCAATTGGACCAATAACAGCGAAGTTAAGCGCTTTGTGCCCTTTTGGCCACGTTTATTGCACATGTTTTTTCTTTAAATTTGACATATACGTCACTTATAGATAATGCCTGTTTTTTCCGTGATTCAATTGGACCAATAATAACGAAGTTAGGCACTAATGCCCTTTCGGTAACGTTCATTGCGCCATCGGGTGACAGTTTCTAGAACTTTAGCATTATTGGACTAAACATGGCCGCCGCCGCCGCCGCTCTCCAACGCCATCTACTAAAACTTTGTGGAACTTTGGCGCCACCAACGCCATCTACTAACACTTTGCGGAACTTTGACATGATTGGACTAAAAATGGCCGCTCTCGAAATTTGAATTTGCCGCGCAACACCGCGACACCAGCGCCTCTGGTGGCAGTTATCAAAGTTGGCCAGAACCCGCTTTGTATTACTACTGTGGTTGCCAAACAACCTAATTAGTTGATTGAGCAAAAATACATGACATATATAATAAGAATATAGATATAAGAAATGCCTTCGATGTTTATCGTACTTTTGTCACAAGTAATGTCGTTTTATAAGATATTTTCTATCTTTATCGGAAATCCGACATGAATAATCAAACACAATTGAGTTTCTGTAATGAAAGTGGATTTTTTTATTATTTACAAGTCTTAAAACTACTATATACAAAAAGCCTACCTATAATGAAAGAAACGACATTAAATGTCCATTATTCATGCCAGTTTAATCACAATACCGAAATTAAATTTATAGTTAAACTGGAGCTTCTCTTTGATAAACAACTTTAATAAACGTTGACAGTCTCTCTGTCATGATCATTCCTCATTACAGGTAGACAGTTATTATACTCGCACTTGTCGCGATCTGCTTTACCGATCCTCGATATGATGCTCGGGATCGGTGACATTTTAAGAAAAGGCAGTTTTCTTTACATAGGCAACAATTTTTACTACTATAACCCAATAAAACATTAGAGATAGCCGTTTTGCCCAAGGGTGTGCCTCCGTTGGGTCTCGTTGTATTTTTTTATTACGAAATTTTGAGATACGCGTCATGAATTTTTAGCGGGGGGAGGAGGGGGGTGTGTGATTCGAATTTTTTTTTTAGTTTCGTTCGTGTTCCCCGTTAACGGGAGAGACAATCCGACGCTTGGTGAATTCTGTTTCGCAATGATAGGAAGAGCCGACATCGAAAGATCAAAAAGCGACATCGCTATGAACGCTTGGCCGCCACAAGCCAGATATCCCTGTGGTAACTTTTCTGACACCTCTTGCTGAAAACTCTTCAAAGCCAAAAGGATCGATAGGAGTAGTGAAGCAAAGTGCGTTCTGCGGGACTTAAAGAAACTGCCTCCAGAGGCGCTGGTGTCGCCGACGTGTTGCGCGGTAAATTCGAATTTCGAGAGCGGCCATTTTTAGTCCAATTATGCCAAAGTTCCCGAAACTGTCACTGGGTGGCGCCAAAGTTCCCGAAACTATCACTAGATGGCGTTGGAGAGCGGCGGCGGCGGCCATTTTTAGTCCAATTATGCCAAAGTTCCGGAAACTGTCACTAGATGGTGTTGGAGAGAGGCGGCGGCGGCCATTTTTAGTCCAATTATGCTGAAGTTCCAGAAACTGTCACCACCCGATGGCGTTGGTGTGACCAATGAACGTTGCCATATGGGCATTAGCGCTTAACTCCGTTGTTATTGGTCCAATTGAATCGGGGAAAAAACAGGCATTATCTAGAAGTGACGTAGATGTCAAATTTAAAGAAAAGCATGCGCAAAGAACGTTGCCATAAGGGCACAAAGCGCTTAACTTCGTTGTTATTGGTCCAATTGAATCGCGGAAAAAACAGGCATTATCTATAAGTGACGTAGATGTCAAATTTAAAGAAAAGCATGCGCAATGATCGTTGCCATAAGGGCACAAAGCACTTAACTTCCTTGGTAATGGTCCAATTGAATCGCGGAAAAAACAGGTATCATGTAGAAGAGACGTAGATGCTAAATTTAAAGAAAAGCATGCGCAATGAACATAGCCATAAGGGCATTAGCGCTTAACTTCGTTGTTATTGGTCCAATTGAATCGCGGAAAAAACAGGTATCATGTAGAAGTGACGTAGATGTTAAATTTAAAGAAAAACATGCGCAATGAACGTTGCCATAAGGGCATTAGCGCTTAACTTCTTTGTTATTGGTGCAATTGGATCGCGGAAAAAACAGGCATTATCTATAAGTGACGTAGATGCTAATTTTACGAAAAAATTGCTTGATCATGATTGGATAATTATGTCACGTAATCTATATCTAGAGGGGGTTATTATATATTATTTAATAACGCTGGGGGGACTAGTGCTTTAAGACATGCGTCAAGACAAACACATTTGGGAAAAAGTCCTTAAATTTGAAGAAAGACTCAAGCAACTTCGTAAAGATATTAAACTGTACGAAGACGACAAAGAAAACGTTATAAAGCAGTTGGGAAATTTAAATTTGGACAATACAAGAATACCGAAAGAAGTATGTTACCCGTTAAGACGAATTCAACCAACACCAGTTCCGATGACGGCGTCAAGGATGGACAATTAAATGGTGAAATTAACACTGCTGCTACCACCGACAACATCGATACTACCATCGAATCAGTAAGTACATCTTTTTTCTTTTTTTAATAATTTCATACTAAATATTAATATTATTATTGTGGACACTTATGGATTTAGCATATAAAGAAAGTTTTAAGAAATTTGTAAGTGGTTTTCCGCACGTCGAGTTGGTTGAAATAGAAAATGGATTTATGATTAAAGATGTTAATAAGAATAATTTTCTTTTTGTATGCTTTTAATTATTTTTTGTATTATATTCAATTTACATTTTATTAATAAAATGGTATAATTTTTGTCAATAGTGTTTTTTTAATTGTTATAATATTCCTCCGAAAATTGAGCTTACTTAATTAAGTAAATTTCAAAATCTAAACTTCAAAGTGTTAAATAAATATTTTAATAACACGCAAAATTCTATTACTCCAAATTCAGGATTTTTTAAAATTCTTTTTTTCGAACTCAAAATTTTTTAAATACGGCCCTGCAATCTACATTTTCTGAAAAAATTTAAAAACACATACTTCTAATAATTTAACATTTTTTAAAATTCTTTTTTTCAAACTAAAATTTTTTTAAATACGGCCCTGCAATCTACATTTTCTGAAAAAATTTAAAAACGTATACTTTTAATAATTTAAAATAGAGATACTTTTAACTGTCATACCGGATGAAGCCTCCCAGATAAAAATTAGATAAGACTGCAGCGTGATCGAAAACATTTGGCCGTATAAAACCGCTTAACCACATTTACAGAAAACGAATTCTAGTACAGACATCTACATCCGTTCCCACAGGATGTAGCTTCCTTGATAAAAATTAGATAAGACTGTTAACGGGTAAAATAAAACCACATTTCCACGAAATAATTTAGTTATCTTCCCACAGAAAATGTGTTGTTTTTCTCGAGGGCTATAAAAGTCGAAGCACATCAATCGACAATCCAGTCGTAAAAAGTCTCTTCACCAGTGCTGCTGCTGCCAGTTAGTATTCAGTGAGCTGTTTCCAGTTGTTTTTTACATTGTGCTGTCAGTTAGTGTTCAGTGAACAGTTTCCAGTTGGGGTTATTGTAAGTACATTTAATGTTAATTTTTTTTAAAAACTTTTTTTGTAATTTTTATAACCGACAGTACAAATTTTTGATTTTTTCAGTAATTTGTACCAGTGATCTACATTTCTTTGCTGTTAAGCTTCAATCCATCTAAGACTTTTTTTGCTATCGTCATCTTTAAGCTTTTAAAGTAAGTGTTTTTTTCGGTTTTTTCATTCCATTTTTTTATTATTATTTTAGATAAGTTTTCTCGAAAAATTAAACGAATTTACCTCATCTACAGATACCGAAAACAAACCCATAATTAAGCTAAAGGACCTGCAACCCAACATCCCAAATAAAATTTATCGCGTTCAGCTCACCAAATCCAAATTTGGAGGGGAATCCATTCTCATAGAATTGGAGGAGAACGTCACCTTTCTGCCCAAAAGGTCTACCACAATTTACAAGAACCACATCGACGATCTAAACAAAGGGGACTTCAGTTAAATTTTTATTGGCCTGCACGAGATATCCAAGAGTTGTGCTCCAAGGACCCTTTTCAAAATAGAAAAAAATTAGGTTAGTTTTCAATCATGAATTTCGCACTTACGTTTAAAAAAATCGAAGAAATTCTCAAAAAAACCCAGCACAATATTGCATATTCAGATCAAAATAAATGGCAACAACAAATCAGTAATCACCTCAGAAAATGTAATTTAGCAGTAAAAAAATGCAATTTAACGGTAGGGGAAAAAAGAAAAATTTTCACCAAAATGGGGCAGTTAAAAAGGTTGCGGTGTATCATTAAATTAGCGTCTTCTCATGTAGTAGGGGAGGGCATTAGACAGGGCGCAGTACTAAAGGGGGCGTTAAATGGGAAGATGTAAACGCGATTTTTAACAATCGAATTAGAACGGGGGTAATTGTAAATTTAAAACAAAGAAATTAAATATTTTTTGCAGGCCGCTTACAATTTATTTAAATCAAAAATTTGTAAAATTTTAAATGATACACCGTCGCTAAAACTAAATGTTACATTTTGTGGCGATTTAAAAAAAAATAATAGTGATGGTGGGGAAGTAATTGACATTAAATACTTTGGATCTCCAAATTTCGTTGTTGATTTGGGGACGGATTTAGCGCAAGAGTATAAAAGTATTGTAGATTTTATTTTAAATAAACTTTCGGAATTTCAAGAAAAAGACAGTGGGTGGGCGTTGTCAAAAATAAATTTATTAGAAGTAGCTATTAACAAATTTGAAATTGGGAACGGTTCATCCTTCATTCCACTACCAAAAGAAATATTAGCTAAAAAGGCATGCATAAACGTTAAAAATGCAGACCTGGCGTGTTTTTACTGGGCCGTAACGAGTTTTTTGTTTCCTGCTAAAAATGACTCTGCATATACATCTACTTACCCCCATTATAGTACAGTTTTGAATACAGACGGTTTAACTAAAAATAAACTGCCGCGCCATGTAAATTTACTTTTAATTCAAGATGAATATTTTCCAAAATTAAACGACTACGAGGCTCCTCACGTCAACAACGAGGACACTACTACCACCACCAACACCATTAAATACCATTATTGTTGGATTAAAAATATGTCTAGGCTAGTTTCAAGTCAACTTAGCAAGAGTCATCCTAAAAAGTTTATTTGTGATAGGTGTTTAAATTATTTTCAAAGCGAAAAAAAACTAACGGACCACGAGATTTTGTGTATAAATAGCAACGATTGTAAAATTTCTTTCCCCCCATATGATAACGTTGAATTTAAAAATCATGTATACAAGCAGAAATGTCCATTTGTCGGTTATGCCGATTTCGAGTCAATTTTAGAAAAGTGTGATAAAAAGATATCCCATACAACCACCAAGTATCAGCATCACAAAACATTTAGTGCAGGCTTCTACTTAAAATGCAGCTACGATAATCAGATTTCATACTACAATAGCTATAGAGGGGAAGATTGCATGGACTGGTTTGCGAATCAAATGTTAGATGTCGCGAAATTTATTGAATCAAAATTATTAAATATTGTTCCTATGTGTATGGCTACTCTCGCAAACGGTGTCTGCTGTCACATTTGCGACAGTATGTTTAAAGAAAAAGATGTTATCGTTAAAGATCATGACCATTTTACGGGATTATTTAGAGGGTTCGCACATCAATCGTGCAATCTGAACTTTAAAAAACTATTTGTAGTACCCATAGTTTTACACAATCTTAGCGGATACGACAAGTCATTTTATTATTAGAGATCTTGCTAAACGTGGACCTTTGAATCTACTACCTGTGAACATGGAAAAATACATTTCTTTTACGCAGTATGAACCAAAAACTAAAATTAAATTTCGATATATAGACTCCTTTAGATTTTTGGGTACCAGTCTTGATGAGTTTGTGTCTACACTAAAAATAGAGGAGTTGGTTACATTAAAAGGGGAATTTGGTAACTTGACTAATGAAATGTTCAAACTGTTGACGAGGAAAGGTGTTTTTCCATAGTATTGATAAGCTAAATGATACCACTAGTCTTCCAGCAATTGAGAGTTTTTACAACAAATTAAATTATTGTCATATTTCTACAGATGATTACACTCATGCGCAAAACGTTTGGCAAGCTTTCCAAATTCAAAATTTAGGCGAATATGCAGATTTGTATATGCGAACGGACATTCTCCTTCTTTGTGACGTTATGGAAAACTTTCGATCAACTGCTCTGGAAACTTATCAGCTAGATCCGGCATGGTACTATACTATGCCTGGATATACTTGGGATTGTATGCTCAAGTACACGAAATGTAAATTACAAATTTTAAAAGATGTCGACATGTTGTTGTTTATTGAGTCATCAATAAGTGGAGGAATATCTGTTTGTTCAAATCGATATTCTGAAGCTAACAATAAATACATGCCTGAATATGATTCTTATAAACCGTCCAAGTACCTTATGTACTTTGACGTAAACAATTTATATGGGTGGGCTATGTCACAGTTCCTCCTCTACGGGGGGTTTGAATGGGAGCCCAATACAAACATCGACATTACTCAGATTTAGAGTATCTCGAAAGTTTACATGACGAGCACAAGGATTTCCCATTTTGTCCCGAACACCGCAAACCTCCCGGTGGTTCCAAATTGTCCAAATTAATAACCACCCTTTACCCAAAAAAAGAATACACTCTGCATTATCGCAATTTGAAACAAGCTCTCGAACATGGCTTAAAATTAATCAAAATTCACAAAATATTAAAATTTAAACAATCAGCTTGGCTAAAGTCCTATATCGAGCTGAATACTCGTTTAAGGACTGTGGATACAAGTAATTTTAAGAAAAATCAATTTAAACTTGCCAATAATGCTGTCTTCGGTAAGACTATGGAAAACATCAGGCTTCATAGGGTAGTGAAATTACTTACTTCTCACGAGGGTCGTTACGGCGCAAAAAATTTGATAGCCAGCCCCCGATTTCATAATCGAAGAGTTTTTGATGACAAACTTATGGCTATCGAATTAAAAAAAGCTGAACTACTCTTCAACAAACCCTTGTATATCGGTATGGCTATCCTGGACATTTCTAAAACCTGTATGTATTACTTTCACTATAATTTCGTGTTACCAACTATGGGGGTGGAAAATTTAAAATTAATGTACACGGACACCGACAGTTTTATTTATGAATTAAATTGTGATGACGTTTACAAAAGTCTTATTGGAGATCATTTAGAAAAATTTGACACTTCAGATTACCCCTCCAATAACGCGTATACGATTCCTTTAGTTAATAAAAAAATACCGGGCCTAATGAAGGATGAATGTAATGGTAAAATTATGACACATTTTGTAGGCTTGCGCTCAAAAATGTACAGTTATAAAGTTCAAGGCTGTAAAGTTGTGAAAAAATGGAATTGTGGAATTTAACGGAGAAAGTTATTCAAAATTTTAATAAATCAAGATGTGATTACTGATTATTAGCTTGCCATAATTTTGAAATATTTACTGAATATGCAGAAATATTGTGCTTGGTTTTGTTGTAAAGATTTACATGAAAATAAACGATTTTCAGACTGAAATATGTGCCTAATGAATTATTTATAGTTTTTATGTATTAGTTATGTATGTTTGCTTACTGTATTATTTGTAGTTTTTTATGTATGTTTGTTTACTGTGGGTAATAAAAAATAAAATATAAAAAAAAGAAGTGTTTTATTTTTTCTAAAAAACTTGATACATTTTTTAATTTGAACAATGATTATATTTTGAATTTTTCTCATATGAGCAATTTTGATAATATTTCTGAAGAAAATTTACATTTATTATTAGCCAATATTAGTCTAGAGACTGACACTTCCAATAATACGAATAGTTCTCGACAATCTCAAATTACTCGAAACGTTAATCGTAGGACAATGTCTCTTTCTAATAGCGATATTTCTAGCCTCTGTGCTACGTTACCCGAATTTAATACGGGAGATAATCTTTCGACTTTTATTAAATCAGTTTTTTTTTTTTTCTTCCCACTTTATTTGCAATCTGTTACAGATTTTAACAATAAGCAAATGATTTGATTAAAATTTGTCATGTAGGAAAAGTGTCCTGTGACAATTTCCTATAAATTAGTAGTTAATAACAAAGGTTAAAAACAAATGTTAAAAACTCAGTTTAAGATTTGGGAGTACATAACACTACACTTTAAAATCTATCTTTTAAATCCCACGGCATATAACGCCTGAGTCTTCGTATCACAGTTGGTCTACGTGTTAGGTTTCGAGCTAGTCTGTTTGGATGCTTTTTTAAACGAATGTTGTACTTAACGTAGTAGTTCGTTATTTCCGATTTCACAGAGTTCATCTGTAGGTCTCTCGCTATTAGATAATTTGGTACAAACCATGGAGCATTGGTCATCAGTCGAAGGACCTTTGATTGGAAACGTTCTAAGATTTCTATATTGGAGAGCGATGCCGTTCCCCACAGCTGGATTCCGTAGCTCCATATTGGCTTTAGGATGGCTTTATAAATTAGTAGCTTATTTTTCAAGTTTAGTTTTGATTTCCGCCCAATTAGCCAGTAGAGCTGCCTTAGTTTAAAACCTAGCTGTTTACGTTTTGAGAATATATGTTTTCTCCATGTGAGATGTCTGTCAAGGTAAACTCCTAAGTATTTCGCTTCATCACGGTGTGGTAGTTGACTGTTGTTGAGTTTAATTGGTGGGCAGTTTCCACGGCGGTTCGTAAATGTAACTTGGACAGATTTGGTGATGTTAGCTTTAATGCGCCACTTGTTGAGCCACTTTTCTATTTTATGTACGTGTTCTTGCAATTTTAGGGAAGCAGTATTTTTGTCTTCATTAGATGTAAGGATGACTGTATCGTCTGCGAATGTTGCTGACAGGCTCTTGTCGCTTGTGGGTAAGTCTGCGGTGTATAGAAGATATAATAGTGGTCCTAGTACGCTGCCCTGCGGAACTCCAGCTTCTATTTTTTGCAAAGGTGTGTATTCTCCATAGTATTTTACTAGGAAATGACGGTTTGTGAGGTATGAGTTGAGGATGGTAAAGTAATTTAGAGGTAAGGCTTTTTTAAGTTTGTACAGAAGGCCTGGATGCCAGACCTTGTCGAAGGCCTGCGTTATGTCCAGGAAAACCGCAGCGCAGAACTTTTTTCTTTCCAGATCTTCACTAATCTTCTGGGCGACCCTGTGTATTTGTTCTATAGTTGCATGTTCCTGTCGGAAGCCAAATTGATGGTGAGGTATTAGTTGATTTTCTTCGATTATTGGTTGTAATCTTTCTACAAGAAGTTTTTCAAAGAGCTTTGACAATATAGGTAGCAAACTTATGGGCCTATAAGATTTGATATCTGTTGTGGGTTTACCTGGTTTCGGTATTAAGATCACTTCGGCAACTTTCCATTGCGTTGGAAAATAACCTCTCCTGAGACATGCGCTTATTATAAAGGTTAGGAATTTCACTGCTTTGTATGGTAATTCTTGCAAGGTCCTGGCTCTGATGAGGTCATAACCTGGTGACTTCTTTGGATTTAGTTTAGTCTGTATAAAGCTGGCCACTTGCAAAACAGAAAACTTTTTTATGGGAGGTTCCAGTTGGTAAGTGGTGTTTAAGTATTCAAATACTTCGTTTTCGTTTACAATATCATCTTCCGTTTGCGTCTTGTATGGTTGAAAGACCTTTTTTAGATGATTAAGAAAGTGTAACGCTTTTTCTATATTACCTTTAATCCATTCACCTTCGTCTGTAAGGAGTGGTGGATTGTGTGTTTGAGGTCGGTTTAACTTTTTTGTTGCTTTCCAAAGACTATAATCAGTTGCCTCTGTTGGAGTCAGGTTTTCTAAATACTGTTGGATGCAGGAGTTTCTGTTTTCATACAGGAGGTTTTTCAGTTCCTGAGCTACCTTGTTGAATATTCTTTTGTCCTCTGGGGCTCTTGTTATTTGCCAGCGTTTCCTAAGTCTTCTTTTGTTGATTATTTTTTCTCTGACTACAGATGGTAGGGTATCTAAGCTGTGACTTTTTTTGAGTGCTGGCGTTGCTTGCCATGCACTTTCTTGTATGATATTTGTTAGATATTGTACTGCCTCATCAATCTCCAATTCACATTGTAGAGATACGTTTAAATCTAGGTTGTAGTTAATAAGCTCTCGAAATCTGTTCCAATCAGTGAATTTATTAGTTAAGGTAGGCGGTCTACAGGTTTCTAGAATTTCGGTACTTATTGTAATTAGTATTGGAGAATGATCTGAGGAAAGGTCAAAGCTGGATTTTGAACTTATAGCGTTTGACGGTATAGCTCTAGTAATGCCAAAGTCAACTAGATCAGGTACCTTGTTTCTATCTGTGGGCCAGTACGTTGGCTCTCCTGTCGAGCAATATTTTAGATTTTTATCTATCATGGCCATATATAGTTGTCTGCCTTTTGGCGTAATAAGTCGTGAGCCCCAGTGAGTGTGCTTGGCATTATAGTCGCCAAACGCTACAAATCGGTTTCCCAGTGTGCAGAAAAATGCTTCGTATTCTTCTTTCTTTATTGCATGTTTAGGTGGTGAGTATACAGCCGAGATTGTCAGTGGTCCTTGCCAATCTTCAACAGTTATTGTAGTTGCTTGTAGCTTTTGATTTCGGTAACTTGTTTCTTCGTAATGCTTGATTATACTTTTGATTATTATTGCCGTCCCGCCGTGTGCAGTGCCATCAGGATGGTTGGTGTGATAAGTTGTATATTTCGGAATACGAAAATAACTTTTTGTGGTAAAATGGGTCTCGGAGATTAGCAATATATCTAAGTTGTGATGGATAATAAAAGATTTTACCTCTTCAGAGTGTTGAGTTAAACCGTTAGCGTTCCAAGCTGCGATATTAATTAACATAATCAGTTAGTAAGCTTTGTAATTACTGTGGTTAGTAGGTTTAATAGTGTACCCATTTGTTCAACTAGCCCTTTTTTCATATTTTTAAGCTCAAAAAGATCAGAGTTTGATTGGTTATTGTTATGTAGAGTTGCGGTATTTATTTGCTCTTGATTACTGGCTGCTGCCTTGGCGTAACTTATGTTGGGTTGTGTGTAGTTCGTCTGGTTTTGTATTGTGCCTTTAGTATTTGTCTTTGGTCTAAGTGGGGGGTATTTCTTTTTAATTAAGTCTTTGTATACTACGCAACCTTTATAGTTTGCTGGGTGGTTCCCTTCACATAGAATACATTTTACATTAGCTGATCGTTCTCTACGTAGGCAATCCTGGGTTGAATGATCACCAGTACACTTTACACATCTTGGTTTTAACTGGCAGTATTTTTTTGTGTGGCCATAGCGTTGGCATCTGCTACATTGTGGTATATCTCTCTTCATTCTGGGCGGCTCAAATTTTATTTTTTGGTGTAATAAATATTCTACGTTATATATATCTTTGTTATTATCTGCTGCCGTTAAGTCAATAAAGAACATTGGCAGAGGAGATTTATTTTTGTAGTGTTTTATATTCCAAATATTCTCAACGGTATGCCCAAAACCCTCGATTTCCTGTTTTAACACATTTGTGTCTGTTGAGTAATGTATATTTTTGAAGTATGGAACTCTGTTTTTTTCTCTTCCAGAGCCTTAATGGTTTCTGTGTAGCTTTCTTTGTTTTTGGTTTGAATTTTGACTTGGTCAAAGTTTAATACTCTAATTTCGTAGTTGTTTTTTGCTATGGTTTGTAGCAGTTTAGTTAGTGGAGTAATATTTTTGACACCCTGTATAAAGATAGGAGGAGGTTTGACCTCCTTACTTTCTTGGTCATTAGTGTCTCCTTCTTTTTCCAATTCCTGGTTATCGTCAAGTTCTGCGTACCTATTTGATGTTTCTATTGGCGAATTCAACCAATAATCATTTATTTTTGTTTGTTTTACAGCTCTTTTATCTGGGCTAACTCTCTGCCTTTTTTTTATGTTTCCGACTGTAGTCCACTCATCTGGATTGTTCTGGCTTTGTTGATGTTGACTGATTTGTTGTGACTGTTGTGGATTTAAGGAGGGTAAAGGATAGGACGTTAGTGAGTTACCTGGCAATACTTGGTACTGTTCACCGACCATCTGAGATTGTGTTAGGTACGCCACTGGTTGTGTAGTGTAACATCCTGTCGGCATAGTTGGAACTAGATTGGAACTGCATATTTCTTGAGAATTTGTTTGTGTTGGATGTAGTATCACTGGTGGTATAAATGACATTTTTACAACGTAACTATCCCAATTATTTTTTAATTTTTCGAGATTTATAGCACATACACATTATTAATAATTAATGATGTTAAAAACTGTGTTGTATTGTTTTGTATTGTTTTTCGTTTAACGATATGAAAGAATAAAACTTATCGAATTTTATCACCTACTGATAGCAGCCGAGACACGTCTGTAACCTTTGAAGGTAAAACTTCGACTATAAATAGACATATTAGTGACTCAATTATCTACAACTATACAAAAACCTTACGAAACTTACGACCAATATCACCAAAGAATTTTAAACAATTTAAACGACCTATTACAACACGTATCACTACATAATAATCCAGAAACAGCAAATTTTAAAAACCCCTATTTTAAAAACATTGCTCTCAAGACATTTTGTACTGGTATCAATGACCTTTATTGCGAATATTGGTCTCATTTTCAATTAAATTCTCTTGATGAAGCTCTCCAAAAATGCATTGCCTATGATAATCATAAAAATCAACAGCAATACATGAACTTTCTAAAAGCTCAACGATTTTCAAAACATTAATAGAACTACCCAATATAAAAACCCCCAAAATCAATCTAACAACCCTACTCCTATGAGTGGCGTACAGACAATTTCTTCAAGATATCAACCCATGAGCATTTCAACGAGACGAACTCATAATTTTAACGTGCAAACGTCTAATCAAGAAAACCCTGATTTTTCAAACGATTCGTATGAAATAAACGAACAAGAAAATTTTCGAGAACAAAATTTTCAGGAAGTTCTCCTACCAGAACGACCACACTCTATAAATTTGAACAATATTCGTAGCCTTCCTCAATTACCTTACTTTATTTTACCCAAATCGGGATTAAAAGTTTTGATAGATTCTGGAGGATCAGATACGATAATTTCACCTAATACAGCAAAAATTTTTAACTCAGTTCATATCTACAAAAAGCCCTTCAAATTAACTTCTATGAAAATAACACAACATTTTTCTTCCAACATTTATACACCTTTATTTAAAGAAATTAACATTTTTGAACCCATAAGACGCGAGAATCGCTGACTGGAGTAAAGATTTTGATATCTTGCTAGGGAACTTTGACCTAGAACGACTACATGCGTTAATAAACTACGAAAGTAAAACGCTGACATTAAAACGTTTTAATATTACAATTCCATTTAAAACACTTTATAATAAAATTCCTGTAAATGTATCAAATGGAAATGTACTTTTACCAGGAATTGAAATAAATAACATAAAAATACCAGAGTCTATTCACACCGTTACAGATGGTTATATTGACCATATAATATTTAATAGTCCGGTACAAATAGACCCAATATGTGTGGAAAATTTTGACAATTACGAAATTTCAAAAGGACCAACAAATTTTGATCCTTCAATTATTCGAATGCAACATTTGAACGACGAAGAAAAAGATAAAATTTTAAAACTTTGTAAAAAGTATAAAGACATATTTAACGACGAAAAATTACCCTTGACCTTTACTTCTGCAATAAAACACGAAATTAGAACACTAGACGAAAACCCTGTTTATGTTAGAGGATTTCGACATCCAAAGCTATGCAGGAAGAAATTACTAGGCAAATCAATAAACTTCTCGACAACAAAATTATTAGACCTTCTATATCCCCTTACGCCGCCCCTGTTTGGATAGTACCCAAAAAGGCAGACGCATCCGGTAAGAAAAAATTTCGAATGGTAATAGACTATCATAAATTAAATGAAAATACAGTAGAAGACAAATACCCTATACCCAAAATTGATGAAATATTAGTCAATTTAGGTCAAGCTACTTATTTTACAACCCTCGATTTGACTCAGGGATTTCACCAAATCGAACTTCATCCTAATTCAATTGAGAAAACTGCCTTTACAGTTCCTCACGGTCATTTTGAATTCTTGAGACTTCCTTTTGGACTAAAAAATGCCCCGGCCACTTTTGAAAGATTAATGGACAATGTTCTTCGTCCTTTTCTACACAAATTTTGTTTTGTCTATATGGACGACGTAATTATCTTTTCAAAATCCCTACAGGAACATCTTGTTCACATCGCTACTATATTTGACACTTTCAGAAAAAATAACCCTAACGACTATTTCCAAACCCCGACGATTAAAGGACCACTTGCTTTACTTAAATCGCAATACAACCACATACACGACGAAGCCGCGGACAATTTACACAAAATAACCAGAAAACACAAAAGAGGACTTTTTAATTTTCTCGGTACATCTATAAAATACAGAACTGGAAATCCAGACGATTCAGATCTGAATTTATTAAAAACTCACATTTCTGCTATAGAACTAAAACAAAACGAAATTATAAAAAAATTAAATGACCGCATTTCATTTGATCAAACTATTTCTACGAGATTCAATGGTCTTTTAGAACAAATTACCAACAACAATATAGCACTTGCTTCAGCAATCAATAAATTATCGGCCGATTTCGACGGTTACGTAGCACTTCATAACGAAATTCTAAATTTTCAAAACATAAATGAATTTTTAATGAAATTAATCCGAACCATTACTTTGTCTCATTTAAACCTTTCTAATATTGAACTTTTCACATTAAAAGAACTTGAAAACTTAAAAGAAAATTTAATAAAAATCTATTCTAGAAATGCCCTCCTAATTGACGACGAACATCCTTACGAACTCATTGAATCATCTAAATCTCTAATCTGTGTTACATCTTCTAAAACAATGCTCATAATCCTAAAGATACCAATCCTTTACGAAAACTCTTATTCAACCTTCAAAGTTTATCCTATTCCCAACAATGACCACGTCATGATTTTACCACCCGCCCTTTACAACGTCAACAACAAATGGTTCGATGCATGTACCGGCCAAGCCGAATACATCATATGCACGAAACCCGTGAAATCCAGATGCAGTATACCTAATGTCCAAAATTGTACCAAATCATTAGTTACAGAAAATTTCGTACAAGAAACCAGCAAAATGATATTATTAGGAGTAGTCAAGCCAACCACAATTCAATAGGAAGAAGTCCGAACAAGCAGCATCTTAATATCTGACGAAACAATAGTTATAGAGGAAATTCAATTCGCCGCAAAAACCCTTCGAGAAATCCCAATACCCGAAGTTGTTCCAATTAAATTAACTCCTGAGCACGAACTGAAAATAGAAAAATTGAAAATTCCGGAAAGTCACGGCCAGATACAACCGATCCTGCCGATGGAAATCCTGCCAAAGATTTCAACGGGACTAGGAGCTACTGCCATACTCTTAATTATGTCTGTTTTAGCTATCCTGATAATAATCTTAGCAAAGAAAAGGAAAAGAATTTCGAAAATCCTCTTTGGACCCAAGCAACCACCAGCACAAATCCAGATCCTGCAGGACTTGCTTACAAGGACTTCGAGGACGAAGTCAAAACTAAAGGAGGGAGGAGTAATGTCACCAACGGATGTACTAGAAATGCAAAGTTGCAGTTCCCAGGAATAAGAGACGATAGCCGAGCCATTAAATAGCAAGACAAATACTTCTACGACGCCTTTCTACTAGTAACCTTTCCTAGAGTTGGTTATTTTTTGTATTTGTAATATTCTTTGTCAAATAATTGTTATTAAAAAATAAATAAAGTTTTTTTTGGAAGACTTAAAAGTGAGTTAACATTTCTATATCTTTACGAAGTTGCTTAAGTCTTTCTTGAAATTTAAGGACTTTTTTTCTCAAATATGTTTGTCTTGACGTATGTCTTAAAGCACTAATCCTCAAGCGCTATTAATAAATATTATATAATAAACCCCACCTACCGCAAAGTTTAAATTTTTCCAGAGCGCTCCACATAAAAAATATTCCTTGTTGTTATCTCTAGATATAGATCACGTGACATAATTACCCAATCATAAATATGTTTCAATACGCTCGGTTGTTATCTCTAGATATAGATCACGTCACATAATTATCCAATCATAAGCAGGCAAGTTTTTTTCGTGGTCACGCTTTCTCACATGACCTGCCATCACCACACCCCCCTTCAACCAGATATAGAAAAAAAGAAGAATCTTGACCTGAAACGCGTCAGTGGGTTCAGTCGAATATAGAAAAGAAGAAGAATCATGGTCTGAAACATGTCAGCACTTCAGCCAGGGTTGAACCGACTGTAGAAAACAGAAGAATCCGTTATTTTCCATATCTTACGTTTCCATGACAACAAGGCGCTATTAAGTCAGTTGAATAAATTTTTTTTCGTAAATTAGACAGTTCTGTACAAAGTTTTTTTAAATTTTTTTCTAGAGCGATCCATGCCTTATTCATGCACGTCGTCACTTCTAGATGATGCCTGTCTTTTTCGCCATTCAATTGCACTAATAATAACGGCTAATGCCCTTACGATAACGTTCATTGCGCATGTTTTTCCACATAAAAAAATATGTCTTGTTCATCTACGTCACTTCTAGATGATACCTCTTTTTCGTGATTCACTAATGCCCTTATGGCAACGTTCATTGCGCATGTTTTTTCTTTAAATTTAACATCTACGCCACTTTTACGTGTTACCGGCCTTTTCCGCAATTCAATTGGACCAATAATAACGAAGATAAACGCTTTGTGCCCTTACGGCAACGTTCATTGCGCATGCTTTTCTTTAAATTTGACATCTACGTCGCTTGTAGATAATGCCTGTTTTTTCCGCGATTCAATTGGACCAATAACAACGAAGTTGAACGCTAATGCCCTTACGGAAACGTTCATTGCGCATGCTTTTCTTTAAATTTGACATCTACGTCACTTATAGATGATACCGGTCTTTTTCGCAATTCAATTGGACCAATAATAACGGCTAATGCCCTTACGGCAACGTTCATTGCGCATGCTTTTCTTTAAATTTGACATCTACGTCACTTATAGATAATGCCTGTTTTTTCCGCGATTTAATTGGACCAATAACAAGGAAGTTAAGCGCTAATGCCCTTACGGCAACGTTCATTGCGCACGTTTTTTCTTTAAATTTCATATCTACGGCGCTTTTACATGATACCTATCTTTTTCGCGATTCAATTGGACCAATAACAAGGAAGTTAAGCGCTAATGTACTTATGGCCACGTTCATTGCGCATGTTTTTTCTTTAAATTTGACATCTACGCCACTTTTACATGATACCTATTTTTTTCGCGATTTAATTGGACTAATAACAAGGAAGATAAACGCTTTGTGCCCTTATGGTAACGTTCATTGCGCATGTTTTTCTTTAAATTTGACATCTACGTCACTTATAGATAATGCCTGTTTTTTCCGCGATTCAAATGGACCAATAACAAGGAAGTTAAGCGCTAATGCCCTTACGGCAACGTTCATTGCGCATGTTTTTTCTTTAAATTTTACAACTACGTCACTTATACATAATGCCTGTTTTTTCCGCGATTCAATTGGACCAATAACAACGGCTAATGCCCTTATGGCCACGTTAATTGCGCATGCTTTTCTTTAAATTTGACATCTACGTCACTTATAGATAATGCTTGTTTTTTCCGCGATTCAATTGGGCCAATAACAAGGAAGTTAAGCGCTAATGCCCTTATGGCAACGATCATTGCGCATGCTTTTCTTTAAATTTGACATCTACGTCACTTATACATAACGCCTGTTTTTTCCGCGATTCAATTGGACCAATAACAACGGCTAATGCCCTTATGGCCACGTTCATTGCGCATGCTTTTCTTTAAATTTGACATCTACGTCACTTATAGATAATGCCTGTTTTTTCCGCGATCCAATTGAACCAATAACAAGGAAGTTAAGCGGTAATGCCCTTATGGCCACGTTCATTGCGAATGCTTTTCTTTAAATTTAGCATCTACGTCACTTCTATATGATACCTGTTTTTTCCGCGATTCAATTGGACCAATAACAAGGAGTTAAGCGCTTTGTGCCCTTATGGCAACGATCATTGCGCATGCTTTTCTTTAAATTTAGCATCTACGTCACTTCTACATGATACCTGTTATTTCCGCGATTCAATTGGACCAATAACAAGGAAGTTAAGCACTTTGTGCCCTTATGGCAACATTCTTAGCGCATGATTTTCTTTAAATTTGACATCTACGTCACTTATAGATAATGCCTGTTTTTTCCCCGATTCAATTGGACCAATAACAACGAAGTTAAGCGCTAATGCCCTTATGGCAACGTTCTTAGCGCATGCTTTTTCTTTAAATTTCATAACTACGGCGCTTTTACATGATACCTATCTTTTTCGCGATTCAATTGGACCAATAACAAGGAAGTTAAGCGCTAATGCCCTTATGGCCACGTTCATTGCACATGTTTTTTCTTTAAATTTGACATCTACGCCACTTTTACATGATACCTATTTTTTTCGCGATTTAATTGGACTAATAACAAGGAAGATAAACACTTTGTGCCCTTATGGTAACGTTCATTGCGTATGTTTTTCTTTAAATTTGACATCTACGTCACTTACAGATAATGCCTGTTTTTTCCGCGATTCAATTGGACCAATAACAAGGAAGTTAAGCGCTAATGCCCTTACGGCAACGTTCATTGCGCATATTTTTTCTTTAAATTTGACAACTACGTCACTTATACATAATGCCTGTTTTTTCCGCGATTCAATTGGACCAATAACAACGGCTAATGCCCTTATGGCCACGTTCATTGCGCATGCTTTTCTTTAAATTTGACATCTACGTCACTTCTAGATAATGCCTGTTTTTTCCCAGATTCAATTGGGCCAATAACAACGAAGTTAAGCGCTAATGCCCTTATGGCAACGTTCATTGGTCACACCAACGCCATCGGGTGGTGACAGTTTCTGGAACTGCAGCATAATTGGACTAAAAATGGCCGCCGCCGCCGCTCTCCAACACCACCTAGTGACAGTTTCGGGAACTTTGGCATAATTGGACTATAAATGGCCGCTCTCGAAATTCGAATTTACCGCGCCACACGTCGGCGACACCAGCGCCTCTGGTGGCAGTTTCTGTAAGTCCCGCAGAACGCACTTTGCTTCACTACTGATAGGCCGTGCTTTCGCAGTCCCTATGCATACTGATCAAGCCAGCTTTTGCCCTTTTGCTCTACGCGAGGTTTCTGTCCTCGCTGATCTGGCCTTAGGACACCTGCGTTATTCTTTGACAGATGTACCGCTCCAGTCAAACTCCCCGCCTGGCAGTGTCCTCGAATCGAATCAGGCCGGAGGTAAAACGACGCACGCGTTTCGCCTTTCGTTAATCCATTCATGCGCGTCACTAATTAGATGAAACATAAATACATGTCCCCTGTATGTAATGGGGTCGTTCATCACCACACAGGGTGGAATTACAATGATAATAATAAGATATATATGAAAGTAGACAGTCGGCTGGAGCGACTGGGCCAACGCAGGGGCCAGTAATCATGCACACGCGCACTACACTTCACGTGACTACCGGCGTTCTCGTACCCCGGGTGGGCGGGTAGCGTGCCGGTTCTGAAGCCATACTGTCCGGCCGAACGCTGCGTGGATAGAGGCCCCCCACTTGAGAACCGAGTGGACACAGCTAGCTTTTACGCGGGGGGTAAGGCGGAGAAAGTTCTCCGCAAGGTGATTAGCTCGGGGCCAGACGGGCGCCGACTATGATCGGCTCAACGACGATCTCCTTGTTGGGCCAGCGATGTTGTGCGGCCTCAAGGAAGGTGTCTGAGGTGTAGAAGTCCGGTTTAAAGAGCGTGCCGTTCTGGTGCCTGACGTGCGGCTCTTCTTCGACACTCCAATGGGCCCTGCAGTGCTGGGCGATTTTTCTGGCCGCTTCATTGTGGAGCTGAATACGTTCCCAGTGGGTAGCTGGGCATTGCTGCAGGATGTGACTTATCGTCTCAGCCTTAGCACAGTTAGCTCGACAGTGGCAAAGCCCCTTACTAGGCCCAACTTCTTATCCGGCTTCAGAGCCGACTTAGCCACTCGCGACAGCCATGTTGGGAGGTTGGCGAGAGAGGGCTTCATAACGCCGGTGGCGTTGACGTTATGCCCTAGATATCGGAAGGAATTCCAGTTTCCGTGGATGGGAATTATCCTCCCGCCAACCTCAAACATTGGTTTAGTTCTGGTGATCTTTGTTCCTGCGTGCCACTCTACGCAGGCCGAGGCGCACTTCTCGGGGTTCACGGCCATACCTCGATCCTTGAAGAACGCCTCGGCCCGGGCGAGCAGCTTGTCGGCCATCAGCATCAGCGAATCCCACCACCGCCACCCGGACCCCCTCTGCGATAGTGGCGCCGAGGGGGCCGGAGTTGGCCCGGGAGAGGAATTCGTCGACAACCAGGTTGAAGAGAAGCGGGCTCAAGGGATCACCCTGCCGTACTCCCCTCGATGTCTGGATCTCAGCACTGACCTCCCTGCCTACCTTAAGGGTGGTGGAGGATGCTGATAGCGTAGATTACACATAATTGATCGTTTCCTGCTCGATGCCCATTCGGGCCAGTGCCCTCAGGATGGAAAAGTGGGAAACGGTGTCGAAGGCCTTCCGCACGTCTAGCGCGGCTATGGCGAATGACTGTTGTTGCGAACGTCTGCGCTTAATGTGGGTGTCAACCAGGCCGGCATTAGCGAGGGTTCCATCCACCTCGACAAATCCGCGCATCATGATGACGGAAAATAGAATTGCGAGAGCTTTGTTAGGGCATCGCTTTACCTGATCCACCCGTCCGTCGGCACCTGGTGCCGCGTTGGCCCAGTTGTTCTTGGACTTTTCTATTTCGCTGTCGGTGAAGATGAGGTATGTCGAGCTTGAAGCAGCCCTCGGGTCGCACTGATGGTGTGTGCTGAGATGATGTTTATTTTGGGGACTACCCCTTTGGTGGTTATGGGTGGCCTCTTCGGGCGGCCGACGGGCTCGCAGTCCCCCTCGGGAGAGGAGGCGTCGGCCCTAGTTCGCTTTTTACCCGTTGCGGGAGGAGTACTGTGGGCGAGTCCTCTGGATGGTCCCGGTGTTTGAGAGTAGTGGCTTCCGGGGGAACTCGCTATCCTGTCGATGGGTGGTAGGTCCCTGTAGGGCTCTTCAATTCCTTTCGTCGGGGACTCGTCGTCCGGGAGCGGTTTGGCGGTGGTGGTAGTAGATGGGGGCGCTGCGCGTGTCGCTGCAACCGTGGCGTATGTGGGCACAGGCGTGGGGAGCTTCTGGGGGGTTGTTGAGGTGATGTTGGTGGGCGTGGCCGGGCGGTGGGTATGGTTCTCCCTGGCCAGCTTCAATAGCTCCTTATACGTGGTCTTCTCACGCCTGTGTCTAATCTGGTGTTTAGACAGACCGGTAGCCTCAGCGAGCTCCGTGGGCACTCGAGCGCCTAGGGCATTTTGGCCTCCAAGGCGACCATTATCTGCAGGAGTTCGGCATCGGACATACCGGTCTGTTCCCTGTCCTTAGCCTCCGATTGCTCGTGGGCACGTACTTCGTGCAGTCGCACCCCAGTAAAGGTGTCGAAGGACATGGGGCAGTACCTGCACCTGGTATCGACTCGACCCACATGTTTTCTGGTGTTTAGCCAATCCGCTCCGGGTCTGGTAGCGCTTGGGACAGTTAGAACAACCGACTGTCTTTGTCGTGGTTGTGGAGAGGGGGGAGGGATCCGTAGGGCTGGACCCTCCCGTGTTTTTTAGGGAATCCCCCTCCTGTGGGTAAGGCTCGCAGGAGCCTGTTCCGGCGAGCTCGAGGCTCGCCTCTTAATGCCTGCTGAAGTGGATGGCTGGCTCATTGCGTTCCTTGTTGTTTTTTTGGTTGGAGCGATAAACTTTATAAAAACTAGAAAAAACCGATATATTTCATTATAAAAGATTAATAAGTAATGCCTGTTAACGGAATTTAGAAAAAAGACGATAAACGCAAATTTTGACAAAGTACGGAGAAAGCGTGGAAACACGACTTCTCATTACGGACGGTCAGATTATTTTTCACGTACTTTCCTAAAATTTCATAAACGCTGAAAAGTTGAAGAGTGTTGGGCTAATGGATTAAGTCTTCTGGCCATGTGTTCTGTAGTCTTCTCACATCAGGCCCGTTGTTATATAGTTGTTCAAGAGGTTGTCGTGGTTTATGGTTCGGTACTTATATCTATTTGCTAGTTTTTGGATTTCTTCCGTAACAAGTGGAATTTTTAAATCAGTGTGTATTGTTACATTGCTGACGTACCATGGTGCATCTACGATTGCTCTGAGTGCTTTGGATTGAAATCGCTGTATTGTTTTGATTCTTGTTGGTTTGGCACATCCCCATAGCTGCACTCCGTAGGTCCATATAGGTTTTAGAATTGCCTTATATAATAACAGCTTGTTGTTTAACGATAGTTTTGATCTACGGCCGAACAGCCAGTACATTTGTCGAAATTTGAGGTCCAACTGTCTTCGTTTGGTCTGAATGTGTTTGTTCCATGTAAGTCGTAGATCTAGATGTAGCCCAAGGTACTTTGTTTCGGTTTTGATAGGTATTGGTACGTTATTCATTGCTAAAGGTGGACAGATGTCGTGTCGAGTTGTATATGTGACTTGTACCGATTTGGTTTCGTTGACTTTTATTAGCCATTTACTATACCATCCGTGGAGAAGATTACGGTGATGCTGAAGGTTCTCTGATGCTCGAACTGGATTTTCATTCACTGATAATACTCCTACGTCGTCAGCGAAAGATCCCATCAAGGTATTTTCCGTTTCTGGTATATCGAATGTATAAAGGATAAAGAGCAGTGGTCCAAGAACGCTACCTTGAGGGACGCCGGATTTAATTGGATTAAAATCAGATTGACAGTTATTGTGTTTTACAGAAAAGTTTCTATCAGTTAAACAGGACTTTAGAAGTAGGTAGTAGTTATGGGAAAGGGCTTTTTTCAGTTTAAAGAGGAGACCAGGATGCCATACTTTATCGAATGCTTGGCAAATGTCAAGAAATACTGCGTTGCAGTATTTCTTTTCTTCAAGACTCTTAGCGATTTCATTAACTATCCTGTGAATTTGTTCGGTAGTAGAATGGTGCTCTCGAAAACCAAATTGATGATTTGGAAGGAGTGTTTGTAAGTCATGTTGCTGGTGGATCCTTTTCAGTATTAGCCTTTCAAGGACTTTACTTGTTGTAGGTAACAAGCTGATAGGTCTATATGATGTTCTTTCATGTGGAGGTTTACCTGGTTTAGGGATCATTACGATTTCAGCGTATTTCCAAATTGTGGTAAAATAGGATAGACTTAAAATTCTGTTGAATATAGTTGTTAGAAAGATAATTATTTTTCTAGGGAGTTGTTTTAATATTTGACCTGTTATGAGATCATAATCAGGAGCTTTGCGGGGATTCAGCTTGCTTATTTCTTCTTTAACTTCTGCAGGGGAAAATATTTGATCGGAAGGGACATTTGGCAAGGAGTATCCAGAAAGCTCTCTATCTCTTGGTCAATTATGTCATCGTCAGGTTTGAAAACTTCTGTCAGATATTTAGCAAAGTTATTCACTTTTTCCTGATTAGAACGAGCCCACTCTCCATTTGGTTTATGGATTGGTGGCACATGTGTTTGTGGCCTTTTTAATTTTTTGGTCGCCTTCCAGAGTGTGTGGTCGTCAACAGAGAAGTTTGATATGTACTGTTCAAAGGTGTTGTTTTGGGCATCTTTGAGTGCTGTTTTTAGTTCTCTACTTAACCGATTGAAGTTATGTTGGTCTAGAATATTTCGTGACCGTTGCCAGATTCTTCTTGTTCGGCGCTTTTCGGTTATGAGTTGTCGAATATGCAGTGGTATACTGGGGGTATTGCTTGAATTCTGACTGTTAGGCGGAGTAGAGTGCCACGCTGCATTTTGAACTAGTTTAGTGAAGTACTGAACTGCTTCATCTAGATCTTGTGGCGATTTTATTCTTATATTTAAATTTATATTTTCTGTTAGATAATTTTGAAATTCCGTCCAATCAGTTTTTCTTGTAGTAAGTCTAGGAGGAGGAATTTTATTGAGGACCGTAGTACTAATGTTTGCGATGACTGGGGTGTGATCAGATGATAGATCAAAGTGTGACTCCACTATACAGTTGTCTTTTGGTATTCTATTAATCACGAAGAAATCGAGCAGATCAGGTATTTTTCTTGGATCCGTGGGCCAGTAAGTAGGTACTCCATTTGCTAGATGATCGCAGTTGTTTTCATTAATCGCACGTAGTAGATTTCGACCTTTTGTGGTGGTAATTCGGGAACCCCAGTGTGTATGTTTTGCATTCCAGTATCCACCGATAACGAACCTGTTTCCAAGTGTGTTAAATAAATCTTTATATTCATCCGTTGTAATAGCATGTCGAGGGGGATTGTACATAGCAGTAACATTAAAGTGCCATGGTAAGGCATTTACCATAACACTTGTAGCTTGAATTTTGGCGGTTTGATATTTGGGAAGCTCATAATGTGAGATAGATTTGCGAATAATTATTACAGAGCCCGCGTTAGCTGTACCATCAGGATGAGGCGTGCTGTAGGTATTATAAAATGGGATACTGAAAGTTGTTCTGCCTGTAAAATTGGATTCTGAAATAAGTAGAATGTCAATCTTGTTTAAGTTTAAGAATGTAATAATTTCTTGCTTATGATTAAGCAAGCCATTAGCGTTCCATGTTGCTATTCTGAGTATATTTATGAATGTATCTTTCCAATAACTGTGTTTAGCAGATTCAAGATCATGCTATTTTGGTTTATCAACTGAGAAAACATTGTCTTAAATTCGTTTAAAAATGTTGTTAATTGTTTTTCCATATTTGTATTTTGTTCTAAATGAGGCTTATTTTAACTTGCAACTTGGGAATTTGTTTGTTGCACTGTCAGGTTCGGGAGTCGGCTATTTAGGGGCGTGGGTTCATTAAGCTGGAATTGTTTTTGTTGTTGTTGTTGTTGGTAGTGGTTTGCTCGAATATGTTGATATTTTGATGCTACTAAGTCTTTATGTACTTTACAGCCCCTATAGTTTGCAGGGTGTGGTTCTCCACATAGTGCACATTTAGCAGTGTTCTTTGGTTTTTTGCATGTTTTAGTGTCATGCTGTCCTTCGCACTTCACGCAGTTAAATGGTTTTAGACAGTATGATTTAGAATGACCATAGGCTTGGCATCTCATGCATTGCACTATATTATTATTTTTTCTTGGGGCTTCTACAGTTATTTTGGTGTGACACAGAAATTGTTGTTTAAATATATCCTTGTTGTTCGCTTGGGGTTCCACATCTACAAAGAACAATGATAGTGGTTCTTTGGTGACTCAGTGCTTCACATTAATTATATTTCGGACATTGTGACCCAGTTTCTCTAGTTCTTCTTTTATATTATTTGTAGCGATAGAGTGATGGAGATGTCTTATAACTATTCTATACGCTCTTTCTTCTCTTATTTGGTATTTATGATGTACGATATTTTCATCTTTTAGGTATATCGCTAGTTTTCTGTATGTGTCTATGGTGTTTGTTGATATTTTGACAGTGTCGTTGGGAAGGGTTCGTGTGTATTATGTTTCCTATTCTATTATGTTGGATAGATTTTCTGTCATTTCTCTAAAAATTTTTACTCCGTAAATAAATATAGGTGGGGGTTTCTGTATATTTTGTCAGATTTCTTTTTTATTATTATTGTTATTATTATTCGGGCTGATCTTAGTCTCATTAGCATTGGATAGTACTTCAAACCGGTACTGAATTTTTGTAGGTGGAGTGTTCGGGCTGGAGGGTTCGTTGTTTGGTTTATCCCTCTTTCTTTTCCTGACAACTTGCCACGGGTATTTCTTAATTGCTTCTTACTCGCTTGGGTCAAATTCTATATCGCTAATGTCTGAAATGTCATTCATTTCTGGTATATGGCTTTGATAATTGGAACTAAAAAGCATTTGATTTTGTTGAGAAGTTGTTGGAATTATGGGATTTAGATAAATATCTAAATTAGATGGAAATGGAAATTGTTGTTGCCAACATGACTGGTTTTGAGGGGGAGGATAACCTAATGGAGGAAATTGTTGTTGTGAAGGGTTCATTCCCCTCAAGGTTAGCTTGGTCCTAACTGCTTACCTGCTGCTTTTTGTTTTAGATGATACGCCACACAAAACGGGGCCTCGCAGCAACACCAACACTTCCGCAGATGCACTGGGTCTCAAATTGGACAATACTCAGAAAAATATCAATTAGTTTAGGCGATTTCCAAGTTAAAATACTTAATTTATATTCTTGACAATTTATCTATAACTGTCTGTCAAAATTAAATTTGACTTATCTTAATTCAACGTGAATACTAAAATGATTCTCGCAATATTTATTTTTGGTAAGTTTTCCATTCTTTTTTCATTTTTTTTTAAATAATTTATAGTGATACTGTTTAAAATTGGTCGACTAATAATGAGATAAAAAAACGTTATACCAAAAAGTGTATAATTATGGATAACGAAAAATTCCATAAAATGAATAAATCGAGTTTGATTTAAAATAAGTCTAGAAATTTAGGAATCAAGTGAAAGAAAAAAATATAAAATAATACCAAATTCTTTTTCATTTCACTTTTTTTTTGTTCACCTTTGGTATCCAATGGAGTAGTAACATCTTTAGGTAATTATAAACTCAATAATTATCGAAGATTATTTTCTGTTTGTGAAACGATTTTTTGCAATTTGTTACTTTTTCTGCCTTATGATTTATTTTCAGAACCAGGGGATTTATTTTCGTACAACGTGTTTCACGAGGAACTGTAGATGAAAGTAGTCACTTTGTTGGTTCCAAATAACGAATATTTAATGGGTGTTTCACCCTTTTTAACTGAGATACTCAAGATATAATTATTCAATACGTTTCGAACATCCTGTATAAGGATATTTGGAAACTAATCAAATGTTACATTCGGAGATGCCCGACCAGTTTACAAAAAATACGTTTCTGCTTCCAAAGGCGATAAAAGTACTTATTTCCATCCTACATGGGGTAAATTCACTTTTAGTAGTCAATGTAGTGATAAGCTGAAGTTTCTGTCATTTGTCTCGTTATCTACAAATGCGTAATAAATGCGTAAATGCGTAGTTTCCAAATATACTTGTTCGAAACTTATTGAACGAGTATGTCCTGAGTACGGCCCTGTAGTCACATTTATCAGCGGTCCGTGTTTGTAAAAATACAAACTCGATTCGATTTTTGGGATGCTTCTCTGAATAGTTAAGTAAATTTTATTTTAACCGAACAATTAACAAAAATCCCCCTTTGATGAAAAATCGACTTCATAGAACTCCTTGGAGTGAGAATTATTCAAATTGGACATTTGTGTTGTTCGACTTTCGATAAATCGTTCTGTTTGATTTTTAATTTCATAAGTTTACGGTTCGCCTACATTATTATAAACGTAGTTTTAATCGAATAAGATTTTTTTAAATTTCTTTTATTGATCATATAAAAAGTAGGGAATTATTTGGATACTAGCGTTTATATAAGTGGAAAATTCCTTTTTAGGTAAGTATATCTCAGAATTAATCTAGATAGAACATTATACAGGTAGGTGTATATTAATCGCACTACGTAATTTTAAGTAAACACAAGTAGAATGGAAGATAAGGAATATAAAAAACTGCCAACTAAAGAAAAATGTGTACATAAATTATGGAAAGTAAGAATAAATGGATACGAAGAACTAACAGAGTTATTTAGGCAGTTGGAAGTTGCAGAAAGTGGAAATAAAAATATTATTAAAAGTTTACTATATAAAAAGCATCCCCTTGATAAGAGAGAGACAAAGATGTTTTTCACGTCCTTCCTCTCCTCTACGAAAAACGAAATTAAAGATATTGTTGGCATTTTACTGAATACAACGCATTCAGTTTTTGACAAGATATTTCTTTGTTAAAAAACCGTTGCACCTTATTGCAGAAAATGGAAATAAAAATATTTTTTAAAGTTTACTAAATAAAGAACGTCCCCTTGATAAGATAAAGATGTTTTCACGTCCTTCCTCCTTCTAGGAAAAGTTTTTTTTTTTTTTTTTTTTTTTTTTTTTTTTTTTTGAGTTTTTATTGGCAATCAGAGTATACATAGCAGTAATTTATAATGTACATTTAATGTCTTGTGGAGGTTAACATCCAGTGATGTTACCTCAGTCTTCTTTTAGGTCTATTGGCCAACTTCTCTTGAGTCTTCTGTTGTCGTAGGGTTGTAGTAGTGGCTGTAGTAGAGGATTAGGGTGGTCCTCTAGCCTCACATAGTGTTTGTCAGCGTTTTCTCTAATGACTTCGTTCACATATTTATTTTTGAGATCGGTGTGTAGGGTGTGGTTTGATACGTACCAGGGTGCGTTAGTTATAGTTCGGAGAATCTTAGATTGTGCTCATTGTATTATAGCTGTGTTTGACATGCTGGCACAGCCCCACAGTTCGATCCCATACGTCCAGATCGGCTTCAGGACTGTTTTGTAGATTAGGATTTTATTTTCCAGGGATAGATAGGATTTCTTTCCAATTAGCCAGTAGATTTCTTTTGTTTTTAGGTCCAGTTGGGTTCTCTTTTTTTTTATGTGTTGTTTCCAGTTCAGTTTGCTGTCAAATGTTAGTCCTAGATATTTGACTGTATCATTTTGTGGGATATTGTTTTGGTTTATGTGGACTGGTGGGCAAGTTCCTTTCCGTAGAGTGAATGTTATGTGTGATGATTTGGATTCATTCACCTTTATTTTCCATTTGTTTAACCAATTTTCTAGCAAGTTTAGGTGATATTGTAGATTGTGAGAAGCTATTGTGGGATTTTCGTGACTTGCGAAGATGGCGGTGTCGTCTGCAAATGTTCCCGTTGTTGTTGATGCTGTGGTGGGAAGATCGCTTGTGTATAATACGTACAGTAGTGGTCCTAGTATGCTTCCCTGTGGCACTCCTGACTGGATTGGTAAACGGATGGAAGTTTCTTCATTGACTTTCACTTCGAATTGGCGTTCCTGTAGGTATGATTTCAGTAGGTTAAAATATTTGTTTGTGAGGACTGTTTTTATTTTATAGAGTAGTCCTGGATGCCACACCTTGTCGAAAGCCTGGCTTATGTCCAAGAAAGCAGAAGTGCAGTATTTTTTGGTTTCCAGTGATTCGCTTATTTTATTTGCTATACGATGACATTGTTGTGTTGTTGAGTGTAATTTTCTAAATCCAAACTGGTGATTTGGAATCCAGTTTAGGGGTTCTACCTCTTTGTTTAATTTGTTAAGAATGAGCCTTTCTAGTAGCTTTGAAATTGTCGGTAGAAGGCTTATTGGACGGTATGATGTGACTTCTTCCGTTTTTTTCCCGGCTTGGGTATCATTATAATTTGTCCAATTTTAAGACACTGAGGCCAGAAGTCAGTTCTTATTATTGCGTTGTAGATGTGCAACAGTTTAGTGTGGCCTTTTTTTGGTAATTCTTTTAGCATTTTTGCCGTAATTAGATCGACTCCGGGTGCCTTTTTTGTATTTAGGTTGTTTATTGCTTCTTTAACTTCATTTGGTGTAAATAATTTTAGTTTTTGTCCTTCTTGCATCTGTAGTGGTGTATTTAGGTCTTCTTCTATGTCTTGTACTGGATCGTCGTTTAGAGGTGTGAACACAGTTGCCAAGTGCTCTGCGAAAAGATTAGCTTTTTCTTGGTCGCTTTTTGCCCATGGCCCAGGTGGAATGTCATTTCTGCGTATAGGAGGAGATGTTGTTGTGGGTTTCCGTCTGTTTTTTATTGGTTTCCATATTGAGTTATCGGTTCTTGATAATGTGGAGATGTAGATTTCAATTGACTCGTTTTTCATGTCTCTCAATTTTGTTTTTAATTTGTTGCTGAGGTTGTTGTAAACAGCTCTGTTGTTCGGTGTACGGTTTTTTTGCCAGGTTGTTCTAGCTCTTCTTTTCTGTGCTATTAGTCGTTTTATTTCGACAGGTATGTTGTTTGCAGTTTTCTTTGGATTTGTTGTAGGTGTTGCTGCTTTGGCCGCTTGTTGTAGTGTGCTAATAAATTTCGTACATTCGTTTTCTATTTCATGAGGATCCTTGAGTCTTGATGTTAGTTCAATAGTGTCCTGTATGTTTTGGCGATATTTGTCCCAGTTTGTCTTGAAGTTGTGTAGTCTGGGTTTGGGCTTTTTTATTATTGGGGCTGTACTTAGTGTAGCTATTATTGGACTGTGGTCTGAGGTTAGGTCATAGTTTGGTGTTATATCTGCATAGGTTGTCGATATCCCGTTGGTTATGAAGAAGTCCAGCAGGTCTGGTGTTTTGTTTGGGTCGGTTGGCCAGTATGTGGGTGATCCTGTTGAAATGTGTGAGTAATTATTGTTTTGTATTGCTTGTGCCAATTCTCTTCCTTTTGTTGTGGTCAGGCGCGAGCCTCATATTGTGTTTTTGCTATTGTAGTCGCCGCCTGCTTTGAATTTGGGTCCTAGCGTGCGAAATAATGCCTCAAATTGTTGTCTTTTTATGATATGACGAGGTGGACAATATACTGCTGTTACAGTGAGATCATATGGTAGTGTGCTTATTTTTACTGATGTTGCTTGTATGTGTGGTTCTTCGTATTTTTGTAATTCGTGGCATTTTATTGTGTCCTTTACGAGTATTGCCGTGCCTCCGTGAGCTGTGCCATCTGGGTGATTAGTTTGGTAAAGTCTGTATTTTGGTATTGAAAAGTAGTTTTTGTTGGTAAAGTGTGTTTCGCTAATTAGCAATATATCTATTAGGTTGGTTTCCATGAATATTTTTATTTCTTCTTGATGACTTGGAAGGCCATTGGCATTCCATTGTGCTATTCTAGTGAACTTCGCCATTTTTATTTTGTTTTATTTATTAGCGTTGTAATCAAATTGAGCACCATGCTGTTTTGCTGTATTAATTGATTAAAGAGGCTTCTGAATTCATTTAAAAATTGGGTCAGTATATTAACAGAGTTGTCTATTTGGCTTGTGTTTTTTTTGGTTGCTTCCGCGTAACTTGTTTGTAGTGGTGGTGGGATCGGTTGTATGTTTCTTGTATATTTATTGTTTGTATATATTGGTGGTGTCGGTATTGCTTGAATGTGGGTTCCTTTATTTCCTTTGTATATTTTTTGATAGTGCTCACAGCCTCGGTAGTTTGCGGGATGATCTCCTCCGCATAGTGCACATTTTGCAGGGGTTTCTTTTGTTTTTCTACATGTTGTCGTATTATGATTTCCTCCACACTTTACGCATATTTATGGCTTATTGCAGTACGATTTTGAGTGTCCATACTGTTGACACCTAGTGCATTGTATTATATTTGCATGTGGCCTTGGGGGTTCGATGTTCACTATTATGTTGTGAAGTCCTGTAATCTTATAGACGTCCTTGTTGTTTGGGGCTGGTTCTAGGTCAACAAAGAATAAGTTGAGTGGCTCTTTGGTGATTCTGTGTTGTACATTGGTGATGTTTCGTACTTTGTGTCCTAGTTGATGTAGTTCTTCTTTGATGTTGTCCAAGTTTGTTGAATGGTGCAGGTATCTTATAACAACTCTGTATGCTCTGTCTTCTTTCAATTGATATGTGTGGTGATATATATTTTTGTTTTTGTTCGTTTTTTTTTTTTTTTTTTTTTTTTTTTTTTTTTTTTTTTTTTTTTTTTTTTTTTTTTTTGCCGCTTACTATTTATCATTTTATGTAGATAACAAAAACACTATGATTTAAATTTAAATGTAAATGGGATTCTCGAAGCACTTTATTCAGCTTATCGGACGTGTTTATGCTTCGAAAGTCAAACCGATACTCCAATTTTCAAATGATCGAAATTTAATTGAACAGAACGCGTTTTCCAATAATACATTAACTGAGAATATGTCCCCTTCTGTGTGTTCCACAACTGTTTCTGCAATAACAGCAACGACTACAACAACAACATACAGGGTGTTACTATATTCGACCGACAACGCTTTACCCCAGAGAGCTCTCATTAATTGATGAATTTTGATATAGGAATATAAACCCTTAAAGGGCTTAGTTTCCGAGATACAGGGTGTTAAAAGTTTGAAATCAAAATTAAAAATTTTTCATAAATCAGAAACGCCTCCAAATATTTTTTTCAATTTTGGTGACCAATATGCTCTTTAAGAAAGTAATATTTTGACATAAACTGACTTTTAAAAAATTTAACCAGTGGCGCGCTATCAGGGTTTGTGGCAACTTTTATCCCCCTATCTTTTACGCCACTGGAACAAATATTTTTTTTTTTAAATAACCGCGTATAAATATCTTCATTTAATTTACCAGGGAAGGCATTTTTAATTCCAGAAACAGTCACGTTTGGGATGAAGAAAATCCACACTCTGTTCGTGAACGTGGATTTCAGCATAAATTTGCGGTGAATGTGTGGGTGGGTATGGTTGGGGATTGTTTAATCGGGCCTTACCTTTTTCCAAATAAATTAAATGGAGATATTTATACGCGGTTTCTGGAAGAAGTGTTAGATGAATTGTTGGAAAATGTACCGTTAAATATTAGACAACACATGTGGTTACAGCACGATGGGGCAACTGTTCATTTTGCTGCAAGTGCTAGAAATTTCCTAAACAGACGATTTAGAGAAAAATGGATTGGTCGGGGTGAACCCCAATGTTGGCCTCCAAGGTCACCCGACTTAAACCCCATTGGTTTTTATTATCTGGGGCTACATGAAGTCCTTAGTGTACGAAACCATCGTTGAAACTGAAGAAGATCTAATAGCGAGAATTCAAGCTGCGACAGAACTCATTCAGTCCAATCCGGAGTTATTCTCAAAAACACGTTTTTCAATGAGAAAACGGTGTAGAACGTGCTTATGAGTAAACGGCCGACAGTTTGAACAACTATTGTAATTTTGTCAATTTTGTTATTGTTGTATCTAATACATTTGTTTGAATTTAATTTTGATAGCTTTTGCGTTATTGTGATTTTTACTTTTATCAAGTTCTCAGAAAATCTCAGAAATAGCATGTATTCTTTTTTCAACTAACGCCTAACGCTTAGTTATTATTCGAAATCGAATTAATAGTATGGATTAAAAGCAAATACTTACTTGTTTAGCAAAACGCCGACGGGCAAATTACACAACAAATCATAATTTGTGAATTATCTAAGTACTTGCAGACTTTTGTTCAGAATCAAATATCTACAACACCGTTCATTTTAGCTCCATAAAAGGTTATTACTTTTTTACCTAAAAATGAACAGAAAATTTAAAAAAATTTAAAAAAAAATATTTGTTCCAGTGGCTTAAAAGATAGGGGGATAAAAGTTGCCACAAGCCCTGATAGCGCGCCACTGGTTAAATTTTTCAAAAGTCAGTTTATGTCAAAATATTACTTTCTTAAAGAGCATATTGGTCACCAAATTTGAAAAAAATATTTGGAGGCGTTTCTGATTTATGACAAATTTTTAATTTTGATTTCAAACTTTTAACACCCTGTATCTCGGAAACTAAGCCCTTTAAGGGTTTATGTTCCCATATCAAAATTCATCAATTAATGAGAGCTCTCTGGGGTAAAGCGTTGTCGGTCGAATATAGTAACACCCTGTATAAAAATCTAAAACGACCATTGTTAATGTTTTAACTTATTCTCATTTAGCTGATAGCAGCTGTAATTTCATTGTTGAAATATTTTGTTTCAAAATATAGAGTTTTATATGGAGCAGAACATATATAACTTACAACGTTCAAAATTTACTTCACATTCGTGAAATTGTAAAAAAACACGGCATCTTTAACGATAGCACTAATCCTATCACAGCTTCTAACCAACTATAAAATCATCTAACGCTCCTGCAATCATGGTTAAAAAAATGGAAAATTCGAGTCAACACAAATAAATCTAATCAAATCACTTTCACCACAAAACACAGTGCCTGTCCGCAAGTTAACATTAACGATGATCCAATACCAATATGCAGTGAGGTCAAATACCTTGGTCTTCACTTAAACCAAAAACTGACATGGAAAACGCATATTAAAGCAAAAAGCTAGACATGAAAATAAAAAATATGTATTGGCTAATTAACAAGAAATCACAACTATTCATAGAAAGCAAAATCTTAATCTACAAAACCATATTAACACCTTTATGGACATACGGTATTGAACTGTGGGGTTGCAGCAAGCCATCTAATACAAAGATTCTACAGTCCTTCCAATCTAAAACACTCCGTCTACTAATAAACGCTCCATCGTATGTCTCAAATGAAACTAGACAAGCAGATCTAAGTATACCATACATCAGAGATATCATCACAACTCAGACAAATAAGTACAAAAACCGGTGCACAAATCATGGTAATCAACTTATCAGTAACCTGTTCAACCTACCATTAGGAGATATGAGAAGACTAAAGAGAACTTGGCAAGAAGACTTGTAAAAATCCAGAGAACCCTTAATGGACGGTACCTGACACAAGCCACCAGATCATATAATAAAAAATTTACTTATTACTCCGTAGTGTAGTAGATTGTAAATTTGCAGTTATTAAATAAAAAAAATAAAAAATTTGTGAAGATGTAAAAAAACACGGCATCTTTGACGATTTCAGTACATTTTCTTTTGAAAATTATTTGGGTAAAATAAAATATAGGACAAAATCTGCCAAAAATTTCTGAAACAAAATATCGTATACTAAAGACCCATTCTGATAAGGAATGTGTTCAATTAAATTCGTAGTTACTTTTAAGTAATAGAAGCCCAAATAATGTTCGTCTACTAAAAAAATTGAAAATACTTATATTATATATATATATATATATATATATATTATAAAGTGTTTATACCGAAAAAATAATGAAATAATACTAAAGGGTAACATGTTTCCTACTATTGGACCCCTATTTGAAAAACCAGAAATTGACAGCTCTGTCAGTATATTTAGGCTAAATAAAAATGTATCAAATAAAACTGAAGTATTTTGCTGCCACTAAATAATATTCACTCTTCTAGAATCGATTAGGATATTAAAAGTATTTATATTTATTTTTCATGTTAATTATAATCCCAATTACCCAATTTTTAGAATTATATTTGTGTTGTTATTACTAAAATGACTTCTTTGACACTACAAAATACTCTTCCAAAAAATTACAACATTTGAGTTAACTTTCCAACCAAACACTTGTGTTTTTGGTTAGTGTAAAATTATTAAATAATATAAAGAAACTTACAGAAATCAAACCAATCGAATATTGTCACATATTTTTAGAGCAAAATTGTTTATTCAGTTGTTAAATTCCTCGGTGACAATGAAGACATATCACAAGTTCCATCTTCTTGGATCGAAAACGATCATTGTTGGTGGCCCTCGACTAAAAATATAAACACACTTATTATTATCAACCTTTAGCTCTTATAGCCAACAGAAAAGCTCATAGAAAATGTATTTCTGATTGCTGTTAATTGTACAATTAAAAAAACTTTTTCTTATTCTACAAAATCTATCAAAATAATTTAAACAGTCATTTAGTATTTCCAAGTGGTAGAAATTTTGTGGCGTCTGTTCATTGAAAAAATGTTTTTAGTAGAAAATACTACATATTAAAACATTATGCGAAACAAATCATTTAGTTACATATGGGTAGTTATTTTGTTTCGAAAATAATTTACCTAAAACAATAATAATTTTAAGAACCACAAGTTTATACTAATACAATACTAGTGTTATATATTGACTAATAATATACAATAAAGTATTTAAAGTAAGTCATATTGCAAAAGTATAACAGACAACAAAACAAAATAAAGAAAAAAAGAAATGATAATATACACAGTCTAAAATTCCCTTATTAAATAAAAACAAGTTTTTGTTGAAATGCTTTTAGAATTCTTTTAAATTTACACATTCTCATTTGTTTTACGTGACTCGGAGATTAAATTCATACAGTGCGATCTGTGTGTATGGAATAAATTAATTTTTAACGTTATTATGAACTTTTGGGGGGAAACCTGAAACAGCTCGATTTTTATTCTTATTTTAACAAATTGTGGTATAAAAGTGTGATACCACTTTCGAAAAGAATTTTAATTTTCTGTTCAAAAATATACAAATTTTTAAAAATTGGCGCACTCATAACTGAGAAAATTGATTTTAAAAATGTAAAACTTTGATAATTATCACTCAGAGGGGGTAATATTTTTATACCACAACTTGTAAAATGAAGAATAAAAATCGACCTGTCTCAGGTTTTCCTCCAAAAGTTCATAATGTTTAAAATGAATGTATTCCATATATATGGACCTCATTGTATATATATTGTCTAATAATACTTTATTATAACGTGGGTGCGAGACGGATGTTCAATTTGTCGTACTCGATGGCCTTCTTCCTTTCCAAATAAACAAATTTTTTTAAACATTTTAATTTATTAAAAAGGAACAGTATTTTAATAACATAACTCGTGTAACCATTTCAATCACAAGAATAATAATGTCATTGACAGTGTGGCCAACCCACCATTCTCAAAATCACTGAGGTAGGCAACACCCACATACAATAAAAGTTAAAAACGCTACACAATAATAAAATAAATATAATTATTTAAAAATATATTATACTACTACAGTATAAAACAAGAAAGTAAACGAATACTGGTAATCATAAAAAATGTATCGGGCGGCGTACGTATTACAATATGGAACAATCCCCATGGTACAACAGCGTCAAATACATCAACAGAAGACACTTAACCACCATCATTCGAATGAGAAAAGGATATTGTCTCACTTCTTTTCCTCTATACCGCAAAGGAATTAAAGATAATCGTTTTTGTGAATGTGGACAAGAAGGCTCAATCCATCATAATTGCAGTGCCCAATCAACATTTTGACTTATGTCAGAACTAATTAAAACTAAACTTCTCACTCCATTTGATATTAGCACAATTCTTGCCGACATTGATATAGATATAATAATACTGATCATGAAATTTCTTAACCTCTATAAAATCCAATTATGAACCCTAATCCTCTTTATTTCTTTTTAGTTCAGGGTGCTCATTTCTGAGTATGTTAAGCCTAGCTGCTATCCCTAAGCGAGAATAGTTATATTTTCAAGGAGAATACATGGGCTGTTGGATGGCCTCGAGCAATACTACAACAGTCCCATAAAAGTTGGCTGGTAAATACTAACACAGGCCAAAATAAAACTTTGTTCATAGCTATCAAATAGGTTCACGTCATCAAATACAAAAAAAAGAAGAAAATAAAGTTAAATCGGACACGTGCTTTTCATATATAGGATTTTTAATACAAATCCCGTTGAACGTCATACATCAATTATTATGAGATCACGACCCTGCAGTGTTGTCGGCTTGTCTAAATTGTCGAGGAATGGAGGAAGTTTGTAGAAATAAACGTCAATAATCAGCTTATTCACACTATGTTTGTTTTGAAAAAAACAGTTTTTTTTATAAGTTAACTATCTAGCAAAGCAAAAAAATAAAGACAATATTATAAAATTACCGAAAACGTGGTGAAAATACACAACTGGTTGACGGCCGGACGTCAGAAATCGTTGAAATATTTCAATCTAAATACTCGACAACGTCGCATCAAGGCATGCCAATCGCTAATATGTCATTTCTTCATCATAAATACGAGTCTCATGGGCGTAGAAAATTTCAAAATTATTTAATGTAAATTATGGTTTTTTGAGTACTAAACATATAATAATGATTTATAAACTTTATATTATAAAAAATAAGACGTATAATTGAAATAATTCTAAAATTATCATAATAATTACGATTACTTTTTCGGTTTTTTAGTACTGTGACTACGTTCATGAGTCCTCGATAATTATATATGTCAAATAAAACAAGAAGAATTAATTATTAAGGGTGAAAGAGATGATGAAATTCTATCAAATAATGGTTATAGCATCTTTGAAATTAAACAAGAAATAAATGAAGACATTGTGCCAACATTCTCTGAACCCGACGCTGTGAACGATTTTAAAAAAGAAGAGCCCGCAGACGAAGAACATGAATTTTCAGGAAAGAAATATTCATTAAATAGTGTTGAAAAAAAATAAAAGTGCTCAATTTGTGAAAAATCATTTTTTCTAAAAAGTCATTTAAATATGCATGCAGCTATTCATAGTGGTGAAAAAAGATTTAAGTGTTCTATTTGTAAAAAATCGTTTTCTCAAAAAGGTGATTTAAACAATCATTTGGTTACTCATACTGGTGAAAAAAGATTCAAGTGCTCAATTTGTGGAAAATCATTTTTTCTAAAAAGTCATTTAAATATGCATGCAGCTATTCATAGTGGTGAAAAAAGATTTAAGTGTTCTATTTGTAAAAAATCATTTTCTCAAAAAGGTAATTTAAACAAGCATTTGGTTACTCATAGTGGTGAAAAAAGATTCAAGTGTTCCATTTGTGAAAAATCGTTTTCTTATAAAAGTACTTTAAACTTTCATTTACGTGTTCATAATGGTGAAAAAGGATTTAATTGTTCCATTTATAACAAATTAATTTTTCGAAAAGGTGATTTAAACAATCATTTGGTTACTCGTACTGATGAAAAAAGATTCAAGTGTTCCATTTGTGAAAAATCGTTTTCTCAAAAAAGCACTTTAAATCGACATTTGCTTATTCACACTAGGGAAAAAACTTAACTATTTCATTTCTAAAAAATCATTATCTTTTCAGGGTTCTTTAAACAAGCATCTACTGATTCATATGGGTTAAAAAAATGTAAGTTTTCAACTTGTGAAAAAGGATTTTGTCATCAAAAAGATTATGAATCATATGAAAAAATTTATGAACAATATAATAATAAACATTTAGTACTTCAACTTGCGAAAAAATTTGTGATGTAATTTTTTTGATAAAATACTTTGAGTAGAAAAAATGTAAAATATACAAAATCACTTTAAACGACTATTTAGTGACATATGGACAATTATTTTGGTTCGAAAGAACGCCAAGTTTGTTTAAATAAAATGTACTAGTACAAGTAGTAGTATTATTTATTGACCATTAATATACAATAAAGTATTTATATTGCAAGAATGCAAGACAACAAAACAAAATAAAAAAGAAATGATCATGTACATAGTCATAAAATTTTTTATGGCGTAGCCTATTTTGGTTCCACGAAAAAATTATGAAAACAATAAATAACCTTTTTAAGATCTGCTTTGATTTCTTTAAAAAAACAAACTTACAAATAAAAGTATGCGACATATATTCACCCTATACATACCCCATAACTACATAGATAAAAAAACTACTTAATTATCTTTAAAAAAATATTTTCAAATTTTATCAAGTTTTAGTAAAAGTAAATATAAATATTAAAATTTTAGCCTAATTTATCAGTCTCCTCCTGGTCACTGGAAGTTATTAGAATTATTTTTTTTACTCTTAAATGACTATTAGTACGCCTTACTGATAGGCAACCATGAATACACTTCTACGTTCATGGTCGATTACACTAAACAATTGACCTTTCTTTTTTCTTAATTATACAATTATGACATCTTGTTATTTATTTTAAATAAATCAAGTCAAATTCTTTCTGTTTAAGAAATTATGTTTTATAATAATTATTGAATTTGGTTGCCCTAAGCAACAGATATAACACCCTTACAAATCACGAAGAGGAACTGGAAGTCAGTAACAATACACCTGAAGAAAAGACACAAAAACCACCCCCGATATTCTTATATGGAGTAAAAGACTATTCGGGCATGGAACTAGTATTAAAGAAATCTTAAACCAAGACCAATACCACAGAAAAACTTTGGCAGACAATGTAATTAAAATGAACCTCACAACTGCAGAGGCTTATAGAACACTAGCTTAATATATGATGGAAGAAAACGTAGTACACCATACCTACCAAGCCAAAGAAAGCAGGGCCTACAGGGTAGTTATCAAACATCTCCATCACACCACAGATCCAAATGACATAAAAACAGAAGTAGAGGGCATGAACCATAAAGTCAGAAATGTTGTAAACATTAAACACAGAAAAACCAAAGAACCGCTAAACATGTTTTTCATAGACTTGGAACCAGCTAAAAGTAACAAGGACATATAAGAAATAAAGGGACAACAGAACAGAATAAAAGCAGCTGAGCCGCCCAGAGGAGACAAAAACATAGCACAATGCTTACGATGTCAAATGTATGGACATACGAAATCGTACTGTAATCGACCGTTTGTGTGCATAAAATGTAGAGGCTCACATGACACTAAGGTATGCAAAAAAAACAAGGATATATTTAATGCAATATTCAAAATACACTACTGGCCCAAGGAACTAAAAAAATCTGAAATAATCCTCTTTCCAAAACCAGCAGGGAAGCAGCTACAGGACATTACATCATACAGACCAATCATCCTGCTATCAACATTATCCAAGATCTTAGAAAAGTTGGTATTACAGCATATAGACCCTATCCAAAAGGTGATTCCACAGTGGAACAGTGTCATCGAGTAGTGCATGCCATCAATACAGGTATAGAGGAAAAAAAATACTGCTCGGCAGCCTTCCTGGATATTAGCCAGGCTTTCGACAAAGCCTGGCGTGTAGGACTGTTAAATAAAATCAAACTCTGTCTACCCAATTCAAACTACACTCCGATTCAGTTACATCTGTCGAACAGAACAAAGGTTAGTGATGAAACCTCTGAATTTCAACCTATTAAAGCTGGAGTTCCACAAGTCAGTGTCCTAGGGCCAATCCTCTACCTGATATATACTTGTGACATTCCAACCTCAGACAATACTACGACAGGCACATTTGCTGACGACACAGTCATACTGGCTATACATGAAGATCCAATAATAGCTTCTGGCAACCTCCAAGACCACTTATTCCAGATCGAAGAATGGCTCGAACGATGGAGAAGCCATCCTATTGGCTTAAAAAAAAAATCAAATACCTGGGATTACACTTAGACTCTAAACTCAACTGGAGGGAACACCCAGCCAAGAAACGAAAGCAGACCAATCTAAAGTTCCGAGAACTATATTGGCTACTCGGAAGAAGATCGCCAGTCTCTCTACAAAATAAAATCTTAATATACTCGTATAAGGCAGTCATTATACCCATCTGGACCTACGGAATAGAATTATGGGGATGTGCCAGCAAATCTAGTATTGCTCTCATACAACGAGGATAATCTAAAATCAATGCACCATGGTACTTCACAAGCAAATTGATCCACCAAGACCTTAGTATTCCAACAATACAAGAAAGAAGCCGTAACCACCATCTAAAGCTGGACAGCCATCTTAATCTACTACTACAGCCACTAACCCAAGAACCAAACAACAGAAGACTGAACGGAAGCAGGCCAATTGATCTCAAATAAAGTGCAAGAGAGCTTCTCACTGGAGAAGTCTCATCAGGACATTCCTAAGACGAACCTTTAGGTCTTATATCCAACAGGAGTATCGGTTTGACTTTCGAAGCATAAACACGTCCGATAAGCGAATAAAGTGCTTCGAGAATCCCATTTACATTTACATTTAAATTTAAATCATAGTGTTTTTGTTATCTACATAAAATGATAAATAGTTAGCGGCAAAAAAAAGTCGCAAAGAAAAATAAACGAACAACAAAAAGATGAATCCGACAGGAAACTTAATTGGTTTTGATAACACAGGCCAAGCAGTTTATCAACAAGCCAATTATATACAGGGTCACCCAAATACAAACCCACCAATAATGCAACCTGCTCTCACAAATATGCAGTTTCAACAAAGCCAACAAGTTCCAATGCATACAATACCTAGTTATGCAATTCCACCAACACAACAGCAGTCAGTAGCAGCAAGCACGTCACACACAAACAGCGAAGACAGAGGACAACACATACAAAGAATGTCCTCTACTAGCGAGGAGGAAGAAGAAAGGACAACAAATAGTCAAAACGAATGGCAAGAAATAAGAGGGGGCACAAAAAGGAAAAAAACTGCAAAAAAAAAATACAACGACAAACGAAATCCAAACAAACAATCGGTTCCAAACACTAACAGAAGAAGAGGAAACCACAAATAACTACATTGAAACGCCAAAAATACAAAAACCTCCCCCAATATTTGTCCATGGGGTGATAAATTATAAAGAGATGGAGAAAAGCATACAGGCCGTCGCTGAAAGGAATAAATACTTCACAAAAAGTCTAGCCAATAACGTCGCAAAAATAAATTGCGAAGATGCAGCAACATACCGGAATCTAGTACGAGAATTCAAAAACAAAAATATATATCACCACACATATCAATTGAAAGAAGACAGAGCATACAGAGTTGTTATAAGATACCTGCACCATTCAACAAACTTGGACAACATCAAAGAAGAACTACATCAAATTGGACACAAAGTACGAAACATCACCAATGTACAACACAGAATCGCCTAAGAGCCACTCAACTTATTCTTTGTTGACCTAGAACCAGCCCCAAACAACAAGGACGTCTATAAGATTACAGGACTTCACAACATAATAGTGAACATCGAACCCCAAGGCCACATGCAAATATAATACAATGCACTAGATGTCAACAGTATGGACACTCAAAATCGTACTGCAATAAGCCATACATATGCGTAAAGTGTGGAGGCAATCATAATACGACAACATGTAGAAAAACAAAAGAAACCCCTGCAAAATGTGCACTATGAGAAGGAGATCATCCCGCAAACTACCGAGGCTGTGAGCACTATCAAAAAATATATAAAGGAAATAATGGAACCCACATTCAAGCAATACCGACACCACCAATATATACAAACAATAAATATACAAGAAACATACAACCGATCCCACCACCACTACAAACAAGTTACGCGGAAGCAACCAAAAAAAAACACAAGCCAAATAGACAACTTTGTTAATATACTGACCCAATTTTTAAATGAATTCAGAAGCCTCTTTAATCAATTAATACAGCAAAACAGCATGGTGCTCAATTTTATTACAACGCTAATAAACAAAACAAAATAAAAATGGCGAAGTTCACTAGAATAGCACAATGGAATGCCAATGGCCTTCCAAGTCATCAAGAAAAAATAAAAATATTCATGGAAACCCACTTAATAGATATATTGCTAATTAGCGAAACACACTTTACCAACAAAAACTACTTTTCAATACCAAAATACAGACTTTACCAAACTAATCACCCAGATGGCACAGCTCACGGAGGCACGGCAATACTCGTAAAGGACACAATAAAATGCCACGAATTAAAAAAATACGAAGAACCACACATACAAGCAACATCAGTAAAAATAAGCACACTACCAAATGATCTCACAGTAACAGCAGTATATTGTCCACCTCGTCATATCATAAAAAGGGAACAATTTGAGGCATTATTTCGCACGCTAGGACCCAAATTCAAAGCAGGCGGCGACTACAATAGCAAAAACACAATATGAGGCTCGCGCCTGACCACAACAAAAGGAAGAGAATTGGCACAAGCAATACAAAACAATAATTACTCACACATTTCAACAGGATCACCCACATACTGGCCAACCGACCCAAACAAAACACCAGACCTGCTGGACTTCTTCATAACCAACGGGATATCGACAACCTATGCAGATATAACACCAAACTATGACCTAACCTCAGACCACAGTCCAATAATAGCTACACTAAGTACAGCCCCAATAATAAAAAAGCCCAAACCCAGACTACACAACTTCAAGACAAACTGGGACAAATATCGCCAAAACATACAGGACACTATTGAACTAACATCAAGACTCAAGGATCCTCATGAAATAGAAAACGAATGTACGAAATTTATTAGCACACTACAACAAGCGGCCAAAGCAGCAACACCTACAACAAATCCAAAGAAAACTGCAAACAACATACCTGTCGAAATAAAACGACTAATAGCACAGAAAAGAAGAGCTAGAACAACCTGGCAAAAAACCAAATTGAGAGACATGAAAAACGAGTCAATTGAAATCTACATCTCCACATTATCAAGAACCGATAACTCAATATGGAAACCAATAAAAAACAGACGGAAACCCACAACAACATCTCCTCCTATACGCAAAAATGTCATTCCACCTGGGCCATGGGCAAAAAGCGACCAAGAAAAAGCTAATCTTTTCGCAGAGCACTTGGCAACTGTGTTCACACCTCTAAACGACGATCCAGTACAAGACATAGAAGAAGACCTAAATACACCACTACAGATGCAAGAAGGACAAAAACTAAAATTATTTACACCAAATGAAGTTAAAGAAGCAATAAACAACCTAAATACAAAAAAGGCACCCGGAGTCGATCTAATTACGGCAAAAATGCTAAAAGAATTACCAAAAAAAGGCCACACTAAACTGTTGCACATCTACAACGCAATAATAAGAACTGACTTCTGGCCTCAGTGTCTTAAAATTGGACAAATTATAATGATACCCAAGCCGGGAAAAAAACGGAAGAAGTCACATCATACCGTCCAATAAGCCTTCTACCGACAATTTCAAAGCTACTAGAAAGGCTCATTCTTAACAAATTAAACAAAGAGGTAGAACCCCTAAACTGGATTCCAAATCACCAGTTTGGATTTAGAAAATTACACTCAACAACACAACAATGTCATCGTATAGCAAATAAAATAAGCGAATCACTGGAAACCAAAAAATACTGCACTTCTGCTTTCTTGGACATAAGCCAGGCTTTCGACAAGGTGTGGCATCCAGGACTACTCTATAAAATAAAAACAGTCCTCACAAACAAATATTTTAACCTACTGAAATCATACCTACAGGAACGCCAATTCGAAGTGAAAGTCAATGAAGAAACTTCCATCCGTTTACCAATCCAGTCAGGAGTGCCACAGGGAAGCATACTAGGACCACTACTGTACGTATTATACACAAGCGATCTTCCCACCACAGCATCAACAACAACGGGAACATTTGCAGACGACACCGCCATCTTCGCAAGTCACGAAAATCCCACAATAGCTTCTCACAATCTACAATATCACCTAAACTTGCTAGAAAATTGGTTAAACAAATGGAAAATAAAGGTGAATGAATCCAAATCATCACACATAACATTCACTCTACGGAAAGGAACTTGCCCACCAGTCCACATAAACCAAAACAATATCCCACAAAATGATACAGTCAAATATCTAGGACTAACATTTGACAGCAAACTGAACTGGAAACAACACATAAAAAAAAAGAGAACCCAACTGGACCTAAAAACAAAAGAAATCTACTGGCTAATTGGAAAGAAATCCTATCTATCCCTGGAAAATAAAATCCTAATCTACAAAACAGTCCTGAAGCCGATCTGGACGTATGGGATCGAACTGTGGGGCTGTGCCAGCATGTCAAACACAGCTATAATACAATGAGCACAATCTAAGATTCTCCGAACTATAACTAACGCACCCTGGTACGTATCAAACCACACCCTACACACCGATCTCAAAAATAAATATGTGAACGAAGTCATTAGAGAAAACGCTGACAAACACTATGTGAGGCTAGAGGACCACCCTAATCCTCTACTACAGCCACTACTACAACCCTACGACAACAGAAGACTCAAGAGAAGTTGGCCAATAGACCTAAAAGAAGACTGAGGTAACATCACTGGATGTTAACCTCCACAAGACATTAAATGTACATTATAAATTACAGCTATGTACAAACCATCCTATTAAAAAAAAAAACACTTAGACTCTAAACTCAACTGGAGGGAACACCTAGCCAAGAAACGAAAGCAGATCAATCTAAAGTTCCGAGAACTATACTGGCTACTCGGAAGAAGGTCGCCAGTCTCTCTACAAAATAAAATCTCAATATATAAGGCAGTCATCATACCCATCTGGACTTACGGAATAGAATTATGGGAATGTGCCAGCAAATCTAGTATTGCTCTCATACAACGAGGACAATCTAAACTCCTTCGATCACTACTCGATGCACCATGGTACGTCACAAACAAATTGATCCATCAAGACCTCAGTATTCCAGCGATACAAGAAAGAAGCCGTAACCACCACCTGAAGCTGGACAGTCATCCTAATCTACTACTACAGCCGCTAACCCAAGAACCAAACAACAGAAGACTGATGAAACGAAGCTGGCCAATTGATCTCAAATGAAGTGCAAGAGACCTTCTCCCTGGAAAAGTCAAAAGAAAGTTGGTTATTATTTTGACATATATAGGAAACCTACTCAAACTGATCATCTTATCAATTTCCATTCCAATCACTCTTTCCAACATAAAATGTCCGCTATTTACTGCTATGTTCACCGCTTACTCAATGTTCCTTTATCCCCAGACAATTTTTCCAAAGAAGTTAATATCTTAAAACAATTAGCTGTTAACAACAGTTTCCAGCCAAATATTATCGATAAAGTCCTCCATAAATTAAAACTAAAACGTAACATACAACAAGCATATAATGTAAGTCCTGTCCCTTCGACTAATTTAAAATATTTCTCATTACCTTACCTAGGAAAAATTTCCCATGACATTTCCAAAATCTTCCGAAATTTAGACAATATCAAGATATCCTTCAAAAACAACCTTTCCATTAAATCGTTACTTAGTCACACAAAAGATTCTCTTCCCATCCTTGACAAAAGCGGTATTTACAAACTTTCTTGTTTAGATTGTAATTCAACTTACATTGGAAAAACTGTTCGAAAACTGGACATTCGAATCAAAGAACACATCAGATACCCTGATAAGTCCACCTTTGGACACCATTTAAAATTTAACAAACACAATTTCAACCCCCCTGAAAACGTTAAAATTTTACACAACATCTTCAATTGTAACTTTAAACTTGATCTTCTCGAAGATCTTGAAATCCTTCGTGAACTAAATAAACCTTCCTCCTCCTGTTTAAACACCCAAATTCACCTAAATATTAACAAATTTAACCCATTATTCAAAAGTTTGTAAGTGTGTGGTAAGTAATCACTTCTTTTATTTTTAAAACCTATTTAAATTAACCACTAGTCAACATATTCTTCTCTCCTACATCCACCTTCATATTTGAACGTCTCTCAGATCTATTCTTCCTTTTTATTGTCCTGGCCTTTTACCTTTCCCTTTACTTAAAAATAACCTTACTCTTTTTCTAACTTTGTCAAAAACCGCATGTTCATAATTTTCTCACGTAAAACATCTTAATTTTTTATTTATTTTACATGTTTTTAAAAAACACTTGTTGTCTTTTATTGGGACAACTTTCAGGCCTGGGCCTTTAAAAACCAAATTTTTTAAAAATGTTACTGTTTTCTACTATATTAATGTCGTTTTTTAAAAAGTTAATTTAAGATGTATTGTTACTGCGTTGATGTTCTCTACTTTTGTTTTATAACCAACCTTCTCTACTTTTTTGCACTTTTGTAAGTATCATGTTTGCTTTATGTATGATCTTCTATCATCAATTATTTTTTCAGTTTGTCCTGATGATGGCATTGTTTTGCCGAAAGCGCTTGACACTCTTTTGACTTTGAGAAATATATATATTTCTTTTACACATATCTTTAAATAAAGAATCTTACACACTTTAAAATACAACTTATTCAGCCTTTCTTTCATTACATAGTGTGTACGCACCAAACACGTAACCTTTTGTTACTCTTCAAAATCAAAAAAAAAAAAAAAGATTTATTTAGTCTTTAAAAAGTATTATTAAATTGCTTTTTTGAGAAAAATTTTTTCACAAACAGAGCACTTGAATTTTTTTTCGACACTATGAACAAGCAAATGCAGGTTTAAAGAATAGAATTTTTCGCAAATTGAACAGTTGTTGACAAATAGAACATTTAAATTGTTTTTCACCCACATTAACTTTTTGAGAAAATTATTTTTTGCAAGTTGAACCTTTGTATTTTTCTCACTTATTGAATGTCTTCTTATTGTAGGCTCGTATTCCTCTCTGCTGGCGTGAAGAATGTCTTAATCTGTGGGATATTGCTTTTTAAAATCATAGAATTTTGGATCGGTGAGAAGCAGGCTCCTAGCTCCAAACTACCATATGTACATTTGGCAACAGCGCGCTAGCCGACTCGAAACTCGCACAACCAAATGCACATTTACTACGTTACTACGTTATTTCTTACTTTATCCAAAAAGATTGTTGTTCGTTGATTAGACCGGCATTTTTACATCTCTACTAACATATATAATCAAAAAATATCAAAAATTTTTATTGACAAAATCGCAGTAATAATTTTCATTTTTAACCGTCATATTGGTGCGTTTATCGATACCGAAACGATTTACGGGTTGAATAGAGTGTACGTTACTAACTAGTTTCGGTAAATTTTGAACATTATTAAAATAAATCTGGCTGACTTTCCTTTTCTTCCCCCGGGTTTCCGTCGCGAGCAACATGTCAACCGTTTTTTCTGTATCGACTAGTTTTCCCTTAATACCCCGAGCACATCCCGACTTTTTAATACCCAACAAGTTTTCTTTATATTTGCTTAATACGATTTCTCTGCACGATCTGATGAACCGACTACATTTCTGTTTTCGCGGAAATTTTCTATCGGAGCGTTACTATATCTTTCCTTACTTTTGTCACCTACGACATTGGACCATAAGGGAAGATATGGCAAATATTTATTCAAAATTAACGTGACTAAAGCCGGATAATATAATTCGTTTTTTTGACTACTTAAGTTTTCCGTTTCTTCAGATTTCTCGAACAAAATTTTAAAATATTGATGAAACTTGCTTCTTTCGAAAACCGTTTTAAACTCGTCGCTATAAAAAACCGTTTTTACTTCCTCGTCGTTTTCGTCAATCTCGGAATATTGATTATATTATAACAAACAGTTAATTGCGATACACTATTTTCGACGTCTTTATTATTATACCGTGACAAGCAAACGGTGAGAATATTCTCAAATACGATACGAACCTGCGAAAGAGAAGTACAAGTAAATAGAGACGCGAGAACCGTTTTAAAAAGTTTTTTATGATATTTATTAGCGATCAATTTATTCAAAAAAAAAAAAAAAAAAAAAATTATGTCCTGCATTCGAACCGGTGATCGCCCGAATAATGAAAAAAATCACGACAGGAGCTGAATACGGTGCCGATTATTTTTGAAGTTTCGTTGCAAAGACGAATTATAAACGTTTTGCACTCTTGATGCTTGTAGTAAGCGTAAATTGGAAAAACAGTTCTAGACTTATTTGAAAATGATTTTTTATAGTGAATTACACAAGTACTATTGACATTTGCAAGCTTCGAGCGTATTATAGCATAATAATTTATGAGTTTGCCATCACAGTGAATGGCAGAAAATAACACGGTAGACATTCCGAAAGAACCCTCATTAAAATTACAATTTTTAAAATTTAAATTACGTCTGGTAAGTCCGTCTCTTAAATTTTGACTAATAAACAAAGCCGATGAATTTTCATTTTGTAAGTTAACAAAGTTAGGAACATTATTTAATTTAGGAGGAATAACTTTAATTAGGGCATTTTCGCAGTTTATTGCATCAACTAAGTTATCTTCAATATTATTTATTGGTGATTGACATCCAAAATTATTACCTACTATATAACAATCATTAGAAATATTAGAAAGAATGTCTGAGGAATTTTCCGACATATCATCATTACTTAAGATACTAGTTACATCTGACATCGAATCTAAAACTTGCCGTTTACGTTTTAACATTACATTTAATTTCTGACGATTACGTTTCGTATTTTTTAAACAGAGTTCTTTACAAATTTCTCCGTATATCCTGTCTCCATTCCAATAACTGGAGTTTAAATCATCAAAGGAAAATTTTGAACAATTTATAAAATTTCGTACTTTTTGGAGGTCGATAGAATTAAGTGAGTCCGAATTATAATCATTATCAAACAAATTATTAATATTGCCCGTATTCCTAAGTAAAATTCTCTGAATCCTATATCTATTGCTAACTGAAACACTATCAAAATATTCTCTACATGCATTAACTAAAATATCGTCGTTTATAACGGCAAAAATAATACCTATATATTATTTGATAACGAAATTATTATTATTATATTATATATGTTAGTAGAGATGTAAAAATACCGGTCTAATCAACGAACAACAATCTTTTTGGATAAAGTAAGAAATAACAAAAAAGTGATATATTTTCCTTTAAAAATTTTTTTTAACCCCTGGTCCCGTTTGTCAATAAAAATTTTTGATATTGTTTGATTATATATGTTAGTAGAGATGTAAAACTACCGGTCTAATCAACGAACAACAATATTTTTGGATAAAGTAAGAAATAACAAAAAAGTGATATATTTTCCTTTAAAAATTTTTTTTACCCCCTGGTCCCGTTTGTCAATAAAAATTTTTGATATTTTTTTATTATATATGTTAGTAGAGATGTAAAAATGCCGGTCTAATCAACGAACAACAATCTTTTTGGATAAATTAAGAAATAACAAAAAAACGATATATTTTCCTTTAAAAATTTTTTTCACCCCCTGGTCCCGTTTGTCAGTAAAAATGTTTGATATTTTTCGATTATATATGTTAGTATAGTTTTTGAATACAGTAAAATGTAACAAAAAAATGATATATTTTTGTTTCAATAAACAACTTCTTAATTAATTTATTGTTGAAAAACTATAATTAAGTCATTATCTTTGTAACACTATAATAAACTCACTATTTTATTCTAAATATATTAATTTTACTGTAATTTGTTTTACACTATTTTCGGAATTGTTATGTACCCCTCGTATTGATGTGCGACCGAGACATCAAACGTGCGACGTTGCCACATGCACGAACCAGCGCTTGGAGCTAGGAGCTAGCTTCTCACCCGTACCAAAGTTTCAGATATATCTGTATATTTTCATTTTTAAATATTAACTTGATCTTAATTTTTATATATATTTAAAATTTTAGTATCTCAAAACAACCTTGGATCTTTGAAGAGACCACAAAACAAATAATAAATTTATTTCCTAACGAAAAAAAAGAAATTTATTACATTCCTTACAAAAAAAAGTCTTCAACCAGCCCAAAAAAAAGTCCCAAAGGACGTTTATGGTCCCGCTTCCATAATGTCCGAAATCTTTTAAGAAATGCTGACGCCCCATCATCTTATAGTTCACCAATTGCTCAGTCTACAGCAATTAATGAGGAAGGTGTGAATACTTAACTATATAATTATATTAGTATTTTGAAAACAATTACCTACAATTACATTTTATGGAATAATTTTAAAGTATGTACTTACTTTTTCGCATCTCTTTTTGAAACGCCTTTTTTTATTTCAGTTGAATCTGATTTGGTAATATATGAGCTCCTGAAATCCGTTTTAGAGCCAAAAACAAGAGTACTTGAATTATGGGAGTCGACTTATAAATATAGGAATAAGCATTTCAAACTTAAGACTATAGAAGAAATTTATAACGAAGTACCGGCCCTTAAGTTTGAAATTGGCACAGAATTGGTAATCAATATTTTTGACTTTGTTATTAAAAATATTAACGTGGTTATTATTTGTAGATAAATTCAGATTTCAACGAAAAATACCCAGACAAGATTGATAACATCTATCTAAAGTGGCCAAAATTACAAACAGCTATTTTAAAATAAAGCCAGCCAACGGAAAATAACAGAAGTAGAAAATACAGCTAGCATTGGTAAATAAAAAAACTCTTTCAGAAATTCAAAAAGTGATTGTCAAAAATAGTTATTTATTTTAACGATTACGTTTTACATATTTTACTGTGACTGTTTCCCATATACAATTAGTTTAAAAAATAGAAACAATGTTATTTGTTGAAAAATATATTTTTGATAAAAATTGGTGCATTGCCTAACACTTAATCAAATTTGAATTCTTGCAAATTCTATACATGTACTTATTTTGATAAATAATAAAATATAAGTAAATTTTTCAAAACTGGCAGGCTTTTGAACATCAAAATGATAAGAACATCCATTTACCAATTTAAAAAATGATTTTTTCAGATCCATTCATTGCAGCAGTGTTAACACTACCCTATTTAATTCCCCCAGTAACATTAAAAAGAACAAAAGATTTCAATTGGAGGCCAAGTAGAACTGAAATACAAGAGAGTTTTTTCTTTCATGTGGACGTAAGTAAAAACTTGTCTAAATAAAATGGTTCCCTTATTCAGTGAGTCATTTATACAATGTCTCGAAAAGTTGTTTACTTGAAACAGAAAAAAAGATTTTTTCTAAAAATACATTTAACACTCAATCAAAAATGATTTATGCCGAAAAAAATGCTGAAGTTGGACGTAATTTTTAATTTTCTTCATTATTTCGTTTTAGTAGCATTTATTCTGTAGTTAATAAATAACTATTTCTTAAATTATCTATAAGCCCCTAAATAATTTACTAATTTGATTGTTTTTATGATACTTAGAATAAATAAAACAAATTGTGTAAAACTATGTCGAAACAAATGCAGAGACAATTTTACAGTGGACTACGCTAGTAGATTCTTCATATACAAATTATATCTCTCTAAGCAGAACCCTGCTTATGTCCACATCTATATTATAAAACTATTTTTTTTTTTTTTCAGAAAATTGAAGGCCTTAACAATATTGTTTTGCGAAGAAAACAAAAATTGGCATGGGCAAAATCCACTCTTCAACCATTTGGTGTTATGATAGGTCCATTGGATATGATTTCTGAGTATAGAGTATTTATAGGGGATATACAGGGTGTCCGCGAAAATAATGCATTCCTTTATGGGGGAGGTATAAAATGTGCTATTGATTAAAAAAGTCTTATAACATTTTTTTGTAAAGTCAACGGTTTTCAACAAAAAAATAACATTGATTTTTGTATACCTGGTATGATATCTACAGTAAATTTACTAAAGCCGACAACGCCGCCTATTCTGAAGCGCCACGAAAAACAGCTGATATCTGGCTTTAATAGGTCAGTGGGTTGGTTTTATGCAAAGAAAATCAGGTGTCTTGTTTTTATTGTATTCGATGATAGCTAATCGCAGTAAATACGAGTAAAAAACTTTTATTTTTGTAATAGATAAGAAATAGTGCTAACAGCTGACTTTGTATCTTGAGAATTTGTTTAAAGTGAACTTATTTTCTTGCAATTTAATTGAGAAGTACTATCTTTATTTTAGAAATAATGACCTTTGAAATGTTTTGATTTTTGATTTTGATAAATGTGGAAAATTTAATTAGACTAGATACACAAAATAACTTACCATAACGTCAAGCTACATTTAAGGCATATCGAAAAGTTTAGGTTCAGCGACTGCGATATTGTTTATAAAAAATGTTCAAAATGGTTTCCATTTGCACGCACACACGCATTAACGCGGCGAACCCAATTTTCATTAATATCATAATTGAATAAATTATGACGAATTGTATCGGCTGCTGCGAAAACGCGATTTCGTAGTTCATTCTGTTTCAATCTCAGGACGATTATCATACACGAGGGACTTCATATGACCCCAGAAATAATAGTCCATGACATTTAAATCAGGCGATCTTGGTGGCCATAAAAATGGTCCATTTCGACCAATCCAACGGCGAGGATAATGATCGTCAAGAAATAATTTTACAGCTCGAGCAAAATGTGGTGGTGCGCCATCGTGTAGAAACCACATGTCCTGACGAATGTTCAATGGCAACTCTTCTAGTAACCCTGGTAAAACATTTTCCAAAAAGTTTAAATAGCTATCTCCACGTAACTGTCTCGGTAATTCGTATGGTCCTATCAAAGTATGTCCAATAATACCAGCCCACATATTAATGGAAAATTTTTGCTGGAAGTTTGTTCTACGCGTTGCGTGTGGATTATGATCATCCCAAATATGGCAATTGTGGAAATTCAAAACTCCCTGTCTCGTAAAAGAAGCCTCGTCTGTACATAATATTTCAGAAGGAAACAAAGGATTTCTGGTTGTTTTATTCTGAAACCATGTACAGAATTGTAGTCTCCTTGCAAAATCACCTTGATGCAAATCTTGCACCCGTTGAATGTGGTACGGATGTAATAGTTGTTCTTTTAATGTTCTGTGTACACTAGTTCTACCAACATTAACTTGCCTTGCGACAGATCGTACACTCACTGTGGGATTTTGGGCAACAATATCTAAGATATTCTCCTCCACTGCTAATACACGATCCGTGCGATTTCGACCACTAGTTTTTTTAGGAATTACACTACCGTTTTCCAACAATCTTTGAGACACGGAAACAAAAGTACGACAGTTTGGTTGCCGCCTATTTGGGTATCGTTCATTGTAAAGTCTTACAGCAACACGACTATTACCCTGTGATTCACCATAAATAAGTAGCATATCGTGGTACTCGCGAGTTGAAAAAAATGCCATCTTAATATTTTTACATTAATTTGTACCATAAGCACCTAGATACACCTCCCAACGTTAAAACTGGCAGTGGCATCTAGTAAGTGACTAATTACTTATGCTTGTGACTACCAAAATATTAAAAAAAAAAAAAAAAAAAAAAAAAAAAAAAAAAAAAAAATAGTTCCGATTCTTTCTATCTTCGCGGTGTTGTCACGTTGTGATTTCCGAAGGAAAGTTTATTGATCATTTTTGTGAAAACTATTGATGTTAGAAAAAAAAATTATTAGAATTTTTTGTTGCTAATAACACATTCTACCAATCCTCTAAAGGAATGCATTATTTTCGCGGACACCCTGTATATAATAAATTTGACTCACTAATCCGAGCTTTTGAAATCTTATTTAAAGCTTTCCATTCTTTAAATATAAAATATCCTATTGAATGTCAGCATTTGTGGTGCTTTATTGAAGTTATAATATATGGCATGAAATGTAAAAATAGTTCTGCAGCTTCTTTAATGGCTGATATAAAACCACATTTGTTAACAGAAGAACCCTAAAATAATTAATTTCAAAATCATTAACACTTTAGATTTAAAAAATAAATTTATATTTTTAATTGCCTGAAAATGCCCATTTGTTTTTATTGTTTTAAAAAATTTTCAAACATCAAATATTTTATTACACATTTGAAATTAATACATAATTGTATAGAAAATCAAAAATATCAGTGTATTGAAAATCAGTGTATCAGAAATTTTTACAAAGTATTTAATTTCTCTTTTATTATTTTATTTATTTATTTTTATTTATTACATTTTTGAATACCATGTTTTTAGTTGAGAGCTCAAGTGTGACTTGTCATTAAATTCTACTTGAGACCTACAATTAGTTATTATTTAATACTAGTTACCCAGCTATTTTATGTTAAAACATACTTTTTAAATATTTATATAGTCCAAATAGACCAGGGTCGATAATTTTTGAAACGAAATAAAATAATAGTAGGATGAAACCCATTGGAAAAGGAAGAGAATATAACAAAAATGAAAGGAAAAATAATTTACGGGCGATCTGAGGTCGGGAAGTGGAAGGGGGTGAGTTTTTAAGGGTAGAAAACTGTTTATCTCGATTTCCGGCAAAACTACAAGTCCTATGGAAAAAAGCAAAGTTGTAGGTAATAAAAAGATCTACAACTTTTGAATTTACACTTTTTTCACATAACCTCAAAATTTATGTGAAACATTCAAATAACCAAGTTTTTGGTTTTTTATTTTTATCTTTTATGTGGAAAAAGTGTAAATTCAAAAGTTGTAGATCTTTTTATTACCTACAACTTTGCCATTTAACTTTTTTCGATAGGACTTGTAGTTTTGCAGGAAATCGAGATAAACATTTTTCTACCCTTAAAAACTCACCCCCTTCCACTTCCCGACCTCAGATCGCCCGTAAATTATTTTTCCTTTTATTTTTGTTATATTCTCTTCCTTTTCCAATAGGTTTCATCCTACTACTTCCACTTTTTACGATTTTCAAAGGCTTCAGACCTGGTCTAAAATTGTGTACCGTAAATACTACAGCTCGTAATACGCTAGCATTTACAGTACATCATTTTGTAGCAACTTGTATATTACCGCCAAAATTTGTATTTTTGTTATTTTATAATAAATATTTTCTCAAACTTTTGTGTTTTTTATTAGAATCTGTATACACACCCATATACCTTATTATGAGGGTTATAGGATCGAGTTTCTATTTTTATACGACGGAGTTTATAGTTTTAAAAGAACGGGCTTTTTAATGTAATACGACAGGTTACTAAATTTATAAGACAGTGATTCTAATTGTATAGGAAATGATGCTGAATTCTATACGACGGGGTTTTTAATTTTATACTACAGGTTTCTAATTTTATACGACAGGGGTTTAAAATTTATACGGCAAGGTGTCTAGTTTTAGAGAACAGAGTTTCTAATCCTGAACGACGAGTACATTGAATTTATCTGAATTTCAGTTACTGTTAAGTACCCATCGTCTACTTAAGCTAAATAGACTAGTTTCATACCGTTAAAAAAGCGTCTGTTCATCCCACCGAGTATCTGAAATTCGTATAAAGAATAAATGAATTTCAGATACTAACAATACTCTTTTTTTTTCGTGTAGAATTGGCTCTCTCTTTGCGCATTGTTCCTCTTATACTGTTTTACATTAACTTCTTCGGTATTCTTGCATTTATCACTCTCATTATATGTCCGCTCTATCTTATTATTTGTCCTTTGAAATTGAAAAGTCCCTCGATAAACAAACAAAACAAATTTAGTGAAAAATTAGGAAATACAAAAAAGTACCTCTCCATAAAAGGAAAAATAACTTCAATCAAAAACAGGGAAAAAAAGTCCTTTCGTAAACAGACAAAACAATTTCAATTAAACTCGAGGAAATAGAAGAAAAGTCCCTCCAAAAACAAATAACGAAAAACAGACAAAGTCTGTCTATGTCAACTTTACGTATAAAAAAATAGACCCTGTACTTGTCACACTAATTAAAAATTTGATATCTTTTTCAAATTCAGCTAAATACTCAGTTATTACCTGGACGGATAAGTTCCCTGAAAGTATATTTTTTCATTACAAAATTTCTTTATATATTTCAATAGCGCATAAAAAATAATTAAAAAACCAGACGTTTTAAATGCTTTTCTATATTTTTGTTTATAAATTTAATGATGTGAGAACCCTCTACATATCTCAATTATTTATTTTCCTTTTGAAAAAACTTTTCATGCGATTTTAATTTTTTTTTTATTATAAAATGAAAAACTTTATATTTTTATAGTATAATTAAAATTCTTCTGAAGGGCGCATGAAATAATAATTAAAAAAATATAAAATCTTAAATGCTTTATTGATTTGATTTATAATTTTAAGGGCGCGAGACTCCCTGTATATCTTACTTATTTATTTTTAATATCTATGATATAATATTTTAAAGAATTACAAATTCTAAATTCTTTTTCCTTTTGAAAGTAATAGTATGAGAATCAGCAACTTACTTTTTTTTAAACTCTACATGCTCTTTTCTGATTTTTAGTTTAGAAAATTAAAAATCCAATTCACATTATTAAATACCCGTCTTTTTTAATTCCTAATATTAAATAAAAATTAAATTTAAATGTAATATTTTTTAAAGTTTCTCTATATGGAATGAAAATATTATTTGCTTATATCTTTTAACTGAAACTACTTAGTTTAAAAATAAAAGAATGAAATTTTCTTTAAAATAATCATTAAACGCAATAAATATTGGAATTTATTTTTCGACGCTTCCTTCGTTCTGCAACATCCTGTAGATCTTTCTTCGTTAACTCGAGTTGAAAATGAAGTACCTCGTTAATTATATCGCCCTGTACATTTTGTCTATATTTAGAATTTAATAAAAAAATTAATATAATGAAATTTTGTAAAATTTTGATAACTTTGACAAACATTGAAATAAAATTATTTTTATATGTATGATATAAACGAAACTATGAATTAGACAAAATTTACAGAGTTGTTAGTAATAATTTTCTGTCTTTTGATTTCTTTTATTAATAGAGGGTGATCGCGCTAAATTTCAAAATAAATAAGTCCCCATTAGTTAAATTTTAGTATGGATTTTAAAACGTTCACTTTCTTTCTATTGAACACAGTGAATATCACTAACTTTTTACAATCTGTGTGTAAAATATACTCACAAAATGTAAAAAATTTAAATATGTTCATTTTCTTTCGAAAACTCTCTGCCATTGAACATAGTGAATATCATTGTATTTTTACAATCTGTGTATAAAGTATACGCACAAAATGTAAACATATTTAAAATATTCAACTTACGTTTCCAAGATTCTCTATAATTGAATACACTGTATGTAATTCACCTTTCACAAACTGTGTATAAAATATATGCACAGAATGTAAAAAGTTCGCTTACCTTTTGAAGACTTTCTGTCGTCGAACACACTGTATATCACTCACTTTTCACAAACTATGTATCACTCACTTTTTAGAAACCGTGTACGAATATGCGACAGAATAAAAAATGTAAAAACAGAACAAGATATTAAGAATATAATAATTATTTATCACCCTCTATATTAGATCTGTTGTATTAATATTTAGTGAAGATCGAACTATTTTTAGATAAAATAAATTTAACTAAAGAAGAAATCAAAAGACCATATAAAACCCAATTTGCCTACCTTTCCTGGCGAAATCGAAATTGAAGAAATTCTGGAAACAAAAAAAAAACAATTTCATGCATTGGATAATTAGTTCCTTTTTAAATTTAAATGAATCATTGTATAAAGAAGTGTAGAACAAAGAATCTGGTCTTGTTATTCTAGTTTTATTCTCGGCGTTTTTTGTATTGGTGTTTACGTGAATTATATTTTCACGATGGAAAATAACTTTTTTAAAAATAAAAATTTTACTTTATTATACAATGAACTTTAAAACAGATTATATATGTAGTGACTACGGATGATTTTGACCAACTAACTGCTATGAATGATTTTTACAAACTGACTGGTACGACTGATATTTACTGACTTACTGACTTCTCCTTCTAATGCAATTTGTTATTTATATATATTTTATCTATTGTCTGAATAAGCACTTTACAATAAAAAGAGTCTATTGTTGGTTGAAGACATAATTCCTCCCCTCGAAGATTCGGCTTCCGATGTCAAAGAGGAAGATGAATGTCTTGTAGCTCCAGGGTAGCGTTTTGGGTTTGACGTCGTCCATTGACTTGTTTTGAACACCTTCGGCATAACAAAATTATAAGGAAGAATATCAGAATGAGATAAACAACAATCGTCCATGTGCTGGGTACCAAAGGGATGATATCTGCTTGAAGTTGTGGTTGATTATGGATGTTTTCCCTAATGGATTGGAGATCATCCAGGTTGATTCGTTGTAAGTTAGTATGGGATATTGTCTCAGATTGTCCTAGCGGCTGGTCACTAATGGATGGAAACAATACAGGTTGTCTTTCGTTAGCTATTAATTTTTCATTCAGGATGGTTTCTTCTAAGGTTGTGAGTTTACAATGTACGGGAATCGTAGCCAACTGCGTTCCAATCAGTTACATGGTTTCTTCTTGGGAACTGCAGCTGAGAGTTACGGTATTGACTTTTGGCAAAATTAAAATCCATTGATTGATTCCTTCAAGCCTATGAATTGTCGAATAGGATATTGTGATGCGTCTCTGCTGACAGGCGACTGGGAATTTCGCAAGAAAACTTATGGCTAGCTTCTTGAAGACGGAGGGGTTCGCAGATATAGCTCTTTTCGGATACTTCGGTGCAAGGTTTACTCATAAATGAGTAGTACAATTTATTATGAATAATAAATTTATTTTCAGGATTAATTACCTCAAAATGACCCTGTTTTGGGATGGGTACAGGATAGAAGTGGTATAGGTTGAATTCGTGGGGCAATGTGACTGGTACATGCAAGATAAAAGTTATTTTGTTATTTAGAATAAAGCAAGATACTTTTATAATATTTTTGAATAATAATACATTATCTAGAGTTAATTCAATAGGTATTTGAGGTTTACTTGAGTTTTTGAATATATACTTAAAAAGTTTGTATAATTCTTTGATAGTAATTATACTGGGATGCAAAATTTTTGATTGTGCTGCGGTTAATGAATTTTCTATATCTTGTAAAAGGGAATTTATTATTTCAAACATATTGATTAATTCAATTTAGGGTGTCCTTAATAAATGTACTTTGTTGAAAATTAACTTGGTTCTGTACTATTCTTCCTATTGAAGTAATTTTATTCTCTAATATTTGCTGATTGTCATTCAAAATATTTATAGTTTGGTTGAATTTATCGATCAAGGATATTGCTAGTGAATTTTGGGTTACAATTGATTTTTGTAGTTTGTTCTGGTTTGTTTGAAGTTGTCTAATCAAGTTTTCATATCGTTCTCCATCACTGGTATCTAAATTACCTGTAATGGATTTAAATATTGATCCTAAACAATTAATTAAACCTCTTTTTAATTTTTGGGGATGTGGTAATATTTCTGATAACTTAGTCTCTATATTATTTTCTAAAAATTTCAGAAGTTTTAAATAATGTGACATATTTGTAAACCATATTGGGTGGTGTTGAATAATTTTATCTAAATTGGTAATTTTTATCTTTAATTTGTTGATTTCATTAATTATTGGATTTAAGTCATGATAGTAAATTAGTGAATGATAACAGTCAGTTACTTTTGTTATTCCTAGTTTTAATGATATTAGTCCTGGATTGTCTTCTATATTTCTGATTGTAATAGATTCCTGAGCTCCGAGGATGCTCGGTAACCTAGAAAATAATTTGTTTAATTATTGAAGGAGTATAGTCGTTTAAGAGGACGTTTAATATTACTCATATGAATTTTTCCATGTTTAGAGGTGGTTATAGTTTTACGTTTTTTATTAACTGTCCTAATATTTATTGGTTCATGGAACTTATTTGCACTTTTTTGACGTTTGGTATTTTTTATGTAAGCCTTGGGGTAAGGTTCAAATATTTTAGGGTCTTCTCGAACTACATTAATTTTTTCTTTATAATCTTTCTTCTTGTCGCGTAAATCTTCGTTTATTTTTGAGTATAATAATTTAGTTCGATCTTTATGTTGATTTACGTAGTCATTTAACATTATTTTATCGATTTCTAAATTGAAAGGGTCATTGTTAGTAATATGTCCGTTGATTATATCTGATGGTTTTAACTTTGTCATTGACTGTATTGTATTATTATAAGCTAAGATGGCATAAGTCATTTTTACTTTCATTGGCGTACTTGAAAATCCTTGCATGTTTAATAATCTTAAATGTTCAATTATTGTGTATTGAAATCTTTCTATAATTCCGTTCGATTGAGGTTGATCAGGAGAGCAGAAATGAATTTTGATTTTATGGAGTGATAAGAGTTCTGTTATAACGGAATTTTTAAATTCTGTTCCATTATCTGTAATTATTTGTTTTGGGATACTGTGGTGTGAAAAGAATTTTATTAGATTGTCGGCTACTTCAGTGCCTGAAGTGGCATTTATGTAGTATGCTTGAGCGTACTTAGAAAAACTGTCAATTATTGTAAGGAATTTTGTCTTTTCGAATGTAAACGTATCCATATGTATTATTTCAAAGGGTTTTGTTGCTGTGGGTGTAATGTTCATTTGGATTTTAACGGGGTGCCCGTCGTATTTACACTGTTGGCATAATTCGCATTCATTTATAAAGGTTTGAATAGCTTTTTTCATATTAGGCCAATAGAATTTATCTTTGATTCGATTTAGAGTTTCTTCTATTCCGCGGTGATTCGATTTGCCTTCGTGATAATTTTTGATTGTATCATGTATGTGTCCGTTATCTAGAACGTCTATTAATTTTTTATTACATCTTATCAATTTAATTAAAGTTGACTTGAAATGTGTTTGTAAACATACCGAAAAGATTTCATATAAATCTGAATCTTCAAAATATAAGTAATATTTAACTTCAGGTGCTATGTATTCTTTAATAAAATTGACAATATCATTTGCAGTATTATTTTTTGAAATTTGTATATAAAATCTTTGTTTGCTACCAAACAGAACTTTTAATTTTGGTTTTGCAGGTGAGTGAAGTACTGAATCTATTATTATCTGATTTTTTCCATACTTTACGGCACAGTCGGTTATGGGACCTACTATGGGGTTTTTATCAAAATTTGAATGTACGGTGTTGTCTTTGTCTGAGTTAACTGGTCTATCATCATTATTGTCGTTAATGTCATTGTCTTCTAGTTCTGGTATAGGATCTTCGTCTAAATTTACAATCATTGAAATTTCGTCTAGGTCTGGCTGTAATGTGTTATTTGTTTCAAATTGTTCAGGTTCTTTGGAAGTAGATGGGGGTGGTGTTTCAAGACGTTTGTTAGGGCTATTAAAAATTGGTCTTTTTTCGTAGTTTTCGGTTTCTGTTAAGATCGCATCTACTGTGGTCCAAAAAGAATCTTTTTCATTAGTTTCTTTAGTATGAATTTCTATTCGTGATTATGCATCAGCATTTAGATTAGTTTTACCGGTATTATAGAGTAATTGATAATCATATTCTTCTAACTTGTCCCTTGTGAAAGTACTGCTCCTATAGCTACATTAGATGCATCTGTAGTAAGGTTAAAAGTTTTGCTAAAATTGGGGTACTGAAGTAAATATAAGTACATTTTTACAAGTTTCGAAGCATGTTAGATATTCGTCGTTAAGTTCAATTTTAGCTCCTTTTTGAGGCACTTTGTTAACGGTTTAGTTACTTTAGCAAAATCTTTTATGAAACGTCTATAATATCCTAATAATCCTAAAAATCCTTTAATTTGTTTAGGTGTTTTTGGAATGGGAAATTTTTGAATGGCTTCAATCTTATTAGGGTTAGGCTTAACACCATCTGGGGTTACAATGTGGTCTAAATATGCTAGTTCTTTTCGAAGAAATTCGGATTTGGTTAACTGTACTGTAAAATTTGCTTCTCTTAATCTTCGAAATACTTTACGTAATTTTTCTATATGTTCCTGAAGGGAAGTCGAATATACGATAATGTCATCAAGGTATACTAGACAAGTTTCATCTTGTAGACCTCTTAGAATTTTATCGGCAACTCGGTGGAAGGTAGCTGGCGCTCCTTTTAACCCGAAAGGCATGCGTAAAAACTCGTAATGTCCATTTTCGGTACTAAAAGCGGTTTTTTCAATATCTTTTTCGTTCATTTCAATTTGATGATATCCGCTTGCTAAATCTAGAGTTGAAAAATATTGATATTTTCCTAGTTTATCTAATAAATCTGTAATATTTGGTAACGGGTATCTATCATCAATTGTTTTTTCATTTAGTTTCCTATAATCTGTTACTACTCTATAGTGTCTTTCACCTAAATTATTAAGCTTCTTTGGGATTACCCAAATATTCGATCGCCAAGGGCTATTACTAGGTCTAATTATATTTGAATCTAGCATTTTTTTAATTTGATTTGTTACTTCTTGTTTATGCACAAAAGGGTATCTATAGGTTTTGCTATACACGGGTATTTCATCGGTCGTTCGAATGTTATGTCTTATTTTATTAGTAAAAGTAAGTGGTTGCCCTTCTTTATAGAAAATATCTTGATATTCTAAACATAATTTAATTATTTGTTCTTTTTCTTCTTTATTCATATGATTAGTTCTGATATTGTTTATATCTAGTGGATTATTAACAACCGTCTTATTATGAATTTCAAAATGTTGAATATTTTTTCTTCAAATTTTTCAACTGTAATTGGTTCAGAAAAATCTAAAGTTACGCTACTGGTAGAATTATTTATAATTGTGATGAGTGCACAACCATCTTTTGCTCTAGTTAAACATTCCGGAATTTCGCAGGTTTGCATTTTTGAATAAGGTATTATAATATCTCCTTGAGGAATGGAAGTTTTTATCTTAATTACTTGTTGCATTCTAGGCGGTATTGTTACAAGGTTATTAAAAGAATTGCTAACTTTATAATAACTAATCGAAATATTTGCACGTGGGGTCACTAGGTAATTGTTCTGGAAATTTATGTTGGCATGTAATAATCTGAGATTATCTAATCCAATTTAGCCATTAAATATATTATGGAATTTAAATAAATAAAACTTTAATTTGAGGGTGTCTTTTAATTTGAATATTTTTGAGGGGGTGAGACTGACACTGCAATCGTGAGAGGATTTTTGGAAAACTGTAGAAACTATAAAAGGGTCAATTTGTATTAAGGTTGGATAGAATTGACGAGCTACTTCAGGATCCAAAAAAGATTTTGTTCATCCGGTATCTATTAAAATTTTTAAATTATGCACCGAAAAAACTATATATGGTAATTCACTAGAATTGGAACAATTAAAAGAAATAATTAAGGGTTCTATAGGAATATTTTCTTGTAGTTTGGTTTCCGAGGCTCTTAACAAAAATTTTCATTATTTGAATTAGTTTGATTATTGTACACGTCATTAGTTTGTTCGAAATCTTCGTTTTCTGACGTAGTCTGGTTATTGTATAGTTCCCCAACTTTAAAATTTGGTGGGCTATTAGACTTAAAATAATTCGAAGGTGTGGGCCTATTAGGTTGGAATGTGTTTCTTGTCGAAATTGACATTGGTGTGGGATTTGGCAAATTTATTCTTTGATTTGGTCTAAATACATTATTATCTCTATTTTGTCGATTTTGTCCGAAAACTTGTTCGTTAGTGGGATAGTTTCTTTGTATGGGTCGTGATTGTGTATTAATTGGTTGAAAGGGGAAATTAATATTAGGTCTGTTATTATTTTGTCTCAAAAAATAATTATTTGGTGTTCTAGAATTAAACTCAGAATTATTTGGATTTCTATTTCTATTGAATTGAAAATTATTTTGGTTTCGATTACGATTAACTTCAAAATTTCTGTTTGAATCTTGAGAATAATTACGTCGATTTACATTATTTTCTCTTGGTGTAAATCTATTATTATTATTTGAAAAATTAAAATTATTTTTTGGAGAATTTTGTAAATAATGAACATTATTTTCTTGCAATACAAATTGTAGGGCTTCACTGAGAGTATTAGGTTTCGTACAACGAATTGTAGTTCCTAACGGTTCTTTTAGGCCTGATAAAAATGTTTTTAATGCTAAATTTTGGTATAATTCTCTTTTTAAAATTTTTCCTGCTTCAGTAATTTCATGAATATTTATATAACTACAAATTAAATGTAATATGTGTAAACATCGATCCTAAAAATTTTGAGGAGTTTTGTGGTGATTCTGTTTTAACATTACTAGATCCCTGATTAGACATATTTCATCTCTTTGATCAGAGAAATTTCTAGTTAGAGTAGACTTTAAATCTTCCCAATTATTACAATTTTGAATATTTATTACTGTTCTAGCACTAGCCTTTAACTTCGATATTATGCTATTTAATAAGTAAGTATTTTGAAAACTTGTGGGGTTAGCTCTATCATAAAATTGATTTAATATTGATTCGCGTACAGACAAAAATCTACTTAAATCATTTGGATTACCATCAAATTCTGGTACACAATTAAGAAATTCTGGTTTAAATTGGGCCATATCTATTAATAAATTATTACTGGTTATAGGTAAATCAGTCAAATTAGAGTCAGTTGAAGGAGAATCTAAATTTAAGTTTTGTAAAAGGTTTTCTAATATTTCAGTGTCTGACATAAATTGTACTCACATTAAAAGAGTAATTATTATCATTTGGAACTATAAGGATGTTGACTGGATCGGCGATGCTGTCTTCACCAGGTCTTTATCCTTGCAGAAGAAGGCGATGCTTGTCCTTGTTATCTATATAGGAATTGGTCCAGGTCCTCGATGGATACTGGGAACTCCAAACTTAACTAGTCGAAGATTCAATATCCGGTTAATCGTTGATACGACAATCGATTCGTTCGATACGTTTCGATCCCGAGATATCCTACTGACTGCGCCAATTATATTTTCACGATATAAAATGACTTACTGACTTCTCCTTCTAATGCAATTTGTTATTTATATATATTTTATCTATTGTCTGAATAAGCACTTTAAAATAAAAAGAGTCTATTGTTGGTGGATTACATAATTCGTGTAAAGTGTGATAATTTTACTTTCGAGAATGTAGACGTTGAAATATGGAAGAGAAATTCTGGAACTTCTGAAAAAAAACACATCGATTTTAGCGATCGTTTAAACAATTTTCTACCGGAAGACGTCTTCGTTGTAGAAATATCGAATCAAAATATTCCCTTGTTATACCAGGGATCATTTTCAGATGTAAAAAGTTCATTAACAATAAACTGTTGTAATGTCGAAGAATTAAAACCGGGTGCTTTTACCGACGCCCGTTTAATCGATTTGGATTTTAAAGGTACGTAAAAAATATTTATTTTTTTCCACACACACTTTTCACGCTTTTTTTTATCATTATTAATCGTTCGTAATGACTGTTTCAATTCTTACTTTTCGTAAAATGTGTCTTTTATATTTTAGGAAATAAAATAAAAACCATCGATTACGGCGTATTCAACAACGTGTCAATAGAAATCTTAGATTTAAATTACAACGAAGTATCGACGATAGATCCGAAGGCCTTCGACGATATGACACAAAATTAAAGGTTGGAATTCAGAGTGGAGTAGAGTAATTGTTACGTGGTCGTGGGAACTTTTTCTTTCAATTCTTACGGACGGACACGCCCCCTCACGTGACCCACCCCCACTCCTCCGGCGGTATCATGCAGATGTGGAAAAAGAAGAAGAATGCCGGTCTTGAAGGTGTTGGCAGTTCAGCTAGAAGAAGAAGAATGGAGCTCGTTCAGGCGCCTATAGAAAAAAAAGAAGAAGAAAACACTATAGTGTTTACGATTCATGGCGGTGGCGCACGAATGCTGGCCGGCCGAGTCGAGGTGATGGCGCGATTCATGGCCCGAGTCGAGGTGATACATTTCAACGATAACGGGACGATTCACGGCGGTGGCGCACGAATGCTGGCCGGCCGAGTCGAGGTGATCCAAGATGGCGCGATTCATAGCCCGAGTCGATGTGATGGCACGATTCATGGCGGCGACGCACACAAACGTTGGCCGGCCAACGCCTGTGTGTGACGTAGTCGAACTGATTCGTTTCAGAGATAACGGTTGGATATAATAGTCGTCAGTAGGACAGTAGTCCATGTTGCCTTTTTATTATTATTTATACTATGTTGCCATATCGGCGTGAAACATGGTGGCGCCGCACAGAAGCGGTGGCCGGCCAACGCTTGTGTGTGACGTAGTCGAACAAATTACTATAGTTTTCCTTGTTTATGAGAGAGAGAGAGAGAGCATGATCAATTCTGGGCGCTATGAATTTGGTATTGAGATAATTCATGTTGCCATATTTTATACAATGTAGCCATATCGTTATAATATCAAAGTATGAAAAATATGCTTTATTTAAAAGGTTTTGAATTCATTAGCGCTGATGGAGTACACAAAATGTTGTTTATCAAAAATCTGGAATAACCGTATTGGATATGTCTAAATAAAATTTAAAAACCGTAATGTGCAAAGTTGTCGGTTTTAAAACAAGTCTAAAAAAGTTTCAACACACTTACTGAAGTTTTTCAAAAAAAAAGGTCGGACCATTTCCTCGATTCTGCGTGTGTAGGTGCATATTCTAATGTGATTACTGATTGGTGATGGCCATTTGTTTTTATCAGAATATGTTGAAATATTGTGCTGTCTTTTAACCAGGTCTTCAATTTTGAAAAGCGAATGCGAAATTCATGATTGGCAGTCGAACAAGACCTTTGTACCGGGTTATTATTTCCTGAAAGATTGTGCTGTAGGTACTAAAAATAAAACAAACGTTGTCAATTAATTACTGAAAAAAGAATAACCGGTAAAAGTTTTAAGACATAAAAATAGCCGTAATGTGCAAAGTTGTTGTTTTGTTTTTAAACAAGTCTAAAATCCCATATATATATATTACAAATTGTTAAAACGATTCTGCGTGTGTATTCATTAGACTTCAGCGTGGTCCTCGAGAAATATAATGTCGTTCTTGATTTTAACCTGAAACTGGAGCGGCGGGTGAGAATCTCAATATGTGGTTAACACTCCAGATGATTCGATACATATAATATGCTCTTTATCACCCTGTACAATAACCTGTCTCGCCAAAGAGGTTGGTTACTCAATCTTGAAAACAGACTCAGAGCAACTGTCTCGCACGCCAAAGGGGGTTGGCTACCCCAATCTTGAGCGAGACGCAAGTGCATATTATACATAGCGTCTCATTGAAAAAAATGTAAAATTTCAAAAGTACTAACAAATAACAAATTAAATTTAATCAAATAAACTATTCAAATATTGTATTGTATTTTATTAAAAAAATTTGTTAATATTTCGGCTCGATTTATAATATAGGTATCGGGCCAATAAGTTTTAGACAATTTAAAAATTAGTTCACTAACTCTTCGACGACGTGATAAGTCACTGTTACAAAATCAGTTCGAATTTAAAAGAAAAGGATATTTGAGTGTCTAATTGATCCGGGTGCGTAGTAGGGGAGTTACGTAAGTTTTTAAAAAAATTACAATGTTATGCTATATATGAAAAAATACATTTTTTAGGAAAGACGTTGGTTAAGGGCTCTTCTAATAATTGTCTATGTAGATGAAATCCCCTGTAGTACACATCGTATTTCCATCTTAGAGTTAGCTTTAAGAACAGGATTATTATTTTGGTAGAGTGGCAGTAATGAATACACTCTGAATTATCGCAATTTGAAACAAGCTCTCGAACATGGCTTAAAATTAACCAAAATTAAAATTTAAACAATCCGCTTGGTTAAAGTACTATATCGAGCTGAATACTCGTTTAAGGACAATGGCCACAAGTAATTTTAAGAAAAATCAATTTAAACTAGCCAATAATGCTGTCTTCGGTAAGACTATGGAAAACATTAGGCTTCATAGGGTAGTGAATCACCTGTCACATGTCACATGACTGTACGACTTGGTAGAAAACAAACCATATAAAATATTCCAGCATTATGTATGTTGAAAAAAGGTGAAATTCGACCACGAAAACAATATCAGCCTAACAAATGGCTTGAAAATTTTTATTCAATTACAATTTTATAGAGACCGGTACTTGTGCAAAGTTGTGAATGCGGGTAGTTTCCACGCTGCGATCTATTGAGACTCACCCTTAGCTTGGGGTTGAAAAAAAAAGGTGAAATTCGACCACGAAAACAATACCAGCCTAACAAAATGGCTTGAAAATCTTTATTCAACTACATTTTTATAGAGACCGGTACTTGTACAAAGTCAGACAAAATACGAATGAGTAGTAGGGGAGGGCATTAGAAAGGGGCGCGGTACTAAAGGGGCGTTAAATGGGAAGACGTAAACGCGATTTTTAACAATAGAATTAGAACGGGGGTAATTGTAAATTTAAAACATAAAGAAATAAAAGATTTTTTGAAGGCAGCTTTTAATTTATTTAAATCAAAAATTTGTAAAATTTTAAAAAATGATACACCGTCACTCAAAGTAACATTTTGCGGTGATTTTTAAAAAATAATAGTGATGGTGGGTAAGTAATTGACATTAAATACTTTGGATCTCCAAATTTCCACGAAAACAATATCAGCCTAACAAAATGGCTTGAAAATTTTTATTCAACTACATTTTTATAGAGACCGGTACTTGTACAAAGTTGTGAATACAAGTAGTTTCCACGCTGCGATCTATTGAGACTCACCCCTTAGCTTGGGGATTCGTCTTATCGGTTAGACCTTTTATCAAAGAATTTTAAATGGCTTGAAAATTTTTATTTAACTACATTTTTTATAGAGAGCGGTACTTGTAAAGTATGAAGACGAAATACTTGATTTAAAATAAAAAATATGTGTAAAATTTTTTACATATAATATAATAAAACCACATACCTGTCACGACTTTTGAATATTTTCAGGCACTGTCTTAAGTCTAAATATGAGGCCCCTCGGTGCTGTAAAATAATAAAAATATGAGGTTTATTTTTGGAAAAGTGTATAAAAACGCAAAAACCAAAGCAACCTGTGATAAATACACCAATGTGATATTAAAACCAATTTGTGATCGTGTAATCAATACCACAGAAAAATAAGGAATGTGTATATATATATAATCATGCGGGTGTATCTTAAATATTTAAATTTAAAAAGAAGAAAAATGAATAAGTAAGTTATAGTATTTTTACATTTTTATATTGAATTTTTGCTAAATTAATTTGATTTTAGTGGTGATATTTTATCGGGAGGCAGGGGTGACTCTGTTAGCGAGAACAGGTAACTTTCCGTAAAATATATTTTACATTTTTTATATTTTAATTATGTTACAGAGCGAATGATACTGTGGGGGATGAGTAAGAATTACTTTTCCAATATTAAATATTGAGATACTAATAATTTGATTTTAGCGTGCTGGAAATACAGGGCGACCCTGAATTATACAGGTACTTCGGATGAAACATTTATTTTACATTTATTATATTTAATTATGTTTTAGGGTTAATGATTACGAGATGGGAGAGTAAGATATACTTTTCACTTTTTAAATATTGATGTTACTAATATTTCAATTTTAGGGACCCAGGATTTAAAGGGGAGACTCCTTTAAACGGGTGAGTTACTGAAAAAATATACATTTTTACATTTTTATCATATTTAATTATGTTACAGAGCGAATGATACTGTGGAGAATGAGTAAGAATTACTTTTCCGATATTAAATATTGAGATACTAATAATTTGATTTTAGCGTGCTGGAAATACCCTGAATTATACAGGTAATTCGGATGAAACATTTATTTTACATTTATTATATTTAATTATGTTTTAGGCTCGATGTTGAGGAGGAGGGTGAGGAGGAGAAGGAGGAGGAGGAGGAGGATGAGTAAGATTTACTTTTACCCTTAATCGCTGCAATGCTAATAATTCAATTTTAGGGAACTAGAAAATGAGACAGCAGCAGCTCAGCCGACAACAGGTAACTTTCCGTAAAATATATTATACATTTTACATTTTATTAAATTTAAATATGTCATAGGGTAAATGAAGAGTAAAGGACCCCCAAAATAAAATTTTTAAAAAACATCCGCTTGTTTTCTTTAAGCACCGTTATCCCCATTCCTATCTTTTTCTGACAGAAACAATTGCTAACTTCTCGCGGTTTCTGCTGTTAAGTATAAAAATATTGTGTTCTGTTTAAAATGATGTTTATACAAACGAAACAACTAACTCACCGGTTCCTTACTCATCCATGGACATAATACAAAAAATTCATTGATACGGCCCCGGCCATAAAAAGAGGGTCTTCTTCTCCTGCCCACTCTGCTACATCCTCATTGATATAAAAATTCATAGTTGTATAAAGTGCACCATTCTTTAAAAACTGAATTTGTAACAGATCACCCTCATCATAATCGTTTTTTAACAATATCAACTCAGTGCATTGCACTTCGTTGATGAAAAACACCACATACACGTATTCGCCCACTTGTAGGGATTTAAAAAAAGTAAAAACGGTACACGGTTCGCAACAGATAAAATTAAATTTAATCAGATACTCGCACTCAGACATTTTTAAAAGTAATAAAACCAATATAAAAGGTATCAGATATATATATAACATACCATCTACAGTTGATAAAGCTCCCACGCTTTTCATAAACAACATTACAAAACCTAAATATTTTAGAAACCACACTTTTCAAACATTATCTACCCTTTTCGATATTGGTTAAGAAAGGATGAATTTAACGATAACTAATGAAAAAGTCCCACGATTTTCATAAACAACATTACAAAACCTAAATATTTTAGAAACCACACTTTTCAGACATTATCTACCCTTTTTAATATTGGTTAAGAAAAGATTAATTTAATGAAAAAGTCCACATTCTTTCTCCCTCATAAGCAATACAAATCCTAGAAAATATATTTAAAAACAATTCATCTTCCTACATGTTGTTCGGTATAGAATATTACAACTTCAAGATAAAATCTGTTTCATCCATACTAGCGAATCCTATAAAAGATATTTCGGACCTGAGCTATCTCTCTCTCTTTCTCTCTCAAAAGTGTATTTATCAAGAATACACCGGATAAGAATGAATAAAAGAATATAGGTATAAGAAGAATTGTGATAACCCCGAAAATTATTATAGGGGTAATATGATTTCATGTCTTTTAATTTTAGGTATACTTTTGAAAAACGTGACGTTTTCTGACGTGCGTCACGCAATACGTGACGTTTTTTGACGTGCGTCACGGAATACGTGACGTTTTTGACGTGCGTGACGCAAAACGTTAACATTTTATGTGATATGTTCCTTTGTAAAGACGGATCATCTAACGACAGTCTTGCAAATGGGTACCTGTTACGCACATCACCCCCACAAGCGCAGTCATGTTGAATTTTCGAAAACTTAAAAACAATACGAAATTATTTATTGCTAGCATTTATCAAAACCCCCTTTTTAATAATGAACTCGTCCGTTGTTTTCTCTACCGCCGTTCTGTCTACAATACAAAATTCCAAATTGATTCTTACAACTATTTTTAATTTAATTTATTAGTAATCTTATTTCGTTTAAATCGTAATTATCAAACCATGAATGAAAGTAATAATCCGGAAACGTGTTTTCGCTGGAGTATGTTTTGCATGCAAAAAATCACCTGCATGCAATAAAGATGTTGTAAAAAGAGGCTGTATTGAATGCCGAAGAGAATTTTACGGGGATGAGTGCTATGAAGCACATTTGAATACTGTTTGCAAAAAAATAAAAAGCTGTGAGAATTGTTTTAAAATATGCACTACTCACAATCATATCTGCGGCGAATTTTACTGCAAGATTTGTAAATCGAAACAACCCGAGGACCATTTGTGTTATATGCAACCTGACAAAAAATCTCCTCAAATTAAAGATTTTTTGTTTGTTTTCTATGACTTGGAGACAACACAAGAAAAAGTCGTCAACGGTGTCATACAGCAGGAACCAAATTTGTGTGTATACAGAAAAGTATGCCATAAGTGTATAAATGAAACAAGATTGTTATTTTGTCAGAGTTGTGGATTCAGAGAAAAAGTTCTATCAGAGGATGTAATTACGAAATTTCTGAGCGAAGTACTAGAATTACGAAAAAAATTTAAGCAGATTGTCGTTATCGCCCATAATGGTGGCGGTTTCGATCATCAATTTGTATTAAATTACATTCTCACTAAAACCGACTTGAATCTGGACCTGATTATGCGTGGTTCGAAACTGATTATGATGAACGTTGGAAACGTTAAATTCCTGGATTCACTCAACTATTTTCCAATGGCCCTAGCAGCCTTGCCGAAAGCTTTTGGATTTTCCGAATTGAAAAAGGGGTATTTTCCGCATCTCTTTAACAGACTGGAAAATCAGAACTATGTCGGGGTTATACCTGCATTGAAATTCTACGACCCTGACAACTTAAAAGAGGATGCACGCGAAAAATTAATTAAATGGCACAACGAGAAAATTGTTGAAAATTACGTATTTGATTTTCAAAAGGAGATTGTGGAGTATTGTGTTTCTGATGTACAGATTCTGATGCAATCCTGTCTCAAATTTCGTCAGCAACTGCTGGAGACGTCAAATGTCTGTCCATTCATGGAAGCATCAACAATCGCTTCCGCCTGCAACAAGGTATTTCGGCGAAACTTTTTAAAATCAGACACAATCGGAATAATCCCCAAAGGTGGTTACAGATTCAGAGATAATCATTCGAAAATAGCTTTACAATGGTTGATATGGGAAGAATACCAAAGAGGTATCGAGATACATCATGTGGCCAGAGGTCAAGAGGCCAGAGTTGCCGGGGTTAAAGTTGACGGGGTACATGGAAATAACGTCTTTGAATTTCAAGGCTGTTATTTTCATGGGTGCCCAAAATGTTATACAAATAACCGTGATAAAGCGTTAAAAGACGATCCCTCTGATTGTATGGAAAACCGATTCCAACGAACTGTAAATAAAAATAAACATTTGGAGAAAAACGGTTATAACGTTGTACAAATGTGGGAATGTGATTTTCGAAAAATGTTAAATGAAGAAATTGAACAATACACAGAAAACCATTCTTACATGAAATATTTACCTCTAAACCCTAGAGATTCTCTGTACGGGGGCCGAACGGGAAATACAGTGGAATATTACAAGGCGAAAGAAAATGAGAAAATTAAATATGTTGATGTTTGTTCTTTATATCCTTGGGTATGCAAATTTGGCAAATTTCCTATTGGCCATCCCAACAAAATTTACGTGGGGGAAGAATGCAGATTGGCTGATATTTCCCAAATGTCAGGTGTGATAAAATGTAAAATATTACCTCCTACAAACCTGTATCACCCTGTACTCCCGTGTAAAATGAACAATAAATGTATGTTTATACTTTGTCGTAAAGCGGTGAGGGCTTGAACCAAGATGATGATTGTACACACGATGACGAACAAAAAAGCTTAAAAGGTACCTGGGTGATTGAAAAAGTCGTTAAAGCTATTGAAAAAGGCTACAGAATGATGGAGATTTACGAAATATGGGGTTACGATACTATACAACTCAGCAGGGAGCAGGAGGGTTTATTCTCTGGTATGATGAACAAGTTTATAAAAATTAAACAGCAGGCCAGCGGCTGGCCAAAGAATTGTGCGACAGCTGAGGAGAAAGATAGATATATTGAAAAATTTCTGCAAAGAGAAGACGTTTTATTAGAGTTTTCTGAGATAACTGAGAATCCTGGTTTAAGATCGTTGGCAAAACTAATGTTAAACTCCTTCGGGGCAAATTTGGGCAAAGACAAAATTTACCTAAAACGCCTATAATTAGAAATTCTGCTGAATTTTATTTAATGATGTCGAAATCGGGAATAACGGTAAACACCATTTTACCGGTAAATGAGGAAACGTTAATTGTAACGTGGGAGTACAAAGAGGAAGCTTATGATGATATCTCACCAACAGTAAATGTTGTATTAGCGGCATATGTTACAGCTTTAGCGAGAATAAAATTATATAGTTACCTGGACCAGGTGGGTGAAAGGGTCTTATATTTTGACACCGATTCGATCGTGTATTCTTCACAAGCTGGCCTTCCTGACCTGCCATGATGAATGTATAGGCGATTTACAGATGAGCTGAACGGTGGATTTATTACAGAATTCGTTTCTGGAGGACCTAAAAATTACTCGTATAAATACACCTGTAATAACTGTGAATATGTTGTATGTAAGGTAAAAGGAATTTCACTAAACTATAGTGCTTCTCAGTTGTTGAATTTTGATAAAATCAAGGAAATGGTTATGGAAAAAACTGAGCCTATATATATCATTTCAAAGCAGATCAGAAGAACAAAGGAACATGAGGTGATAACCGTAACATCTGAGAAAAGATATCAACCTATGTCAACAAAAAGAAAATTTCTACCTGATCATAGTTCTCAGCCTACGGCTTTAAAAAATTAAAAAAATGAGTTATATATATAGCACCAAATAAATTTTTTAATAACACTTACCGGTCTTTTTTTCATCCATATGGTAATCCTTAAATTGAATGATTTAATCCTCAGTTATATCATCTTCCCTTGTCGCGAAAATAATCTAGTATAGGAAAAGCTTCCTACTTGAAATATCTTCGTTAATGTATCCACGACGCAGTCACCCGTGATCGAATAGCTTAATGTCCTACGGTAATAACAAATATTCTGCTCACTCTCACTAAGAATTAAATTTATAATTACACCGTTCTTATTATTATTATTATTTATTATATTATTCTAGTGTTAAAATCGCGTTTACGTCTTACCATTTGGTAAAATATTTTCAAACTGCCGGTACAGATTATCTTGTTACTTTATCGACCAGTTGAATGGTGTGAATACAGCGATTGTATACAGGATGTGGGTTTTACAATCAGAAATATTTTATAATTTCGCTAACTTATTTGAAGTATTTCGAATTTTAAAAATTACGTTATATTTTCTCAATATAAATATTCACCTGTGAGGGATTTTAAAACTTTTTCACAAACACTATTCTGCCTAAGCCCTCTCGTACGAACGCTAGTTCGTAGTTCACACCGCGCAATCCTGTTCTAAGATGGAAATACGGTGTGTACCACAGGGGATTTCATCTACATAGACTATATGTAGAGGAGCCCTTAACCAACGTCTTTCCTAAAAAATGTATTTTTTCATATATAGCATTACTTTGTTATTTTTTTAAAAAACTTACATTACGTTCTCTAAATAATAAATATTTAGCTACAAGACCGTGCTTCATTTTTTCACTGAACTTTTCAAATCAGATTGTGGTTTTTTAGATAAAATAAGGCATCTAGCATTAACCTGTATACAAAATATCATTGGACATTCTAATCATCATTTATGTGTATATAGGGCTGCATACCTATTATTTAATATGCCCTATTCTAGAAAAATATTTTTGAAAAGCATTTTGCCGCTCTGATAACTATTGCTAATGAATACAAACTCATCATGCAAATCTAAATCTTATTTATAATAAAACTCAAATACACAGGTGAAGAATTTTATTTTCTGAAAAAAGAATAATTACATATTATAAAAATGAATTCATTTCCTTCGTACTATTTACCTCAACACCCACACCGTTATTAGGGCAGCTACCTCCATGAATAGGAGGTAGGACCCCACAGACCCCAGGGAGCAGATGTTGGGTGGGGGTGGCCCTCCCGCCAACACCCCATATTGGATAATGACCATCTTTGCCTGTAAAGAAAAGCATATTATAATTTAAGAATTTAAAAAAATTATCCGTTGTAAATTATTTGATTTGAATCGGTTAATAGCTGCTGCTTTTTATTGCCACAGCCGAATAATAATAATTTTAATATTCAAGAGTAAAATAGAATGTTTTAAAATTATGCTGTAAACAATAATACAAGAATTTGAAAAAATCTTAAAATTCACTATTGAACATTTCTATAAAACTAGAAAAATTAAAAGATAGTATTTATATTTTTAAAAAACTTACCCTATCCTGAGGACTCCCACACCCTCTTTCTTATTGTTTCCTCGAAGCTTTCTACAGTAAACAAAAAACTTTTTATAAAACAAAATTTTTTCGTAAACAGAAAGTACTTAACCATTTTTGTCTTTTATAAAAAACGTTATTAAGGAATCGAAAATTTCTTATTATATATGCAAATACCCCCAGCTATTTGGATGTTTAGATAAATATATCGATAGTTCTTTTCACATGAGAATTTTATTATTTTCTATTTTTGTTTACAACTTTATCATTTTTAAAATGATTAGATTACACATTTTTAAAATTTTAAAATCAACTTTTTCCTCTTTAATCCTCAGTAAAACACGCATTTTTGTTGTGTAAAATTAATGTTATGCTATGAATGGGGTATTTTAACAAATGAAAAACTAAGGTCTCGAACCAACCTTTTTTTCGAAAAACTTTAGTAAGTTTTAATAATTTGTAAAATATATGGGTGTATTTTAACTAGCCGGAAAACGGCTTTTAGATTTGTTTTAAAAACAACAACTCGGTTATTTTTTAAAAATTTTGTATACTCCATCAGTGCTAATGAATACAAAAATCCCTAAATCATACTTTGATAGTATACCGTTTCTACACCAAAATGGCAACATGGTATAAAAATATGGCAACACGTATTATCTCAATACCGAATTCAGTTTAACGGTGTGCAAATTTGAAACGCAAGTTTGAGGTTAAATCGACCGTGCTGAAGCCTAATGAATACACACGCAGAATCGAGGAAATGGGGCACCCCACTTTAGTAAGTTTTTAACAATTTGTAATATATATATATGGGGTGTATTTGATCTATCCGAAAAAACAACAACAACAACCTTACACATTACGGTTATTTTTATGTCTTAAAACTATTACCGGTTATTCTTTTTTCAGTAATTAATTGACGTTTGTTTTATTTTTAGTACCTTATTCTGTTTTGTTTTAGATATACCTACAGCACAATCTTTCAGGAAATAATAACCCGGTACAAAGGGCTTGTTCGACTGCCAATCATGAATTTCGCACTCGCTTTTCAAAATTGAAGACCTGGTTAAAAGACAGCACAATATTTCAACATATTCTGATAAAAACAAATGGCCATCACCAATCAGTAATCAATACCAAATTCATAGCGCCCAGAATTGATCATGCTCTCTCTCTCTCTCTCTCTCATAAACAAGGAAAACTATAGTAATTTGTTCAACTACGTCACACACAAGCGTTGGCCGGCCACCGCTTGTGTGCGGCGCCACCATGTTTCACGCCGATATGGCAACATAGTATAAATAATAATAAAAAGGCAACATGGACTACTGTCCTACTGACGACTATTATATCCAACCGTTATCTCTGAAACGAATCAGTTCGACTACGTCACACACAGGCGTTGGCCGGCCAACGCTTGTGTGCGTCGCCGCCATGAATCGTGCCATCACATCGACTCGGGCCATGAATCGCGCCATCTTGGATCACCTCGACTCGGCCGGCCAGCATTCGTGCGCCACCGCCGTGAATCGTCCCGTTATCGTTGAAATGTATCACCTCGACTCGGGCCATGAATCGCGCCATCACCTCGACTCGGCCGGCTAGCATTCGTGCGCCACCGCCATGAATCGTAAACACTGTAGTAATTTCTTCTTATTCTTTTTCTATAGGCGCCTGAACGAGCTCCATTCTTCTTCTTCTAGCTGAACTGCCAACACCTTCAACGCCGGCATTCTTCTTCTTCTTCTTCTAGCTGAACTGCCAACACCTTCAACGCCGGCATTCTTCTTCTTCTAGCTGAACTGCCAACACCTTCAAGACCGGCATTCTTCTTCTTTTTCCACATCTGCATGATACCGCCGGAGGAGTGGGGGTGGGTCACGTGAGGGGGCGTGTCCGTCCGTAAGAATTGACAGAAAAAGTTCCCACGACCACGTAACAATTACTCTACTGAGTGGTTCAAAAACTCGCCGAACATCCAACAACTGAGTTTTGAAAACAACGAAATTCACAAACTCCCAGAACACGCTTTCAAAAATGTCAAAGGAGGGGCATGGGGAAATATTGATTTATATTTTAAGAACAACAAAATCAAAGAAATCGATCCCGAAGCTTTCACCGATTTAAAAAAAATCATTCGATTAGATCTGAGTAATAATTTATTGGAAGGATTCCACGAAAATTTATTAATATTAATATTTATTAATATATTCGAGTTGTATCTAGACAATAACAAAATTTGGTGTCTTTTTAATGTCGCCGACGTTTTAAAAGCAAAATTTGTGAATTCGATCGACTCTAACCCGATGTACTGCGATTGCCTGGATAAAGTGAAAAAATATGTCCAAACACACCCCGAAAAGAACGTAGAGTTTTCCAAAATAGAATGTGTGTCAAGCCACCAAGATTTTCGTTGACTTAAAATAAAATTGTATTTTCAAAAAATTAATGAATCAAATAAATATAATTCTGTGAATATTTCTTTTTATTTTCATTTTTTCTTCTTTACTTCTTTGCTTCGATAATTTGTATTAAATGTATTTTTTCATCCTGTAAAATTGTTATTGTTGTTCTATTTATTTTTTCGTTTACTATTATTTATTATAATTTCTTTTATATTATTATAATATATTTTTGTATGCTTCTGTGAAAAATATGATTTTTAAAAATAAATATTTAAAAATGTTTGTTTTAAAATTCCTACCGTTTCCGATAATAATTATACGGGACGTTTCGTAAAAAATGCCTTAATCATTGCTAATAATGCATATTTCGTTATTGGTTTCGAAATAATAATGAGAAAAAAATTAGTTTCGATGTTGACCATATCAACATAAAAATATATATTTCTTGTCTCGATAAAGTTAAGTCTAAGAAGAATCTTGTAAAAAAAAAGATTAATTAATGATAACCGGGTCGTCGAACGGTTTTTATTCCTCTTCGATTTTTTATTTTAGTTTAATTTTCTGTAGTCGAAGTTCCTTTTCTCCTCTTTTACAACAGGTAAAAAAAACAAGAAAAATAAAATAATGGTGAGTTGTATGGGTGGATGATCTTGATCTCAAAATTCAAAATTCGTGTTACATGCGAAACAAAAAAACGTTAAAACACTGTAAAACCCAATAAAAATGTCGATATCGACGTCCCTAGTTTCGACGGCGGAAGAGCAGAGGATGGGCTTTGGTTAATTGAAACGTTCGAAGTCCCCGTTACGAGTACAAAAAATTATTAAAAAAAAAAAAAACTAGTGGAAGGTAAAAGATAAATCATTTAAAAGCCACAAATGATAACCTTCAAATCGCACTGACACAGCTGAGATCAAAACAATGATACATTTATGGAAATTCAATAATAAAACGTAGTTAATATATTTTATTACTTCAATTTTAGTAACAATCGTTTTAATAGTCCAGATGATAATTTACACACAATGTATATTAATTTTTGGTAAAACATTTTCACAAATAAAATTTCTTTTTAATTCGCATAATCGCCTGGCAAACGCTATTTTTTTCCATACTTTTTAAATATTTCCATACAATTTTCTTAGATTCTGGATCTGGTTCATCTGATTCCCAATTAAGATATTTCGCTACAGCCGAACGAATTCGCTTAAAGCCATACTCTCGTTTTCGGTATTTTTATCTAAAATTATCCTTATTTTAAAGAATTCGATGAGGCGTTTTAGGAGCTTGTACTTTTACTACCTTGAGGAATGTGTTTTCTGAGATCGTAGTCTTTCTCATATTAAATATTTTAGGAATAAAGATTTTTATGAAAATAGTATGAAAATTTGAATGGTTAAACATAATCCTAATAAAGATCCAAAGTTTCATATATAAGAAATATTAGCAGGTGTTGGCAAAGAAATCTTCAATACTCAAAAGAGGTGCATTTTATTCGCTTGGCAGATTCGGTCGGCTAGAAAATAAGTTTCTCGATAAGTATTTATAAATTTTAAATAAACTACACAATTATTATGATACAAGAGAGTAACAAGTACCGAACGGAAAAATTTAAAAAATGCAATACGGTGAAATAAAATTATAACTAATGTTCAATATGAACTTTCCTTCTTAATTCCACACGTTTTCTAACTCTTTTAATCTTCAAAGTTTTAGATAAAAACCGATGGGATACACTGGCCAGCAAAATTAACACACCATTTTGAAAAATATTTTTTATTTCATAATATTGATCAAATATTTTTATGTCTTAATTATTAAGTATATTCTTATTTTAACTTAATAAGGGTATTATTAACAAAAGAGAAAATTCCAAAAGAAGGTATGAAAAAAATAAAGAATAAAAAAACAAGAAAATTCAAAAAATAAAAAAATTATTAACTTTAGTTAAAAATAATGAATAACCGGTATTTTGGATAACAGCACCGCGGCGATTATTTATGCTTAAAATTACAGGCCTTATCTCGTTTTCATCCAAATTATTCCATATTTGGACAATATCTCTCGTAAGTCCATTCAAAATGTTTGGAAGATCTTGAAAACGGCGGTAGATCATGTCCCAAACGTTTTTAATTGGGTTAACATTAGGACCGTTTGCTGAGCAATCCATAGTTTCAATTCCAACCTCATTAAAACAATTTTGAACAATCTGAGCAACATGCGGTCCAGTATTATCTAGCTAGAACAAAAAATTCTCACCAACGTAAGGGGCAAATGGTATCACACGTTCTTGCAGTATATCCCTTATGTATCTGCTATTAAACTACCTTTATTAATGGCCACCAAGTGAGTACGAGCAGTTAAAGAAATTCCTCCCCAAAACATAACTGACCCTCCACCAAATAATCTGGTGTTACATTGGGCATATCTTTCATTTGGTCTTCGACGTCTATCCGTTTCATCTGACCAAATAACTCTTTCCTAATCATCATCAGCCCAATCGATGTGTTCTCTAGCAAAATTTAAACTCTGGGGTCAAAGCTGGTCCTCGCGCTGGATTTCTTCGTCTCGGATCAGATTCAGCTATTTCAATATTTGAAAAAATCCGACGGTGTAAATCCCGGTGATCTAGCTGACCGCGTAACAGTTCCTCTTCTTTCGAGCCATTTATTTGGAAAGTTTCCCTTTAACGTAACTTTTGCCGTCAAAACACAAATCGAAAATATTTGTACTCTAAAAAAATCAATATTTCAACCTGTATTTATATTCGGTCCATAAATATTACAATTCACTAAATTCGTTCAATATCGAGTAGTGTTCAAATTACACAAAGTTTACAAGTTTACAAAACAACAAACTATATCTTTAATCACACAATTAGTCGTTAGTTTTTATATAGGTTTTCCACATAAACGTATTTATCTCTCATTCTTGCCGACATTGATATAGATAGAATAATACTGATCATGAAATTCCTTAACCTCTATAAAATCCAACTATGAACCCTAAATCCTCTTTATTTCTTTTTAGTTCAGGGTGCTCTTTTCTGAGTAAATTAAGCCTAGCTGCTATCCCTAAGCGAGAAAAGTTATATTTACTAGGAGAATAGAGGGGCTGTTGGATGGCCTCGTGCAATACTACGAACACAGTTCCATAAAAGTTAGCTGGTAAATACTCATTAACACAGGCCAAAAAAGAACAAGTCAAATAGCAATCAAATAGATTTAATTAATCTAATTACGGAAAAAAGAAGAAAATAAGGTTAAATCGGACACGTGTTTTTCATGTTTTTGTAAATCAACAAAGATGATACAAAACGGCGAAGAAAATGAGTTAATTAGCGATAATTATATATTTCAAATAAAACAAGAAGAATTAATTATTAAGGATGAACATGAAGATGAAACGGAGTCAAATAATGGTTTTGAGAGCTTTGAAATTAAACAAGAAATAAATGAAGACATTGTGCTAAAATCCTCTGAAGCTGTGAACAATTTTAAAATGGAAAAGCCCGTAAATGAAGAATATGAGTCAGCAGGAAAACACTCATTAAGTCGTGTTGAAAAAAATACAATTGTTCAATTTGTAAAAAATCGTTTTCTCAAAAAAGTGGTTTAAATCAACATTTAGTTGTTCATACAGGTGAAAAACAATTTAAGTGTTCCATTTGTGAAAAATCGTTTTCTCGAAAAGGTGATTTAAAAACACATCTACTTATTCATAATGGTGAAACAAGATTTGAGTGTTCCATTTGTAAGAAATCATTTTTTCGAAAAGGTGATTTAAGCAAGCATTTGGTTACTCATACTGGCGAAAAAAGATTTAAGTGTACCCTTTGTGAAAAATCGTTTTCTCAAAAAGGTCATTTAAATGCGCATGCAGCTATTCATAGTGGTGAAAAAGATTCAAGTGTTCCATTTGTAACAAATCATTTTTTCGAAAAGGTGATTTAAACAAGCATTTGGTTACTCATACTGGTGAAAAAAGATTCAAATGTACCCTTTGTGAAAAATCGTTTTCTCAAAAAGGTAATTTAAATGCGCATGCAGCTATTCATACTGGTGAAAAAAGATTCAAGTGTTCCATTTGTAAGAAATCATTTATTCGAAAAGGTAATTTAAATGCGCATGCAGCTATTCATAGTGGTGAAAAAAGATTCAAGTGTTCCATTTGTAACAAATCATTTTTTCGAAAAGGTGATTTAAACAATCATTTGGTTACTCATACTGGTGAAAAAAGATTCAAATGTTCCATTTGTGGAAAATCGTTTTCTTATAAAAGTAGTTTAAACCTTCATTTACGTGTTCATAATGGTGAAAAAATATTTAAGTGTATCCTTTGTGAAAAATCGTTTTCTCGAAAAGGTGATTTAAATACGCATTTACTTGTTTATACTGGTAAAAAAAAATTAAGTGTTCAACTTGTGAAAAATGATTTTGTAAAAAAGATTATGAATCGTACATGAAAAAATTTATACGCAATATAATAAAAAACATCAAAGTGCTAAAGAAATTATAATGTAATTTTTTTGAAAAAATGCTTTTAGTAGAAAAAGTGTAAAATATACAAAATCACTTTAAACGAGCATTTAGTGGCATTTGGACAGTTATTTTGGTTCGAAAGAACGCCAAGTTTGTTTAAATAAAATGTACTAGTACAAGTAGTAGTATTATTTATTGACCATTAATATACTATAAAGTATTTATATTGCAAGAATGCAAGACAACAAAACGAAATAAAAAATAAATGATGATGTTCTTAGTCTAAAAATGTTTATGGCGTGGCCTATTGTGGTTCCACGAAAAAATTATGAAAACAGTAAAAAAAAACCTTTTTAAGATCCGCTTTGATTTCTTTAAAAAAACTAAAACTTACATGTAAAAGTATGTGACATATATTCACCCTATACATACCCCATAACTACATAAATAAAAAATTACTTAATTATCTTTAAAAAAATATTTTCAAATTTTATCAAGTTTTAGTGAAAGTAAATATAAATATTAAAATTTTAGCCTAGTTTATCAGTCTCCTCCTGGTCACTGGAAGTTATTAGAATTAATTTTTTACTCTTTTTTTAATGACTATTGAATAAAGTGAGCCCACGTCCCGATTTTGGCAGGACAGTCCCCCTTTTTGGTTTTTTAAAAATGTCCCTCCCGCTTTTTAGAAAATATCTGCATTTTTTATTTTGAGTATCGGTTTGACTTTCGAAGCATAAACACGTCCGATAAGCGAATAAAGTGCTTCGAGAATCCCATTTACATTTACATTTAAATTTAAATCATAGTGTTTTTGTTATCTACCTAAAATAATAAATAGTTAGCGGCAAAAAAAAAGTCGCAAAGAACAATAAACGAACAACAAAACGATGAATCCGACAGGAAACTTAATTGGTTTTGATAACACAGGCCAAGCAGTTTATCAACAAGCCAATTATATACAGGGTCACCCAAATACAAACCCACCAATAATGCAACCTGCTCTCACAAATATGCAGTTTCAACAAAGCCAACAAGTTCCAATGCATACAATACCTAGTTATGCAATTCCACCAACACAACAGCAGTCAGTAGCAGCAAGCACGTCACACACAAACAGCGAAGACAGAGTACAACACATACAAAGAATGTCCTCTACTAGCGAGGAGGAAGAAGAAAGGATAACGAATAGTCAAAACGAATGGCAAGAAATAAGAGTGGGCACAAAAAGGAAAAAAACTGCAAAAAAAATACAACGACAAACAAAATCCAAACAAACAATCGGTTCCAAACACTAATAGAAGAAGAGGAAACCACAAATAACTACACTGAAACGCCAAAAATACAAAAACCTCCCCCAATATTCGTCCATGGGGTGATAAATTATAAAGAGATGGAGAAAAGCATAAAGGCCGTCGCTGAAAGGAATAAATACTTCACAAAAAGTCTAGCCAATAACGTCGTAAAAATAAATTGCGAAGATGCTGAAACATTCCGGAATCTAGTACGAGAATTCAAAAACAAAAATATATATCACCACACATATCAATTGAAAGAAGACAGAGCATACAGAGTTGTTATAAGATACCTGCACCATTCAACAAACTTGGACAACATCAAAGAAGAACTGCAACAACTAGGACACAAAGTACGAAACATCACCAATGTACAACACAGAATGACCAAAGAGCCACTCAACTTATTCTTTGTTGACCTAGAACCAGCCCCAAACAACAAGGACGTCTATAAGATTACAGGACTTCACAACATAATAGTGAACATCGAACCCCCAAGGCCACATGCAAATATAATACAATGCACTAGGTGTCAACAGTATGGACACTCAAAATCGAACTACAATAAGCCATACATATGCGTAAAGTGTGGAGGAAATCATAATACGACAACATGTAGAAAAACAAAAGAAACCCCTGCAAAATGTGCACTATGCGGAGGAGATCATCCCGCAAACTACCGAGGCTGTGAGCACTATCAAAAAATATACAAAGGAAATAAAGGAACCCACATTCAAGCAATACCGACACCACCAATATATACAAACAATAAATATACAAGAAACATACAACCGATCCCACCACCACTACAAACAAGTTACGCGGAAGCAACCAAAAAAACACAAGCCAAATAGACAACTCTAATAAATAAAACAAAATAAAAATGGCGAAGTTCACTAGAATAGCACAATGGAATGCCAATGGCCTTCCAAGTCATCAAGAAGAAATAAAAATATTCATGGAAACCAACCTAATAGATATACTGCTAATTAGCGAAACACACTTTACCAACAAAAACTACTTTTCAATACCAAAATACAGACTTTACCAAACTTATCACCCAGATGGCACAGCTTACGGAAGCACGGCAATACTCGTAAAGGACACAATAAAATTCCACGAATTACAAAAATACGAAGAACCACACATACAAGCAACATCAGTAAAAATAAGCACACTACCATATGATCTCACAGTAACAGCAGTATATTGTCCACCTCGTCATATCATAAAAAGGGAACAATTTGAGGCATTATTTCGCACGCTAGGACCCAAATTCATAACAGGCGGCGACTATAATAGCAAAAACACAATATGGGGATTGCGCCTGACCACAACAAAAGGAAGAGAATTGGCACAAGCAATACAAAACAATAATTACTCACACATCTCAACAGGATCACCCACATACTGGCCAACCGACCCAAACAAAACACCAGACCTGCTGGACTTCTTCATAACCAACGGGATATCGACAACCTATGCAGATATAACACCAAACTATGACCTAATCTCAGACCACAGTCCAATAATAGCTACACTAAGTACAGCCCCAATAATAAAAAAGCCCAAACCCAGACTACACAACTTCAAGACAAACTGGGACAAATATCGCCAAAACATACAGGACACAATTGAACTAACATCAAGACTCAAGGATCCTCATGAAATTGAAAACGAATGTACGAAATTTATTAGCACACTACAACAAGCGGCCAAAGCAGCAACACCTACAACAAATCCAAAGAAAACTGCAAACAACATACCTGTCGAAATAAAACGACTAATAGCACAGAGAAGAAGAGCTAGAACAACCTGGCAAAAACCCGTACACCGAACAACAGAGCTGTTTACAACAACCTCAGCAACAAATTAAAAACAAAATTGAGAGACATGAAAAACGAGTCAATTGAAATCTACATCTCCACATTATCAAGAACCGATAACTCAATATGGAAACCAATAAAAAACAGACGGAAACCCACAACAACATCTCCTCCTATACGTAAAAATGTCATTCCACCTGGGCCAAGGGCAAAAAGCGACCAAGAGCACTTGGCAACTGTGTTCACACCTCTAAACGACGATCCAGTACAAGACATAGAAGAAGACCTAAATACGCCACTACAGATGCAAGAAGAACAAAAACTAAAATTATTTAGACCAAATGAAGTTAAAGAAGCAATAAACAACCTAAATACAAAAAAGGCACCCGGAGTCGATCTAATTACGGCGAAAATGCTAAAAGAATTACCAAAAAATGCCTCATTAAACTGCTGCATATCTACAACGCAATAATAAGAACTGACTTCTGGCCTCAGTGTCTTAAAATTGGACAAATTATAATGATACCCAAGCCTGGGAAAAAACCGGAAGAAGTCACATCATACCGTCCAATAAGCCTTCTACCGACAATTTCAAAGCTACTAGAAAGGTTCATTCTTAACAAATTAAACAAAGAGGTAGAACCCCAAAACTGGATTCCAAATCACCAGTTTGGATTTAGAAAATTACACTCAACAACACAACAATGTCATCGTATAGCAAATATAATAAGCGAATCACTGGAGACCAAAAAATACTGCACTTCTGCTTTCTTGGACAAAAGCCAGGCTTTCGACAAGGTGTGGAATCCAGGACTACTCTATAAAATAAAAACAGTCCTCCCAAATAAATATTTTAACCTGCTGAAATCATACCTACAGGAACGCCAATTCGAAGTGAAAGTCAATGAAGAAACTTCCATCCGTTTACCAATCCAGTCAGGAGTGCCGCAGGGAAGCATACTAGGACCACTACTGTACGTATTATACAAAAGCGATTTTCCCACCACAGCATCAACAACAACGGGAACATTTGCAGACGACACCGCCATCTTCGCAAGTCACGAAAATCCCACAATTGCTTCTCACAATCTACAATATCACCTAAACTAGCTAGAAAATTGGTTAAACAAATGGAAAATAAAGGTGAATGAATCCAAACCATCACACATAACATTCACTCTACGGAAAGGAACTTGCCCACCAGTCCACATAAACCAAAACAATATCCCACAAAATGATACAGTCAAATATCTAGGACTATCATTTGATAGCAAACTGAACTGGAAACAACACACAAAAAAAAAGAGAACCCAACTGGACCTAAAAACAAAAGAAATCTACTGGCTAATTGGAAAGAAATCCTTTCTATCCCTGGAAAATAAAATCCTAATCTACAAAACAGTCCTGAAGCCGATCTGGACGTATGCAAATGGGTACCTAATTTGTGCAACTTATAAAATTATTGCATAAGACTTTTCACAGACGTGCTGTTACACGTGTCACCCCCTCTTGTAATAATGAACTCGCTCACGAGCGCAGCCATTTTGAATTTTGAAAACTTAAAAACAATACGAAATTATCAAAACCGCGAATGAAGTGATAACCTAGAAACACGTATTTTATCGAAAAGTTCTATAACAGAACGAGTAATATATTTGCGTTTATTATAATAGTTGTTTAGAGTATTTCTTAAAACGTCGTGAAAAAGCCCCTTTTCACGTGAACATACCGTGATTATTAGACCCCCACTCACTTTTTTATCTTTCCATTTGTATATGTGGTAACGAAATAAAACAGAGAGTACAATTAACACAAGTCGTTCGTTCTTAAACAATCGAGATGGAAAAAATTGAATTTCTCATAGGTAAAAGAGCTGTAAATAAAATATTACGTTTACCTGTAAAAGATCTTTTAATTGAACAATGGAGTCAAGAAACTAGAATATCTTGTTACATCCTCTACATCGGTGATGAAGTTGCAGCGTTCGCCTTATTATCAAGATGTGATTTCGATCCATTAGGACAACATGACGTTCCCAGAATATTAAATTATATATATACATTTGACAAACACAGAAGAAAAGGTTACGCATGTAAATAGTTCAACATCTGATGAAAACAGGGAATCAGTTTACAACATTTTGCAGCAATCCGTGGTCAGAAGGAGTCTTTACAAAATGCAACTGTACCAATTACGGTGAAAATAATTATTCAATAATGTTTAGATATCCTTAATAAATCATATTAAAACAAAAAAAGGTTTTTAATTTATGAGTAAAAGGTTGTTGAATGAAAATTAAACAAATAGTCAAAATTGAAATAAACTGGATTGAAAAATGTTGATAAGAAATATTCTTTTTTATTTTTTATAATCTTTGATTATTTATAGAAAAATCCGTTAAATGTGGTTGTACCATAAATTGGGAAAGCTAAATACCATTCAGGCACGCGTCAGGCCCAACACACTGAATGTGCTATGGAGTTAAGAAATATGAATCCCCACCCATTTTTTTCTTACTAATAAATATTAAGACGGTGAAGTTAGTCAGTCAGTCATCATGCAGTTTACGGAAGAATCAAAAGTGAAAAATATCTATTTGGGTGAACAAAGGTTCTACCTGAATAAATCAAATACGAAATATGTCGCAGTGTGTCTGTCGTATGATATGGCGTCTCGGAGGGAAAAATATCGATTTTGATCGGAATACTGAAGCTATTATAACGCAGGGGGAACATACTACAATGGAGCCTATGAAACAAGCGAATCCGATTACATATCATTTATTACTAGAACTTATATTCAAATACCTCGATGTTATTAAAGAAAAGATATGAAGAAAGTAACTTTTAATGAAGATTACAATCAAGATCACATATTGGAATCAAATGTTGAAACAAGTGATTGGGAATCAAGATATCTTAATCAACTACGTTTTAAATGTCGAATAGAAGAAGCTGCTAAAATTATTAAACCCGTTTTAAATATAACTCATAGAAATAAAATGTATAATACTTTACAAAATAAAACATTTTTTGTATAGAATCTTATGGAAAATACGAACAAATTTAGCAATTCAAGGGGCCTTTTTTAAATAACCTTCAAACTTATTGTTTTCCCTCATAGTGGGGGTATATAAATAAAAATGTGTGCGAACCTAAATTTTATTCAGTCGTGTGCACCTGCAATTTAAATCAACCAACAACAACATGGGTAGTCAAGATAGTGGTTATAGTTCTTGTGAAATTGTTTTTGAAAGTGACTCGGCATCGTCATCGTCGTCGCCGTCGTCGCCAACACCTTCTCCAATGGTGACGCTTAATGATTGTGTTGAGGAAATAGACCAAGCTTTAATTTCATACGAGTATGCTGCTAAATTGGAGCGATACCATCTACTGGAAACGAACTTTTCTCTACAAAGTTATTCACTTTTATGTGGAATAAGTCCAACCAGAACCTTTAATCCCGCAATAACGCTAACACCTTTACTTCGACCTGGAAGAATTTCGTTTGGTACATTTGAGTGGACTACTTTTATTGAATTGCTGCGTCAGAGATACGATGACTTTTTTCACGAGAATCTATCATCACCTCCTGATGAATACGATCCTGCAATTTTCCCTTGTGGAGACTTTTGTAAAGTCACTCAATTAGTGTATGACGATACCAAGTTTCTACTAGTAAACAAACATGGAGTCGAGTTCTACCTGGACGAGAATGATGTTTCCGACATCCTTGAAGCAAATTGCAATTTGGTGAAGAACTGCATTTCGATGCTAGAAGACTTGGACTTTAATGCATTCTACTGTAATTTAATAGATTCTACACGAGCTTATTTGGCTATTAATTTCAATAGTATTTGTGACGATGATGACACTAGTAGATTTAATACTTTAATTTTAATTTGTGCTGTTATGCCAAATTGTTTAGAAAAAAATGCTCTACAAGAGTACATGTATTACTATAAAGATGATGTTATTAATGATATATATAATCACTGTTCAAATTAAAAAAATGTATCAAGTTTTTTTTAAATAAAACACTTCTTTTTTTTTATATTTTATTTTTTATTACCCAAGCAAACATACATAAAAAACTACAAATAATACAGTAAGCAAACATACATAACTAATACATAAAAACTATAAATAATTCATTAGGCACATAGTTCAGTCTGAAAATCGCACTCGTTTATTTTCATGTAATTCATATCGAAACCAAGCACAATATTGCATATTCAGTAAATATTTCTAATAGCACATCATCGCTATCACTAATCAGTAATCACATCTTAATTTTTTCCACTTGTATTTATTAAAATTTTGAATAACTTTCTCCGTTAAACACCACGGTAGGGGTGATTGATAAATGAATCTGATGGTATTGGGAATATTTTCACAATTTTTTTTTTACACAAAGTTGGCTTAACGTTAACATATCTGAAGAAAAAACAAAAAAGAAAAATTAACTTTTATATCCCCACGGAAGGGTGTCATGTGACTGGGGGAGTAATTGACGCTTATCATCATAGGGGCTAAGTCCAATTTTAGTCTGACTGATGCTGTAAACATCGTGTAAATAGGACCGAATTATTAACTAAAGGAATCGTATACGCGTTATTTGAGGGGTAATCGGAAGTGTCAAATTTTTCTAAATGATCTCCAATGAGACTTTTGTAAACGTCATCACAATTTAATTCATAAATAAAACTATCGGTGTCCGTATACATTAATTTTAAATTTTCCACCCCCATAGTTGGTAACATAAAATTATAGTGAAAGTCATACATACAGGTTTTAGAAATGTCCAGGATAGCCATGCCGATATACAAGGGTTTGTTGAAGAGTAGTTCGGCCTTTTTTAATTCGATAGCCATGAGTTTGTCATCAAAAACTCTTCTATTACGAAATCGGGGGCTGGCTATCAAATTTTTTGCGCCATAACGACCCTCGTAAGAAGTAAGTAATTTCACAACCCTATGAAGCCTGATGTTTTCCATCGTCTTACCGAAGACAGCATTATTAGCAAGTTTAAATTGGTTTTTTTTTAAAATTACTTGTGGCCACAGTCCTTAAACGAGTATTCAGCTCGATATAGGACTTTAGCCAAGCCGATTGTTTAAATTTTAATATTTTGTGGATTTTGATTAATTTTAAGCCCTGTTCGAGGGCTTGTTTCAAATTGCGATAATGCAGAGTGTATTCTTTTTTTGGATAAAGGGTGGTCATTAATTTGGACAATTTGGAACCGGGAGGTTTGCGATGTTCTGGGCAAAATGGGAAATCCTTGTGCTCGTCATGTAAACTTTCGGGATACTCCAAATCTACTTGTAAAATATATCCGACGGGTGAATCGTCGGGAATCTGAGTAATGTCTATGTTTGTATTGGGCTCCCATTCAAACCCCCCATAGGGTAGGAACTGTGACATTGCCCACCCATATAAATTGTTTACGTCAAAGTACGTAAGGTACTTGGACGGTTTAAAAGAATCATATTCGGGCATGTATTTATTGTTAGCTTCAGAATATCGATTTGATCAAACAGATATTCCTCCACGTATTGATGACTCGACAAACAACATGTCGACATCTTTTAAAATTTGTAATTTACATTTCGTGTACTTGAGCATACAATCCCAAGTATATCCGGGCATAGTATAGTACCATGCCTGATCTAGCTGGTAAGTTGCCAGAGCAGTTGATCGAAAGTTTTCCATAACGTCACAAAGAAGGAGAATTTCCGTTCGCATATACAAATCTGCATATTCACCTAAATTTTTAATTTGGAAAGCTTGCCAAACGTTTTGCGCATGAGTGTAATCATCCGTAGAAATATGACAATCATTTAATTTGTTGTAAAAACTCTCAATTGCTGGAAGACTAGTGGTATCATTTAGCTTATCAATACTATCAATGTAATCGTATGGAAAAACACCTTTCTTCGTCAACAGTTTGAACATTTCATTAGTCAAGTTACCAAATTCTCCTTTTAATGTAACCAACTCCTCTATTTTTAGTGTAGACACCAACTCATCGAGACTGGTACCCAAAAATTTAAAGGAGTCTATATATCGAAATTTAATTTTAGTTTTTGGTTCATACTGCGTAAAAGAAATGTATTTATCCATGTTCACAGGTAGTACACTCAAAGGTCCACGTTTAGCAAGATCTCTAATCACGAAATGACTATCGTATCCGCTAAGATTATGGAACACAATAGGCACTACAAATAGTTTTTTGAAGTTCAGATTGCACGATTGATGTGCGAACCCTCTAAATAATCCCGTAAAATGATCGTGATCTTTAACGATAACATCTTTTTCTTTAAACCTACTTTCACAAATGTGACAGCAGACACCGTTTGCGAGAGTAGGCATACACATAGGAACAATATTTAATAATTTTGATTCAATAAATTTCGCGACATCTAACATTTGATTCGCAAACCAGTCCATGCAATCTTCCCCTCTATAACTATTGTAGTATGAAATCTGATTATCTTAGCTGCATTTTAAGTAGAAGCCTGCACTAAATGTTTTGTGATGCTGATACTTGGTAGTTGTATGAGATATCTTTTTATCACACTTTTCTAAAATTGACTCGAAATCGGCATAAACGACAAATGGACATTTCTGTTTGTATACATGATTTTTAAATTCAACGTTATCATATGGGGGGAAAGAAATTTTACAATCGTTACTATTTATACACAAAATTTCGTGGTCCGTTAGTTTTTTTTCGCTTTGAAAATAATTTAAACACCTATCACAAATAAACTTTGTATGCCCCTTCTTGTTAAGTTGACTTGAAACTAGCCTAGACATATTTTTAATCCAACAATAATGATATTTAATGGTGTTGGTGGTGGTAGTAGTGTCCTCGTTGTTGACGGGAGGAGCCTCGTAGTCGTTTAATTTTGGAAAATATTCATCTTGAATTAAAAGTAAATTTACATGACGCGGCAGTTTATTTTTAGTTAAAAGTGTAGGTACCACTACGTAAAATGACCTTTTATTAGTTTTATTTAGTTCTAAAGCGTAAACGTTTACAGAAATTTCATTTAACTTTTCAAATTTTGAAATTTGTGTTATTTTCATAGGCATTTCTAAACCAGCTGTATTCAAAACTGTACTATAATGAGGGTAAGTATATGTATATTGAGAGTTATTTTTAGCGGGAAACAAAAAACTCGTTACGGCCCAGTAAAAACACGCCAGGTCTGCATTTTGAACGTTTATGCATACCTTTTTCGTTAATATTTCTTTTGGTAGTGGAATGAAGGATGAACCGTTCCCAATTTCAAATTTGTTAATAGCTACTTCTAATAAATTTATTTTTGACAACGCCCACCCGCTGTCTTTTTCTTGAAATTCCGAAAGTTTATTTAAAATAAAATCTACAATACTTTTATACTCTTGCGCTAAATCCGTCCCCAAATCAACAACGAAATTTGGGGATCCAAAGTATTTAATGTCAATTACTTCTTCACCATCACTGTTATTTTTTAAAAAATCGCCGCAAAATGTGACATTTACTTTTAGCGACGGTGTATCATTTAAAATTTGTAAAATTTTTGCCTTGAATAATTTAAAAGCGGCCTGCAAAAAATCTTTAATTTCTTTGTGTTTTAAATTTATAATGACCCCCGTTCTTATTCTACTATTAAAAATCGCGTTTACATCTTCATATTTAACGCCCGCTTTAGTACTGCGCCCACGTCTAATGCCCTCCCCTACTACATGGGAAGACGCTAATTTAATGATGCAGCGCAACCTTTTCAACTGCCCCATTTTGGCGTAAATTTTTCTTTTTTCCCCTACCGTGAAATTGCATTTTTTTACAGCTAAAGAGCATTTCCTAAGGTGAGTCCTAATTAGTGTTAACCATTTATGTTTATCGGAATATGCCGAAATATTGTGCTGGGTATTTTTGAGGATTTCTTCGATTTTTTTAAACGTAAGTGCGAAATTCATGACTAACCTAATTTTTTTCTATTCTGAATGAGATCCTCGGAGCACAGCTCTTGGATATCTCGTGCAGGCCAATAAAAATTAAACTGAAGTCCCCTTTGTTTAGATCGTTGATGTGGTTCTTGTAAATTTCGGTAGACCTTTTGGGCAGAAATGTGACGTTCTCCTCCAATTCCACTAGGATGGATTCCCCTCCAAATTTGGATTTGGTGAGCTGAACGCGATGAATTTTATTTGGGATGTTGGGTTGCAGGTCCTTTAGCTTAATTATGGGCTTGTTTTCGGTATCTGTAGATGAAGTAAATTCGTTTAATTTTTCGAGAAAACTCATCTAAAATAATAATAAAAAAATGGAATACTAGCATTACAAAAACCCCCGAAAAAAACACTTACTTTAAAAGCTTAAAGATGAGGATAGCAAAAAAAGTCTTAGATGGATTGAAGCTTAACAGCCAAAAAAATGTAGATCGCTGGTACAAATTATTAAAAAAAAAAAAAATTTGTACTGTCGGTTATAAAAATTACAAAAAGTTAAAAAAAAAATAACATTAAATGTACTTACAATAACCCCAACTGGAAACTATTCACTGAACACTAACTGACAGCACAATGTAAAAAACAACTGGAAACAGTTCACTGAATACTAACGGGCAGCAGCAGCAGCACTGGTGAAGCGACTTTTACGACGATTGATGTGCTTCGGCTTTTATAGCCCTCGAGAAAAACAACACACATTATTTGTGGGAAGATAACTAAATTCATTTCGTGTAAATGTGGTTGTATATAAGCCCGTTATCAGTCTTATCTAATTTTTATCCAGGAAGCTACATCCTGTGGGAACAGATGTAGATGTTTGTACTAGAATTTGTTTTCTATAAATGTGGTTTTTTTGCCCGTTACAGTCTTATCTAATTTTTATCAAGGAAGCTATATCCTGTGGGAACGGATGTAGATATCTGTACTAGAATTCGTTTCGTGGAAATGTTGTTTTATTTTATCTATTATCAGTCTTATCTAATTTTTATCTGGGAGGCTTCATCCGGTATTACAGTTAAAAGTATATGTTTTCAAATTTTTTCCAGAAAATGCAGGGCCGTATTTAAAAAAATTTTTAGTTTGAAAAGAATTTTTTTAAATCTTGAATTTGGAGTAATAGAATTTTGCATGTTATTAAAAATATTTATTTAACACTTTGCAGTTTAGATTTTGATGATAACCCCCTCTAGATATAGATCACGTGACATAATTATCCAATCATGATCAAGCGATTTTTTCGTAAAATTAGCATCTACGCCACATCTAGATCATGCCTGTTTTTTCCGCGATTCAATTGGACCAATAACAAGGAAGTTAAGCGCTTTGTGCCCTTATGGTAACGTTCATTGCGCATGTTTTTCTTTAAATTTGACATCTACGTCACTTATAGATAATGCCTGGTTTTTACGCGATTCAATTGGACCAATAACAAGGAAGTTAAGCGCTTTGTGCCCTTATGGCAACGTTCATTGCGCATGTTTTTCTTTAAATTTGACATCTACGTCACTTATAGATAATACCTGTCTTTTCCGCGATTCAATTGGACCCATAACAAGGAAGTTAAGCGCTTTGTGCCCTTATGGCAACGTTCATTGCGCATGTTTTTCTTTAAATTTGACATCTACGTCACTTATAGATAATGCCTGTTTTTTCCGCGATTCAATTGGACCAATAACAGCGAAGTTAAGCGCTTTGTGCCCTTATGGCAACGTTCATTGCGCATGTTTTTTCTTTAAATTTGACATCTACGTCACTTATAGATAATGCCTGGTTTTTCCGCGATTCAATTGGACCAATAACAGCGAAGTTAAAGATGACATGTGACGGCTGACAAGTGACAGATGACAGATGACTTCTTCTTCTTTTTTGGCTGAACTGCCAGCACGTTCAAGACCAGTATTTCTAGTGACTGGTGCCAGATGAAAGGTGGCAGATGACAGGTGACAGGTGACTTCTTCCTTTTTTGGTTGAACTGCCAACACGTTCAAGACCAGTATTTCTAGTGACAGATGACAGGTGAAAGATGACGGATGACAGATGACGGATGACAGATGAGAGGTGACTTCTTTTTTTTGGCTGAACTGCCATCACGTTCAAGACCAGTATTCTTGGACTAAAAATGGCCGCCGCCGCTCTCCAACGCCATCTAGTGACAGTTTGTGGAACTTTAGCACCACTGACGTCCTCTAGTGGTAGTTTCTGGAACTTTGACACCACAACGCCACCTAGCGGCAGTTTCGGGAACTTTGGCGCCACCAACGCTATCTACCGACACTTTTTGGAACTTTTCCATGCGACACTAGCGCCACGAACGCCCCTGGTGGCCGAAACGGGAACTAACGCAGAATCGGCCTAGCTCTACTACTACAATTCAAAACCAAAAATTCACTTAAATCTATATTGCCATATCATTAGAAAATTAAAACAGTATATTTTTATGATATTAAAAAATTATTCTAAAAACATTTTACAAAAATCGCATGTTTTCAATTTAAAAATACTATATCAACATAATAAGGGTGGGTTTGCGGTATTTTTACATGTTACATATTAAAGGAATATTTTATTACCATGTTATTTGGAATATACCATGAACCGACTTACGGGAGCATCAGAAATGATTTTCTTCAGTCTTCGGAACTTTCCCTGATGTTGTTTTTGCCGAATAAACTTATGGTAATTGCAGTAGCTGTAAAAAATTAAATACCTAATTTTTAAGACAAACGAGGTTTAAAGTGAAAAAAAATAAACACATTAGCATAATCGAAAAAAAATAACATGGAAGGCAAATTAAAATTTTTTATTTGATGTTAAATATATAAAACTAACTACTAATTTCGATCACAGAATCTACATCAGGCCTTAATGAACAATTAATGACAAAAAAAACTAAAATTTAGATAAAATAATTCAAAAAATAAATATAAATTGTCAAATATGACAACAAATTTGCTGTACAAAGTGACATAAGATATTATTTAAAAAATCTAAATTATAAAGTTTAGGCTATTAAAGCCTAACATTGATGTAAGTAAAGTGAAGGGTTTCAATCAACTGAAAGTGAGCTACTTAATAATAATAATAATGTAACTGATCGATCTCCATCAGTTGAGGAACCCAATGTTTTGTATAAAAGTACTAATCCAGTTGTGCGTACAACTCGGAGTGGACGAATTTGTAAGAAAACAGCCAAATAAGACTTAAAGGGGACATGTAAAATAATTACCGCTGTTACCGTTGTATTATGTTTCTAATATGTATTTTTATAAATATCATTATATTTATAATTGTGAACATTGTCTTATTTGATTCCACGTTCCTAGAGATTTTACACCCCTGACGTAAACGGTGATTACCCCGTGTTTTTTTAAGAAACCTACAGCCATCCTTCGACGTTGTTTCTATGAAACAATAAAGATTTAAAATTTTTTTAATTCTACAATCTACATCATCATTTTCGGTTAAAGAAAAAGCATTTGTGGTTAAACCTGGAACTTGTTTCCTTACTTAACGAAAAGCCATACACATGATAATTAGAGGACATTATATGTTTTTAAGTATATTTTAGAACTTTCCAAAACACTTAAAAGCAACTTAAAAATACTTTTGACGACGACTCTATCAAAAAGATTTTTTTACCATCCTAAATTTTAATTGAAAAAGTTCGGGTTTGGGAGAACAACGCTCGAAAATAAATAAATTAACAGAAGAGTCCCCAGAAAATAATAGAACCCTACCAAAAAAATTCAAAAACTGACTTAAGAGAGAGGGAAAGCAAGAAGGAGAAGGATAACGCCATAACAATAATTATTTCCCCCACTGACGTGCCTCTTAGACAGAGATAAACTTACTTTCACTGTTGTTCTCTCGTTTTAATGTAGTTTTTAGTGCTTTTTACGGGTTGGTCGGTCTATGAGAATAAATCCATGAAAAAAAAAACTTCCAGATACACTATCAGTAAATAAGAACAGTAACTGGAACTAATCTTATTCATAGATATACAGATCTTATTTGAGTGACAAACAAAGTGTCATTGTCTTCTCGGTCGGTTTGCAATTAAATATGTGCTCTCCAGATTTACTTGAAATTTAAAATACCACTCTCATTTATTATCATAAAAAATTACGAAAGACACTACAAACTGTTGTTGGTGCTGTTAAAACAAGGCAAACATTCCTATAGAAAAAGTCAAATGATTCAATGGTGGGAAGTGTGTTGGCTGTTTAATACAAAGTGCGTATAAATAAATATTCAAGAATAATTAGTTCCTTAGAGAAATTAATAAAATTTATTCAGCGAAAAAATCTGAAATTTTTGTGAAAGAAAAAATTTTTGACGTTCCTGTCAACGGCTCCTGAAGAAAAGTGTCTCATCTGGAAGGTAATTTCATTTATAATTTCAAGCATGAAAACGAGCACTACATATTGGTTTTTCTTATTGTAGGTTTGTCTAATATTTGGTATATTTGGCGGATGCAGGCGCGACGAATTAAGAAGATTGTACGTAAATGATACTGAAGATTAGAGTGACAACACCAACAACAAAAACAGAACAAATTCGTTTTTTATAATATTCATGTATTAGTCCATTGATATAGTCCTCCTGTAGATTTGAAATATGTGAATTTTTGCTGATAATATCATTATGGAAATCCAAAATAATCTTTCCATTTCGTCAATAATTTGGTCAAAACAAAACTTGTGGTTAAGAAGACATCCTGATTTTCCAAGTTTTTCATATAATTGTTTTTGCTTCATACTCGGCGATGTGAAATTGATTTTTAATATTTTTTAGATTATTGTCTCAGACCTATTATGGAAATCGATATTTCTGGAATTAGTGTATCACTACTAGTAATTTGCTTAACTGTTGCTAAATCATTACTTTCGTCATTTTTTTTAAATATTGGGAATTTAATAAAATTTTAATAGTGGCAAAACCAAATTTATAATGACTCGTTATGGAATTCAATAAATATTGAATTTCATAACAGATCTGAGCTGTTTCTCACAAGAAAATAACTTCCATAAATATATCACTATCAATTCAGACGTACTTTGATTGTTAACAATAAACCCTCACGAGATGTTGACGCTACAGAAAATAATTTGTTTTTACTCCACCTCATATAAATCATTCAAATTTTTTATCCATTACAATAATGGAAAATGTTCGATTCGACCATCCCGAGTACACATTTTTGGCAAAATTCCTCATAATATTGCCAAACATTTAAAATTACCCCGGGAACACAGATTAGGGCCAACGTCGACTCGCACAATGTGTTGTACTGGTGAAACAATAGTAGGGACAGCCCTGACTGTAACGTTGAACCGCATCCAAAACGAGTCGGTTTTCTCGCCAAACAAATGAAAATTCAATCTGCAAAATGTACTGATATTCCATCTTCACTTTCAAACCCATTTGAGATCAATAAATATTCCTCTTCATTATTTCAAAAGAGTGATGATAAATGCTTTGATTCAATTTGGTTCTATAGAACCTCCAATTACAATAAATCCATTATCTCGAGTAAAACGTTTTTTAAGTTTAGTTCCGGTGCCACAAAAGAGGTAATTAAGTAAATAAATCTCCAAAGGCAACGTATTAATTGTAAAATTTATTACTTCAGAAACACTAAATAAATTATAGTAATCTCCAAAGTTAAAACAATAAAGACAAATCTCTTTCATATCTTTTTCCAGATATCGTTTATAAATATTTTAGCGTATGTTATTAGGTCTAACATTTTCAGTTATTGATTAATCGTTTTAAAAGCAATTTACTGAAGTCGCAATTAAGTTTTGTAGAAATACCTCAAATAAATGAGATTGTTTTTGGTAATTAAATGTTTATATAACTGAGCAAATCCTACAGGATGAGTTTGTAATGAAAACAACTTTATTATTGAAAGATTAATCCATTTTCATTATATATCATCCATTGTTATTGTTACATATTATTCTTTTGTACATTGTTTATACAAGAGTTTTTCATACGAAACATACATAATTTCTTTATCCATTGCTTTGACAATTGTTATTACTGATATTTACCGACTACGGTTGTCAGTGTCAACATGTTTTATAATTAGATGTACCAAATTATGGCTTAGTGTTTTTAAAGTGAAACTATCCAAAGTGAAATAAATAGAAGGAACTTGAAATAAATAGAAGGAACTTGAAATAAATAGAAGGAACTTGAAATAAATAGAAGGAACTTGAAATAAATAGAAGGAACTTGAAATAAATAGAAGGAACTTGAAATAAATAGAAGGAACTTGAAAAGAAAAAGAAAGTTTCTTCATCACCCTCTATTATTACAGCTGTATATTATTCTTTGCTTATATAAAGAATTTTTCGTCGTAATTTGAATGATATTTATCACTACTTTACTGCTGATAGGTTCTTGACAATGAAAATTCTGATATTAGTCTGTTATGCTTTAAATTGTATTACGGTAGTTTCTTTGTGTAACGATGATAGAGTATGTAATTTTGTGAAAAACTATTTCAATTCTTCAACAATAACTGTAATTTCAAGTGAAAATTTGGAAGAAAACTCTTTTCTTTCCTCAAATGTACCAAAACGAATAATCACAAACTTATCTAGTTTGGATATTTTACTTGAAAGTCAAGGAGATTATGTTTTTATGGAACATAATTTTGAATCATTCAGTAACACTTTAAAAATATTTAATAGCTCTGACAATTGGCGCAGCACTTCAAAATTTTTAATACTGGTCAAAAATGCAAACAAAACAGATGTATTTAAGAAGTTGTGGAAAGTTAAAATTTATAACAGCATTGTGAGTGTTGATTTCCATACATTTTTCACGTGGTTTCCATATGCGAAAGAAAATCATTGTGGACGGGAATTTAATTTAGTAGAGATCAAAAATGCAGATGCTTTTGTGGAAAACTTACCAAAAAAATTTAACAAATGTCACTTTAATGCTTCATTGGCTACTTATCCAATTTTGTATGATCCAAAAACAAAAAAAGGTAAGTAAATCCATGACATATGAATATCGCCGATATAAAAAATATAAGAATTATCAAAAGAATTTTTAGGATAATTTTAAAACTTTGTAGTCTTTTGGAAAATCTCTAAAATATACAATGAGATCTCTCTTATTTATTTAAAGCAGTTTCAGCGTAAAACTAAATTTAGACAGATTTTTCATTATTTTTAATTGTAGAGTAGGAATAATGCTTTTTAGTAAATCCCAAAAGTTGAGATTTTTGACAGTTTAGAATTCGATATAATTCAAAACAAATATAGCAGTATTTATGCTCACCTCCCATTTAAAATATATAATATAAATTATCCATTTGATTTAGCGTATTAACTTGCACATCACAAAAATAAGGAAAGCGTTAGTTTAATATTTATGAAACATAATTTAATTTGTAAATATATATGTAAATATATTGTAATAAGATTTTTATCATTAAAGAATTTGTAAATTTAATAGTTCCAATTAATTTTATATGAGTATTGGGAATTCAAAATAATGTCCTCGATTTGAATCCCGGCAGGGGCAAGAATTTTTCTGATTTAACTACAAGTTAAGGGTTCTCGTTCCTAAAGATGATTCTTACTTGAGGATTCATTGATGACTTCAAATTAACAGTGCTGTTCCAAATTAGCATCAGGAATCTGTAACAAAGCCTACACAGAACACGAAGATTTATAACCCTAGAAAATAGGGTCAGTGCCCTGCAATAAAAGATCACTGTATTTTTTAATTTTTTATTGCATCCGAACTGGTGATGATGTTTTTCATGTGACTGGAATTGAAGTCATGCCAAGGAATTCAAGAGACAGGACCGGATCTTTGGATGTGTCACAAATAAAATGTTTCAGTTTTTAACATTTATCAACATAACAGAAAATTTAAAGTTTTAACATTAAAATTTAAAAAAAGACTATTAATATGAGCATTACATATGAGGTTATAATAATAATAAAAATAATAATAATAATGATAACAATAATAATGATGACAATAATAATAATAATAATAATAATAATAATAATAATAATAAGGGTTTGTCTTTTCACACTTTAATTTCCCGAATATTTCACTCATTTATAATTTATCTTTTTATTTGTTCCGAAAAATGACCAAATTATTTTATTTTTAACTCTGTTGTTATAATAATATTTACTTTATTTTATTTCCTTCCCTGCTTTTCTTTCGGCGCAAGCTAGATATACATTATTGTGACTTAATTAAACTATTGTTCTTTCATTACATTTTTTAATTTCTAATTTAATTTTGACTATATAGTTCTTCATATTTATGAAATATATTGACTCTTTCTATAAAACCTTTGCTTATTAGTTCTTCTTTCATTTCTTTCATTTCTTTCATTAACTTTATCATTACGTCTATCTTTACAATTTTATTGATTTCTTCTGCCAAATCTCGTACTTCTTTAATTTTGTTGTCATAATTTTGATTCACTTTCATTTCATTTTGTTGATTATTCATTTGCATTACTTGACTGTACGTTATACCTTGTCTTGTATTATTACTTATTATTTTCCTTTTTTCTTCATATATGCTATTATCTTTTTTAAAATGTTTATTCCTGAACTCCTCTATTTTTCTAGATATTTAATGTACACCGGGTACATTTTATAATTTGCCGAGTGTTCTCCCTGGCAATTGAAACATTTAGCTTTGCTCTTATTTGTTTTTACATTTTGCATTCTCTTGTGGTGTGGTCTTATCCACACTTCACACGATGTGGTTCCATGTTGCAGTTTACCTACGAGTGCCCGAAGCGCTGGCAGTTGTAACACTGCGTCACTTTATTTTTTCTTACATATGTCTCCAACTTTATTTTCAAATTATCAAGTTCTTTTACTTTATACATTTCCTTAATATCGTCGTCTCTGTCTACCTGTATCAAATAACTATAATTTTGATTGCTAGGATCTTTGCCCTTTATAGGTATGATGTTGACTATTCTAAATCTTGCCTTATTTTCTAATTGATGTTTTGCATATTCGATATCTAAATTAGGTATTGCTTTTAGTACAGTTTTTTTATATTTGTGGTCTTTAGTAGTTCCTTCCAGATCTACTGGCGGTGTCTTAGATTTCGGTTTTTCTAACTCCTGCTCCTTTGTTTCCATTTCTTCGCTGATTTCATCCTCTTCGCTATCCTCCAGCTTTTAGAATCTATTAGTTATTTTGATTCTCTCGTCTGTTATTTTTACTTTAGTTTTCTTTGGCTTCTTGCTTTGCCCCGGTTGTTTCTAATCCTTTACCTTTTCGTTTGACTTTATATCCAGCATTTTAGCCACTTCATTACTCCATAAACTTGTTAGTTTTATCCTCTTTCGCTTTCTGCTCTACACTCTTATCAATGACTTTTATCTGTGTACATTTTTCCTCTTCTTTTGCTGTTTTTTCATTGTTTCGACATTATCCTCAGGCTAATTAAATATATTAAGTTATATATTGTTGATTATTTGTTTATATGTAATTTGTTACACCCAATGATAACGTATTATTTTATTGAACTCATCTAAAATGTATATGTAATAGTTTTAGTTCAAAACGTATATTAATACAATATATGTATAGATAATGCTATCCGTGATTATTTCCTAGAACGATAAAAAAACAATGAAATAGGATTCTGAAAAAAAAACAAAACACAAAAGGTTAAATCCAATTTACTGCGGTGTGTCGGTTTGAGTGCAAAAAAATAAAGCGGATGCCCAAAAAATTGTCGAAGTACCTGTATAGAGTTTTCGTCTCGCTAGACGGGGGAAACATTGTAAGCATTCGACTTACCTTTTGTCTCTTTGCCTGAAAGTATTAAGTAGTTCGTTAGCCGACGATATTTGTATTGAAACAAATCGAAACCTTAATCGAAAACGGTTTTACTCATAATTAGAGCTTATCACCAAACGAAAAGCAAAACTACAAATTTCACTACATGAAGCATTATACTCTTTTAACAATATTAACATCATTAAAAGTTAATAATAAAATGAGGTAGTTAGATAGATGTACTAGTTAAAATTTTAAATAGTGGCAAATCCATCAACATTAAAAAAATGATAGAGCGGGATATGTATACATTTTCAGGATCCCATAAACTTTTTGTCGTATATGTTGTGTTTGACTAAAAATTAGGTACTAATAATTTATTAAATTACAGGTTGGTGTGCATCTTTCTTGAAGGTTATAGGACAAAAATTGGATCTTCAAATAAACTTCATGCCCTATAACGACTACTTCAATAAATTAGAAAGGGTTGGGAATTATGATCTTGCAGTATACTATTTAGAGAAATGCGGTGTTGAATCATTTATATATGGAATGGCTCATGAACTGCGGATTCCAAATTATCATTGTGAATATACCAAACCCCTCACTTGGGCACCGATGTATATGATAATGCCACCAAGGCAAGAAATAATTCCTAATCTTTTTTATCTCTTTTCAATGGAAATATCCCTGCTTTATTTGACGACATTTATTATTATTGTAATTATTTTGAAAGTCATATATCGCTCCAACTGGACAGACGCTCTAATTGAAACATACATAATATTTGTAGTAATACAAATTAATGTCAAGAAGATTTTAGATTTAAAATCTACATGTTTTTTACTGTTGCTCTTGTGGTACACTTTCATTTTTAATGCTTTTTACCAAACAAATTTAAGTAGCTTATCAACTATTCCTAAGCTAACCCCTAAAATTAAAAATCTGGAACAATTTAGCTATTCGAATTATAAATTCGTTAGTCACCCTGGAATCTTCAGATATTTTCGGGAAAGAAATGAAAATTTTTACGAAAGAATATTGGCAAGACAAATTCCTGGAGGTTATTCACATGACGAATTTGAGAAATTTTTAAAAGACCCGAAATATGGTGTAATCATTCCTGGGGCACAACTGTTGCATGTTATAAATATCGAGGATTTGGAACTTATGGATAGCGATCCTGTAAGTCGATAAATAGAGTATTCCATAAAATATAACAATACCATATAAATAGCATAAAGTCTCTTTAGTTATAAATAAGTCAGTTTTTTATCTTTTCATAAATCTGGTATAATATTTTTAAAATGTGTTTTTTGTAAAAACCTTTTTATAATATTATTAAGTAATCCTAAAAATACCCGTCTTGAAATGTTTAGTATTCAACCAAATACATATTTATTTATGATATACTGTAGTTGATTTAAGATTATATTGATTTCCTAAGTAAGTCCGAACAGTCTTCTTTCGTCACCAATAATAATAATAATAATAATGATAATAATAATAATAATATGGTTTTGCCTTTTCTTACATTAATTTTTTGAAAGTTTTATTTTTTTGCTGTTGTTTTCCTGTATGTTCCGTAAACCACCAATACTGTTTTAGTTCTTCAAATTTTTATCTATTTTATTTCCTTTACCATGCTTTTTTCGGCTTGCGTTGGTTCTTTGATCACTATTAATTTATTTTATTAGATTTTTTATTTTTATTTCATAAGGTTCGTTATAAATTTCCTCATACTTTATACATAAATACATTTACTTTTTCCATAAAACTATCTGCTTCTAATAGTTCTTTTTTTATTTTTTGCAGTATTATAATCATTTTAGGGATATTTACTATTTTATTTATATCATTTATTAAATTTTTAGTTTCTCTTAATTCATTTAAACCTTCATATTTTTCTATTTGTGTTGTATTTTTTACTATATTACTATAGGATATTCCCTCTTAATCTACATTATTGTTGGGTCCATTATACTATTGTTGTTGATTATTTATTTGTTTTTTCTTATTTCTATTCTCCTCAATTTTCTCTATGTATATGATATATACTAGACATTGTTTATAATTTACAGTATGTTGGCCCTTACAATTTGCACATTTTGTTACGCAATCCTCGGTTTTTATTAGATTACATTCTTTTGTATGGTGTTCTTTTGCGCATTTTAACCATTTTGCTTTCATGTTACAATTGCTCTAAGAATGACCCAGTTTTTGGCAATTGTAACATTGCGTGATCTTATTTTTCCTACAATAACTTTCCCATTTTATTCTTATGTTCATTATCCCTACTACTACTATCTATAGTTTTTATCATTGGGTTATTGGCTTTTAAAGGTATTATTTTAATTATCTTTACTCCACTACTAATTTCTAATTCTGTTATCATCTTATTAATTTCTAAATCTGGAGCCAATTTCAAAACTATTCTTTTAATTTTATCTGATTTGTCAGTACAGGTATAGTAGTTTTCTCCATCTATTTTTAATTGATAATTAATTTCTCCCTATCTATTTCATTGTTAGTGAAAATTGTGGTATGTTACCGATTAAATTGTACTGTGAATTTAGTATTGTTTAACGTTACTCTCACCTGCTTTATGAATTCCTTGTGCTCGTGAATTTCTTCCTCTACGACTACTGGTGCTGTTTTTGTCTGTTGGTTTCTTTCCACTAATTTCTTATTATCTTTCTTTCCTTCCTCCGTATCTGTTGTGGTTTCACTTTCATCTTCGTTTTTCTCCACTATGTGGAATCTATTAGTTGTTTTTATTTCTACTTCCTTTTCCATCACTTTTGTCTTTTTAACTCTCTTACTCGTATTAGGTTTTTTCCATTCCTCTTCACTTTCTATGATATTTGAGCTATATCTTCGCTCCATTTCTTTACATTTAGTTCTTGGCTCTTATTTTCCTCAATGATGTTATCTTTACTATTTACCTTTATCTCTCCTTCCTTTTTCCTTATTTCACTCCTTGACCTTTCCTCAGCTTCACTGCTGTTTTCATTTATTTCTCTTTTTCTTCTATGTTTGTTTTCTTTCTCCTTTGTTTCTATCTTTAGTTTTATCTCTTGTTCTACTCTTTCTTTTATTTCTTCCTCTGTTTCTAGTATATCCATACACCAATGAGTTTCATCTGGTTTTCTTCCCTATACTCTTTTCATTTTTGCCCTATAGCTTGCCATTTCTACACACTTTTCTCGCTGATTGCTCCCTAAAAATTGCTTTTTTTGGAGTTCACTCCGTGAGTCTATCACCTCTGATCCTTTAATGACCAACTAGGCTAATAATATACAGGGTGTTTAGAAAGTAGTTAAAAATATTATTATGACCGATTCGTTATTTAATTTTAAGAATAAAAGATCCTATAAACATTTATGATAACTAATGGGTGTTGACATTTTATTAATAAACGAGCTCTGACTGTAAGTAAAATTTATTGATGACGTTACTGGTTCTCAAAACTAACAAAAAAAACATGTTTATTTTAAATCCCAACATAATTTTTCCAATGTAAATTCACCTTAGTATAGCACAATTTGTAATAATGAACAATTCAGTGGTTTTGGTTCTTCCTTCAATTAGTTTGCAAAACAATAAATCTTCATATATTGTAGAACCTTGACAGATGAAAACTTTTCTAAAAACTTGACAATTGTTTAGAAAAGTTTTCACCAAAACATTATTTCTAAAATATCCTTGCAAGTGGGTAGAATAAACTACTCTGCCAAGTGAGCTTTCTCATTTACTGTCAGTACTATATGAAAAGTTTTCTCGCAAAAAAGTTTCTTCGCAACTTATTTCAAGGCTCATAAAGCCGAAATTTATGTACGCTTCGTCAGATTTTTGTATTTTAGAATTTGGATAATCCCCACTTGGACCTGTCAATTTACAAGACTATTTCTTCTCAAATTTTCCATTCAAAAAATTATTTATACTTACTATTAGAATACCAGACTTAAAAATGTCTTGAATAATAGTAGACGCATGTTGAAATAACTATCACAACAACTACAAATGCAATTTTCTAATTATAGTCGCGTCGTTGACTTAAATTCAAATAGTTAGAAGAACTTCGATACCTGACGCGAACTTTCTGACAGCATCTCCGGCGCGCTAGACTGTGTTGCCAAGTAGGCTATCATTTGAATTTTGATATGTTTTTTGATATGTACTCTTAAATTTATTAATGAGAATAGTTTATTGATTGCTAAATGGGACTTTCCATATTTTTAGCTTGCTGTGAGTAAAACTCATTATGTTCTTAAGAAAAACCACCCATTAATACACCAATTCAATTACTGGATTCAAGCAATACATGAAGCTGGTTTAATAGATAAGTGGTTTTACGTATATTCAATACCGTTTCAGAGAGTGGCAAAAAAATTCATCAAAGAATCCTCCATTCGGAAATTAAATTTAGCTTTTTTCGAAAGCGCATTTATATTTATTCTCTTCGGCTTGTTGGTTTCAACCATTGCGTTTGTTATTGAATTATACAGTAAAAAGTAGATGTTTTAAATAAAATGAATGTATTTGGAACACTGCATGTTTTTTATTTTCCTAACTTTAACTCATGACAATTTAAAAGTAGTTTTCTCAAGTGTCACTAGAACAATAAAGTATTCCGCTCTGAAAAAAAGTGTTCGTTTGTGAACTTAAACGGTGGGTTTTTAAATGTTTTTGGTAAAATTGTATGGTTCAGAGCGGGATTCGTATTAATTGCAGAAACTTACGAAGAAAATTGAATCATAAGTACTCACTAGGATAATGTGAATTATGTCGAGAAAAAAGAAAAATAGAATACAAAAAAAATTAATTATGGGAATATCTGTTATTTCCCTTAAAAACAACAGACATTCAAAAAAAAACTCAAACAAAATAAATAAAAAAATAAAAGAATTAATTAATTAAAATTTGAAATACAATATTGTTGAAATATTAGTTTCAACAGCCTTATTTTCTAAATATTTTTACTTGTTATTTTTCCATACGATAAAATTACGATTTAAAACAACGAAACGAAATTTAATTTATTAAAAATATAAACTTAAAAAAAACAGAGCAGGTTCTATTTTTATACAATTGGCCTACGTCTGATTGTGTTTCGTGATTAAAATTGCGTTTTCTGTAAAATATATATTTCATTATTCAAAGTCAAGTGATGATGGGGTGGACTAAAGTTTAAAAAAAAATTTGCCTTAGGAACGACTTATTCAAATAAAAGAAAAGAAGTATTGGCCTCAATTCGATCTAAAATAGGTGTAGAAAAGGTAAGTAGTGATCATTCGAATTTAGGCATTTAGACATTTTATTTTTTAAAATATGAAAAGTCAACTTCCAAGCAATCTGAAAATCCATTCTCTTTTATAAAGATCTATATACTTTTCTTTTGCTATTTATAAACGACCTGAAAGATGTTCAAAAAAATAGTATTACATTACATGAAGAAAGTTGTACGATATCAGTTAGGAAAAGGTGTTTTATATATGATTCTCCAGTAAGGGCTTCTATAGCTAATGTAATATCTATTGTTATAATTTTTTACTCTTTTTTAAGGAACTAAAATTTGTTTTAAAACATAAAATTTCATTGGGAAAAACGGCTGTTTAAAATGCACAGTTATCTAGAAATAAGAAAACGCTGAAAACATTGGATCGATTGCTGGAAAAAATTTTAGGTTAGATTTTTTTCTAAATCTATCCCACTTAACTGTTTCAAAGTACATCTACGGAAGTCTTGCCGAGTTTAATTACTGTATAAAACGTGCTAAATAACTGTTTGATATAAACGAAAAGTCTACTTAAATTAACTCTTCTTGTTACCATATTTTAAAAATAAATCTGTACAAGGTGAACAACTTATACTCCGAAGTTTGATATCTCCGTTATCATTAGAAATAGGAAAGACTGTTTTAAATAAAGGTTTTTTTTTATTAAACTCTCAGATATCTGCAATCTGCCCATTGGGCACTAAGCGTTTGTTTTGGCAGGAGAATGACATGTAGAGTATCACTCCAGTGAGTGATCATGTTTAAAATTATATCTAAATCTTAAGTCTAGAGTATTTCAGTCTGTACGATCTTAAGCCTAAACTTATCTGAGTCCTATAGTTAGATCCGATGGCAGTAGTCTTTTCAGCCTACGCTCTACGTTGACTTCACGCACATTTAACTGGTTAGCCAGCACATTAGGATGAACTGACACTCTTTCACTGTAGTTCGAACTATAACGATATATAGTTTCTTTTACGGTTTCTAGGGGGATGTCATGTAGAATCACTTCATTGGGAACGTAATAAGGTGCGTCAACGATGATACGTAGAACCTTGTTCTGAAACCTCTGCAGGATGGCAATATTGGAGTCACTAGCAGTACCCCACAGTTGAATACCATAGGTCCAGACTGGCTTGAGGATTGATTGATATAGTAGGATTTTGTTATTCAAGGATACTTTTGATTTACGGCCAATGAGCCAATACATATGGCTTAGTTTTAGTCCAAGTTGTTTTCGTTTGGTAAATATGTGTTTTTTCCATGTTAAACGTCTATCCAAGTGTATGCCGAGATATTTAGCATCTTCGGCTTGTGGCAGCTGACAGTTGTTAATCTTCACTGGAGGACAGGTTTCTCTGCGTAGTGTGTATGTTACATGTTTGGACTTGGTCTCGTTAGCTTTGATGCGCCATGTTTTTAACCATAGCTGTATTTTATTTAGGTTAGATTGTAAGTTTCTTGAGGCCAATGGTGGGTCGGTGTGTGATGCTAGTATAGCAGTGTCATCGGCATAAGTTGCCACCGTAGTATTTCTTGTAGTTGGTATGTCTGCTGTATATATGAGGTATAATATCGATCCAAGCACACTACCTTGTGGAACACCCGAATGAATGGAGTATAGGCTGGTATATTCACTGCCCTGCTTTACTAGGAAATGTCTTTTTGTTAAGTATGATGTAAGCAATTGGTAATGAGGATGAGGAAGAGGCTTCTTTAGTTTTACTTGTAAGCCCTTGTGCCACACCTTGTCAAAGGCCTGGGCTATATCAAGAAAGGCTGCAGAGCAGTATCTTTTGGCATTGAGATCTTTATTAATTTGATTGACCAGTCTGTGTACTTGCTCTATTGTTCCGTGTTTGTTGCGGAAACCAAATTGATGATTTGGAATTATTTTTCTTTCTTCTATTATCTTGTTGAGCCTTTTGGCATACAGCTTCTCGAAAACTTTGGAGAGCATTGGAGTAGTATAACTAGGCGGATATTGGCTCAAATTTGACCTTGAAAATGGCCTTTAAAGTGACCTTGGTGGTTTTGGAAAAGTTTCCTCGGAAAATGGCCTTGGAAAATTTTCTTTACCACCGCCCCCGGCCTTGAAAATGGCCTTGAAAGTGGCCTTGATGCTTGTGGAAGAGCAGCCTTTGGAAAATGGTCTTGGAAAAGTCCTCCGCCGCCGCCCCCGGCCTTGAAAATGGCCTTAAAAGTGTCGTTGATGGTTTTTGGAAAATGGGGGGCCCCCCAAGGACCTTGAAAGTATCCTTGGAAGAGCCGCCTAGTGTGTGTGTGTCCTTTGAAAATGGTCCTCCGCCCCCGGAATCCAGCGCCGCCGCCGCCGCCGCCGGCACTGGAGTCCGACGACGGCAACCCGGTTTACGTTGTGGCGTAATGTTGGTTGCCGCCTATGCATGCATCCATAATTAAACAAACCAATAATAAATAAGAGATTTATTTTTTTATTCAATATAATACAAATAGAAACGTATTGCCATTTTTAATCACAAATCCACCTTCTTCTTCTTCTAGTTCAATCAATTCGGCTTGAGGAAAATCGCCCATCATTTTCTCCACACTGCTTTTAAATGACTGCAATAATTAAAAAAAAAAAAATTAAAATTAAAATAAAAAAGTAAAAAAAAAACTTACTGATTTAGCGGCGGCTGAGGCAGCGTCGTCATCGCGATCGTCGCCGCCGGAGACGGTTTCCAGCGGCGGTGGCGGCGTCGTCGTCGTTGTAGTCGAGAGCACTGTGGAATCGCTCATGTTTTTTTTTTGAACTAGGTGTGCTGACGACGGATGCTCGTGACCGACTCAGCCGCCAGTTGTTGAAACCGGGATCCGCGCGCGCGCGTCGCCGGCCGGCCACCGATGCCCTCGCTGCTCTCAGCTGGGATCCGCGCCGCCGGCCGCCTCGGCTGCGTCCACTCTCAGCTGGGAGGGGGTGTGGTCCGCGAGCGCGCGTGTCGCCCGCCTTCGAGGCTACGACGACCTTCATGGGTTCGAGAGCGCCTGCAACCGCTATCGCGGTCGCCGCAGAGATAACCCATTCATATTTATAATGTTAGAGATGGGACTCTATAGCGAAAAAAAAAAAAAATATTGGTTAAGGATATTTTTTAAATCGAGGTTATTTTAAATCCCCTCTCCTTTATCTTCATGCATATATAGAAGTTTTATAGATATGCAAAGTCAGTTGAAAAATAAAAAAATGACAACTAGTAGTGAAACAATTACAAAAGTGAATAATCTTAAAAATCTCTTGCGAGACTTATCATGGCATTTGTTTAAGCAAGAAAGAATTTACGAACGTGAAAGTGTATATGGTATGGGTCGAATGTATACAGAAGAGGAATGTCAAATATTAACTGCTCGACATCGTAAAGGATCTCAAGTCATGAACGATTACGTAGATGGAATTATTTGTATATACTGCTTGGTAAATATACTTAAAAAGTTAGAGTTTGAAGGGTATCTACACAGAATGAAGAAATATTTGCCCTCATATCTTATCGATGATGATGATGATGATGATGATGATGACATTCTAGTAGACGAAGAAGAAGAAGAAGAAGAAGAAGATATGAAATATACTACTTTATAAAATATTGTTTTAATAAAAAACGTAATTCTTAATAAGCATTTTTTTTATTCATAAAAAGATATTATTTTTGACAGTAAAGTTTTTAATTGTTCTTTTAAGCTGTCTTCAGGACATGGAATACCAAAGAGATTCCAATTAAAGGGACCTGCTGCAACAACTTTTCGTGTATATTCACTTATAGTAAGTATCTTGTTGAAAAAAGTAAATGTAACCATCTGTAAATCTAAACGCTGACGTAATACCGGGTGGAAGCCCAGGAAATTTATCTGTTATTCGTCCACGATATACGTATTTCTTGAGGTGTTTCCAGAAACTCAATGTATGAAGTGTTATCGTAAAATATAAAAATGCTTCCACTATTTGTTTGAAATATAGCATTTATTAGAACGTCTTTAGATAATGGTAAAATAAAATCATGTTGAATATGTAATTCTGGGAATGAGGCTGCATAACATCTTCCATTAGCATAGGTAATCAGATCTCCTACAGCATTTTGAAAAATGTGAGTTATAGTAGATGTTTTTATTTCTTTAGGAAGATATGATTCAATTAAATCAAAATGTTGTGGTATTCGCATATCATTAAGATCAATTTTCCATAATTTACGACCCCTTCCAATATATAAACAATAATTGGGAAACGATGCGGTGCTAGCGAGAAAGATAAAATCAGGTGATTTAAGGCTACATAAATTAACTGAAGTAGGTAGAGGTGGTGGGGGTGTTGTAGTACTGGTAGTAGTAGTAGTAGTAGGGTTAATTGGCAGATAACGACGTGTTGGTATAGGACCATAAAGTGCTTCAAGAGCCATTTTATCGTCTTCATGTAATGAGGATATATCGCTTTGATACCATGGATACATTATAGCATTTTCAATGCCACTATGACGATGATGCTAATGTATGACCTATCTCATGAACTAAAACTGCCAATAAACTGTTTTCGTTATCCGGAACATTCGTGATATTCAAGCTAAAATTCCAATTTTCATCAGAATCAAGATGAACCTCAATGGAATTGCTGTCGTCCCTTGGATAATAGGCATGACCCAAAACTTTTCCAGGTCCATCAAAATTCTGTGGACATTCAGCTTTACCCGAACAACTTGTTCGAAAACTATGACGTTTATTTCCGAGGGTTATGGTAATATCAGGTTTTGGCATAGCTATTTTAACATTGGTAAATGTAAACTTTGAATCTTTAGCCCAAATTTCGAAAGCTTTTGCGGCTACTGTAATGTACTTTCTTGATACTGATGGAAAATGCCATTTTAAATTAGTTTTATTCCATTTTCCGTGTACCGTATATGCATCAACATATCCAATATTTTCATCATAATTAGAACATCTTGGTCGCTTCATTAATCGAACAGTTTCATCATTTAAGGTACCATCAACAGGTAAATTAAATTTTTCTTGAAAATCGATTAAATACGATTCGAAATTTTCTAAACTATTATTATTACTAACAGAGGTTATGTAACCATATTGTTTTAGAAAAGAAATAGCATCTTCTTGATTTATATGTTCACAATGAATTACCAATAATATTGAGAGCAACAACGACACAACTATCTTTATCGACATATCGAATGAGAATGAGAGGTATAAAAGAAAAGACGATTTATTTATATAAAATTTATTCTACAGTAAATCCTTGTAAGGCATTTATAAATTTATGTTTATAAAAATAAATAAATTCTCTGAGAGCATTAGCCAATAATGGATCAGTCAAGTTTAATATATTTTTTAATATATTCTTCCAAACTTCTTCTTCTTCTTCATAGTCTTCAAAATACGGTTTGATTATGTTTAATACTTGAAAGTAGTAATTGTTAAAATTAACATTATTCAATTCTTCAATGTAATAGCACAACAAATTTTCATCTATATCAATCAAATAATAAACTTGGTCTTTTGTCAATTCGATACAAACGTTTTTTTTATTTATACTTAGAAATTTTGTATCATCCATTATATATTGAGTTACTTTACAATTTCTTCCACATAGATTTTCAACAGAATCATATTCATCAGGAAATTGAGGAAGTGAGTCATCGAAAAAATTTTTAAGCAAAACTTTCAACATTGACATAAGATCTAACCATTCGAATGTATCAAAAGACATTTGCTGATGAGGTCGAAAGGGTTGACTTAAAACAATTGCAGGTTCAAATTTTCTCGCAGGACTAAGACCGCTTCCTACTGTCGCTGTTCCAGTCGAATACTCTTTATACAACAGTAAAGTATGCTCAAAATCGATTGCGTTTTCACACATTTTTTTGGAGACTTGATCAATTTGTTTATAATAATCACTATCCATTTGTTTATCGCTATAAGAACTTTCTGAAGTACATCCGGAGGATGATGATGAACTATATGTTGAACACATTTTATACAACTGACTGAGATGTATTATTAATCTTGTTATTTAAGCGAATCCTTAGTAGTGTAGCAAAGTCGGTTCCAAATCAATTCAAGAAACTGCCACCAGAGGCGCTGGTGGCGCTGGTGTCGCTGGTGCGCGGTAAATTCAAATTTCGAGAGCGGCCATGTTTAGTCCAATTATGTTAAAGTTCCAGAAACTGCCACCACTACTAGATGGCGCAATGAACGTTACCGAAAGGGCATTAGTGCCTAACTTCGTTGTTATTGGTCCAATTGAATCGCGGAAAAAACAGGCATTATCTATGAGTGGCGTAGATGTCAAATTTAAAGAAAAAACATGCGCAATGAACAGTGCCATAAGGGCATTAGCGCTTAACTTCCTTGTTATTGGTCCAATTGAATAGCGGAAAAAACAGGCATTATCTATAAGTGACGTAGATGTCAAATTTAAAGAAAAGCATGCGCAATGAACGTTGTCGTAAGGGCATTAGCGCTTAACTTCGTTATTATTGGTCCAATCGAATTGCGGAAAAGACAGGTATGATCTATAAGTGACGTAGATGTCAAATTTAAAGAAAAGCATGCGCAATGAACGTTGCCGTAAGGGCATTAGCGTTTAACTTCATTATTATTGATTCAATTTAATTGCGAAAAAGACAGGTATGATCTAGAAGTGACGTAGATGTCAAATTTAAACAAAAACATGCGCAAAGAACGTTGCCGTAAGGGCATTAGCGCTTAACTTCGTTATTATTGGTCCAATCGAATTGCGGAAAAGACAGGTATGATCCAGATGTTGCGTAGATGAAAAAGACATATTTTTTTATGTGCCGCAGCGCTCGCGGACCCGCCGAATTTGAATAAATTATAGATAATATTCATATGCAACATTGTAACTTAGTTTTATGAAGAACGCAAATTTGTTATTTTGCGTTTCATTTAAACGACTAATTAAAATTCAATATATGTAATTTGCAAGTTAATTATTATAAAAAATGCAAGCAAGTAATTTTATGCTTCATTTAAACGACTAATTAAAATTCAATATATGCAATTATTGCGTTCCACGTAAACAAATTAAATATATACAATTTGCAAGTTAATTATAATAAAAAATGCATATCCTTGATAAAACCACATTTGCATGAAACGAATTTAGCTATAAAAGTCGAAGCACATCAACCAACAATCCAGTCGTGAAAGTCGCTTCACCAGTGCCAGTTAGTATTCAGCGAGCAGTTTCCAGTTGTTTTATTGTGCTACCAGTTAGTGTTCAGTGAACAGTTTCCAGTTTTTTTTATTGTAAGTACCTTTAATAATTTTTTTATTTTTTCTAAAATTTTTTTTCCAAAATTTTTTTTTCCAAAATTATTTTTCCAAAATTTTTTTCCAAAATTATTTTTCCAAAATTTTTTTCCAAAATTTTTTTTCCAAAATTATTTTCCCAAAATTTTTTTTCCAAAATTATTTTTCCAAAATTTTTTTTCCAAAAATTTTTTTCCAAAATTATTTTTCCAAAATTTTTTTTCCAAAATTATTTTTCCAATATTATTTTTCCAAAATTTTTTTTGTTTTTCTCGAAAAATTAAACCAATTTACCTCATCTACAGATACTGAAATCAACCCGATAATTAAGCTAAAGGACCTGCAACCCTACGTTCCAAATAAAATTTGGGGAATACATTCTTAGAATTAGAGGAGAACGTCACCTTTCTGCCCAAAAGGTCTACTACAATCTACAAGAATCACATTGTCGATCTGAACAAAGGGGGCTTCAGTTTAATTTTTATTGGCCTGCACGAGATATCCAAAAGTTGCGCTCCAAGGACCTTTTTAAATTAGTGAAAAATTAGGTTAGAACCATCATGAATTTCGCACTCACTTTTCAAAAAATTGAAGAAATTCTTAAATCTCAGCACAATATTTCTACATATTCAGATAAAAATAAATGGCTATCACTAATTAGTACTCACCTTAGGAAATGTTCTTTAGCGATAAAAAAATGTAATTTCACGGTAGGGGAAAAAAGAAAAATTTACACCAAAATGGGGCAGTTAAAAAGGTTGCGGTGTGTCATAAAATTAACACCTCCCCATGTAGTAGGGGGAGGTATTAGAGAGGGGCGGGGTATTAAAGGGGGTGTTAAATGGGAAGATGTAAACGCGATTTTTAACAATAGAATTAGAACGGGGGTCATTATAAATTTAAAGCATAAAGAAATTAAAGATTTTTTGCAGGCCGCTTACAATATATTCAAGACAAAAATTTGTAAAATTTTAAAAAATGATACACCGTCACTCAAAGTTAATGTTACATTTTGTGGCGATTTTTTAAAAAATAACAGTGATGGCGGGGAAGTAATTGACATTAAATACTTTGGATCCCCAAATTTCGTTGTTGATTTGGGGACGGATTTAGCGCAAGAATATAAAAGCATTGTAGATTTTATTTTAAATAAACTTTCGGAATTTCAAGAAAAAGACAGTGGGTGGGCGTTGTCAAAAATAAATTTATTAGAAGTAGCTATTAACAAATTTGAAATTGGGAACGGTTCATCCTTCATTCAGCTGCCAAAAGAAATATTAGCGAAAAATGCATGCATAAACGTAAAAAATGCAGACCTGGCGTGTTTTTACTGGGCCGTAACGAGTTTTTTGTTGCCCGCTAAAATAAACCCTTCATATACATCTAATTACCCCCATTATAGTACAGTTTTGAATACAGACGGTTTAGAATTGCCTATGAAACTAACACAAATATCAAAATTTGAAAAGTTAAATGATATCTCTGTAAACGTATACGCTTTAGAACTAAATCAAACTAATAAAAGATCATTTTACGTAGTGGTACCTGCACGTTTAACTAAAAATAAACTGGCGCGTCATGTAAATTTACTTTTAATTCAAGATGAATATTTTCCAAAATTAAACGACTACGAGGCTCCTCCCGTCAACAATGAGGACACTACTACCAACACCATTAAATATCATTATTGTTGGATTAAAAATATGTCTAGACTAGTTTCAAGTCAACTCAGCAAGAGTGAAAATAAAAAATTTATTTGCGATAGGTGCTTGAATTATTTCCAAAACGAAAAAAAACTTACGGACCACGAAATTTTATGCGTAAATAGTAACGATTGCAAAATTTCTTTCCCCCCATATGATAACGTCGAATTTAAAAATCATGTATACAAGCAGAAATGTCCTTTTGTCGTTTATGCCGATTTCGAGTCAATTTTAGAAAAGTGCGATAAAAAGATATCTCATACAACTACCAAGTATCAACATCATAAAACATTTAGTGCAGGTTTCTACTTAAAATGCAGCTATGATAATAAGATTTCATACTACAATAGTTATAGGGGGGAAGATTGCATGGACTGGTTTGCGAATCAAATGTTAGATGTCGCGAAATTTATTGAATCTAAATTATTAAATATTGTTCCTATTTGTATACCTACTGTCGCAAACGGTATCTGCTGTCACATTTGCGACAATAAGTTTAAAGAAAAAGACATTATCGTTAAAGACCATGATCATTTTACGGGATTATTTAGAGGGTTCGCACATCAATCGTGCAATCTGAACTTCAAAAAACTATTTGTAGTGCCCATAGTTTTCCATAATCTTAGCGGATACGACAGCCATTTTATTATTAGAGATCTTGCGAAACGTGGACCTTTGAGTGTACTACCTGTGAACATGGAAAAATACATTTCTTTTACGCAGTATGAACCAGAAACTAAAATTAAATTTCGCTATATAGACTCCTTTAGATTTTTGGGTACCAGTCTCGATGAGTTGGTGTCTACATTAAAAATAGAGGAGTTGGTTACATTAAAAAGGGAATTTGGTAACTTGAATAATGAAATGTTCAAACTGTTGACGAGGAAAGGTGTTTTTCCATACGATTACATTGATAGTATTGATAAACTAAATGATACCACTAGTCTTCCAGCAATTGAGAGTTTTTACAACAAATTAAATGATTGTCATATTTCCCAGGATGATTACACTCATGCGCAAAACGTTTGGCAAGCTTTCCAAATTCAAAATTTAGGCGAATATGCAGATTTGTATATGCGAACGGACATTCTCCTTCTTTGTGACGTTATGGAAAACTTTCGATCAACTGCTCTAGAAACTTACCAGCTAGATCCGGCATGGTACTATACTATGCCCGGATATACTTGGGACTGTATGCTCAAGTACACTAAATGTAAATTACAAATTTTAAAAGATGTCGACATGTTGCTGTTTGTTGAGTCATCAATACGTGGAGGAATATCTGTTTGTTCAAACAGATACTCTGAAGCTAACAATAAATACATGCCCGAATATGATTCTTCTAAACCGTCCAAGTATCTTATGTACTTTGACGTAAACAATTTATATGGGTGGGCTATGTCGCAGTTCCTCCCCTATGGGGGGTTTGAATGGGAGCCCAATACAAACATCGACATTACTCAGATTCCCGACGATTCACCCGTCGGATATATTTTACAAGTAGATTTGGAGTATCCGGAAAGTTTACATGACGAGCACAAGGATTTCCCATTTTGTCCAGAACACCGCAAACCTCCAGGTTCCAAATTGTCCAAATTAATGACCACCCTTTACCCAAAAAAAGAATATACTCTGCATTATCGCAATTTGAAGCAAGCTCTCGAACATGGCTTAAAATTAACCAAAATTCATAAAGTATTAAAATTTAGACAATCAGCTTGGCTAAAGTCCTATATCGAGCTGAATACTCGTTTAAGGACTGTGGCCACAAGTAATTTTAAGAAAAATCAATTTAAACTTGCTAATAACGCTGTCTTCGGTAAGACTATGGAAAACATTAGGCTTCATAGGGTAGTGAAATTACTTACTTCTTACGAGGGTCGTTATGGTGCAAAAAATTTGATAGCCAGCCCTCGATTTCATAGTCGAAGAGTTTTTGATGACAAACTGATGGCTATCGAATTAAAAAAGGCTGAACTACTCTTTAACAAACCTCTGTATATCGGCATGGCTATCCTGGACATTTCTAAAACCTGTATGTATGATTTTCACTATAATTTCATGTTACCAACTATGGGGGTGGAAAATTTAAAATTAATGTACACGGACACCGATAGTTTTATCTATGAATTAAATTGTGATAACGTTTACAAAAGTCTTATTGGAGATCATTTAGAAAAATTTGACACTTCAGATTACCCCGCCAATAACACCTATAAGATTCCTTTAGCCAACAAAAAAATCCCCGGTCTAATGAAGGATGAATGTAACGGCAAAATTATGACACACTTTGTAGGCTTGCGCTCTAAAATGTATAGTTATAAAGTTCAAGACGGTAAAGTTGTAAAGAAATCAAAGGGGGTTAAGTCCAATGTAGTAAAAAATAAAATTACATTTGAAGACTATCTAAATTGTTTGAAAAATATTACCAAAAAATATATCACTCAACACACTATTCGATCTTATTTGCATGATGTATACAGCATCCGGCAGACTAAAATTGGACTTAGCCCCTATGACGATAAACGTCAATTACTTCCCCAATCGCATGACACCCTTCCGTGGGGGTATAAATGTTAATTTTTCCTTTTTTTAGATGTGATTACTGATTATTAGCTTGCCATAATTTTGAAATATTTATTGAATATGCAGAAATATTGTGCTTGGTTTCGATATGAATTACATGAAAATAAAACGAGTGCGATTTTCAGACTGAACTATGTGTGCCTAATGAATTATTTATAGTTTTTATGTATTGTTTTATGTATGTTTAGTTATTGTATGGCTTGTAGTTTTTTATGTTTGCTTGGGTAATAAAAAATAAAATATAAGAAAGAAGTGTTTTATTTAAATAAACTTGATACATTTTTTTAATTTGAACAATGATTATATATATCATTAATAACATCATCTTTATAGTAATACATGTACTCTTGTAGAGCATTTTTTTCTAAACAATTTGGCATAACAGCACAAATTAAAATTAAAGTATTAAATCTACTAATGTCGTCACAAATACTATTGAAATTAGCACTAAAATAAGCTCGTGTAGAATCTATTAAATTACAGTAAAATGTATTAAAGTTCAAGTCTTCCAGCAACGAAATGTAGTTCTTCACCAAATTGTAATTTGCTTCAAGGATGTCGGAAACATCATTCTCGTCCAGATAGAACTCGACTCCGTGTTTGTTTACAAGTAGAAACTTGGTATCGTCATACACTAATTGAGTGACTTTACAAAAGTCTCCACAAGGGAAAACTACAGGATCGTATTCGTCAGGAGGTGATGATAGATTCTCGTGAAAAAAGTCATCGTATCTCTGACGCAGCAGTTCAATAAAAGTCGTCCACTCAAATGTACCAAACGAAATTCTTCCAGGTCGAAGTAAAGGTGTTAGCGTTATTGCGGGATTAAAGGTTCTCGTTGGACTTATTCCACACAAAAGTGTATAACTTCTCAGGGAAAAGTTCGTTTCCAGCAGATGGTATCGCTCCAATTTAGCAGCATACTCGTATGAAATTAAAGCTTGGTCGATAGCATAATCATTAAGCGACACTGCACAAGGTGAAGAAGGTGTTGGCGACGGCGACGGTGACGACGACGACGACGATGCTGAGTCACTTTCGAAAACAATTTCACAAGAACTATAACCACTATCTTGACTACTCATGTTGATTTAAATTACACAGGTGCACACGACTGAATAAAATGTAGGTTCACACACTTGTATTTATATACCCCCACTATGAGGGAAATGATAAATTTGAAGGTTATTCAAAAAAGGCCCCTTGAATTGCTAAATTTGTTCGTATTTTCCATAAGATTCTATACAAAATCAGTGTTTTCAATCCAACTGTTATGCTTGTTATCAAGACCCAACCATTTCACGTACACCTTCTTCCCCTTTCTTCTAAGCACCTTTTCTACGAGGTAGACATCGGGTGCTTTCGTCTTTTGCAATTCCTCCTCGTAGAAAGCCCCATTGATTGGTGTACTCAACATGTCTTCAAGCAGATAAGTTACGGGATTGGTTATTTTGACTTTAGTAATTTTAAAGAGCTCGGTACTCCAATTAGGGGTGTATCCCTTTTGAAAAATATGCTTGGCTTTGCTTAAGCGCACAATGTCGCCAACGTTAAGTTTACGTGGTCCAGCAATCTTCAAATGTGAGTAAAATTTTCGAGAAATTTCCTTCTCGTTTGACTTGTTGACCTCCGAAGGCTTACATCGTATTTTCGAATGTTTCGTGTTATTGTACTCTTCCACAATTTTCGGTAAAATGTCGATCCATCGGTAGGTGCCTTGCAAACTAAAGTACTTGTATAGTTTTGTCTTTAAAGTTCTAATACATCTCTCAGCTATCGCAGCCTTTTTAACGCTAAACGTATTGTAATGATTAATGTTGCATTGCGTCATTAATTTTTGGAAATTTGTATTGAAAAACTCTGTGCCTTGATCGGTTTGAAGATTTTTAGGATGTCGTCGGCTGTGTTTTAATATGTTGGAGAAAGCTTTGGTAATTTCAACTCCAGTCTTTGTCTTTAGAGGCATCGTCCACACGTACTTTGAGAAACAATCAATAACAACCATAATCATTTTGTAACCTTTATTTTGGTGTGCATATGGTCGCATTTCAGCCAAGTCCATTTGCCATAAATTATCGAGACCTTTAATGATTGTTCTACGTCGCGGATAATTCCTACGTGCTGGAGCATGGAGTTCATTAACAACTTGAATTTTTTCTTTAGACATCTTGAAGAGCTCTAAAGCAAGTGCAACTGTGTTGAAGTATTTAAGGAGTATTTCGCTTCAATTCTTTTTTTTATATCCAGCCTCAGTTCAAATATGTGATGATACTGTAGCAGTATTACGAAATTGGTTTAGTTCTCTTTCCAAATTCTTTGTTAACTCGGCGGTTTCGTGGTTAGCTTTAATTAAATCTCTCAAAATAAAATCATTAGCAGTCATTTCTTTTTTCAAATTATTTGTTAACTCGGCCGTTTCTTGGTGAGCTTTAACCAAATCTTTCACAATACCTTCATCAACAGTTATTTTTCGCTCGATTTCAGCAAACTGGGTGCCTATCACACTAGCAATTTCTTTAGGTATATCTATTTTTAAATTAGTTCCCATTAGTTTTTTATCTAAAACTTTCACAGTATTCGCCAATTGATTTTCAACGCTAGTTTGAGCGTTTTTTATATCACCCCGTAGATGTTGTTTAGCAGTTACAATGCTGGTATCTACATATTTTTTTGTTGCAATATCCCCAGCATATACAGGAGGATCCTTAGTTACGAACGCATCAATTTCCTCAGTTTTAGCTTGTAAAGCTACAAGTGCGTTTTTATATCGGTTAAACAAATTATCAACTCTTATATTTAACTGAGAGTCAACGTATTCTTTACTGGCAGCATCAGAACTAGCTGAAGGTGGTAACACATTGCTTATCCTCACATTGCCAATATCGACGTTACCTTCAGCCGTTTGTGGAAACTTTAATAACGTATTACGGAGCAGAGATTGAGGAGGTCTATTTGACATCGTCGTCGACCGACGTCCGAATTTGTCGAGACTCATCTTGCAAATAACATTAAAACGATGTGTTACATTAGTATATAACGTTGGCTTCTCTTAGCTCATTGATGATTGCAACTATTTCGTTGTTGTGTGATGTATTTCCAGCGTGTTTGGAAGCTACTAACAGTTTAAGCCGTTCCACAAGTTCATTGACATCGTCCCAGTACACGTAATCAATAGGGTTCTCATTGTAGACCATTGCAAGTCCAACTCCAGATCTCGATATACTGCTAGTCGATTTCGATGGCTTTCTCGGTGGAGGAGGAAACATAGGTTTAATAATATCTAGATATTTTGATCTCGATGTACCTTTTAGACGTCCAGCTGTGTTTCTGTGAGCGTTAGTTAAATTTAAAATCGTCTTGTATGTCAATTTATCATCATCGGTATAATCTTCAGGCTCATCATAAAATATCAGTTGGTAGAGACCAGGTGTCCCTTTAACATACCCCCCCTCTGTTATAATAGCTCCAGTATTCCGATCAAAATCAATATTTTTCCCTCCGAGAAGCCATTTAGAGTGAGTCGAATCGTAAACTGGACCGTAAACTAGGTCTATATTTGGACTCTTATTCCAGTAATCAAGCATATACTTATGTGATATTTCGGGATATTGCTCCAGATACTCTCTGAAGACCTCATCCGAAATATGTTCTGAGGCCGGCTCTGAAGCGTTGGAATATACACTCTCATCATCATCATCATCATCATCACCCCCAGTCTGAGCTACATCTTCCATCGGAATAAAATTAGTGGGATGGCTTGTATATTCTGTTTTTAATGGTTCTTCTACTTCGGGTTCTTCCTCTTTGGATTCTTCTTCTTTCTTTATATTTTTTAAAACTTGTGCAGATTCATGAGACGTTGTAACAATTTCTTTTAGAGGTTTTATTAGGGGTTTAAATAATGTATTTAATGTCCGATCCTGCTCAGATCTACCCAACTTGAGAGCTAGATATTTTCGACGTATATCACGTGAGAGTTGTAGAACTTTACGTTTACGAACATCCTGCTGGTTTAACATCTTGCTGCATATTAATCATACACCACATGGAATTACATTTTTATATACAAGTCGAATACTTTACGATACCTTCCATTGTTGAGAGCAAAATCTTTTACAACAACAATAGAACCATATTGATCGCTCCAACATTCAGAACAGAGTTTTTTAAAGCGATCAAAACTCATGTCAGGTGACACATGCTCATCGAATACGTGTCTCAGGTTTATTTCATCCTGCTTGAAGAGTACAATTAAATTACAATTGTCTCGAATCAGTTGTTTAGGTATTTTTGAGTACGTTTGGCATAGATAAGCAGCATCAATTTCCTTATGACGGCCCATTGAGTAATATTCCCGAATTTTCTGTTGCCCATCGCAAGCTACATCGTCAAATATGAATATGGAATTTGATTTAGCTTCAGCGGGACTTATTATTTCCTCATTATCTTTGAACGGGAAATAACCTACTCCTTTCGTCTTACTTAGCACCTCTTGAAGCAGCTCGTATTTCGGTTGATACAAAGATTTGGAGTAAACGTAAACGTTTTTAAATTTCGCGCCATTCGGATGAAACAGTAATGACAGCATTACGTTTGTTTTACCACACCCACTCGGTCCACATATCATTGCACGAAACGAGTTTGGTAATAACTCGCCATGTTTACTTTTCTCATGCTTGGAGGTAAAGTCCAAGTTTTCAATCGGAAGCGTTTGTTTCTGTTGAATGACCTTCATTGTATGACATTTTTAGTCAAGTCGTTGTGTATAAATATATAACGTGGTGATATGTCACCATCACCGTCGCCACCATGTTTGCGTGTGTGACGTAAAACGTGACGTGTGTGACGTGCGAGACGTTTTACGTGACGTGCGTGACGTTTACGCGACGTGCGTGACGTTTACGCGACGTTTACGTGACGTGCGAGACGTTTTTCAACGTTTACGTCACGTTTACGTGTGTGTGTGTGTGACAAGCTTGAGGAGCAAGTTGTTGTGTATATAAATATATATAACGTGATGATATGTCATCAGTTCAAATGAGTCTTTACTTAGGTAAAGGTGTCTTAAATTCGCTCATAAACAATCTGCCCTTTGAGCTCCACATTCCGACCTACCAATACTGTGGTCCGGGCACAAAGCTACAAAAACGCTTAGCACGCGGTGATTCGGGCATTAATCCCTTAGACGCTGCCTGTAAGGAGCACGACATTGCATACGCTCAACACAAGTCCTTGAACGATCGACATAAGGCAGATCAAATACTCGAAAACAAAGCTTGGACACGTGTCAAATCAAAGGACGCAACGCTTGGAGAAAGAGCAGCTGCTTTGGCGGTGACCGGTGGCATGAAGATCAAACGTAAACTTGGAATGGGGGTTGGGCAGCAGAAGAAGAGTTCCTTTAGAAATCATGTAATCAGCAAGGTTAAAAAGGCTATGAAAAATAGTCCTTCTACAACTCTACAGAAGGCCGCCTCGCAAGCTTTGAGAGCCGCGAAAATCGCCGTAAGGAAAGCTGGTGGTAAAAAGCGAATTCGACTACCCAGGACGATACCTTTTGAAGGAAAATCTGGAGGATTTCTACCATTGATTCCTCTGTTTGCGGGCCTTTCGGCACTTGGAGCCCTTAGTGGTGGGGCAGCAGGAATAGCTAAAACCGTAATCGATGCTAAGAATGCGCAAAAGAAATTGGAAGAAGATCAACGTCACAATAAAGCTATGGAAGTTATTGGGGCAAAAGGATCCGGTCTGTATATGAAAAAGAACGCTCGCGTAGGCTTTGGATTGTACATGAAGAAACAAAAAAACTACCAATAAAGCTACCCAATAGACCGTTATATGATGTGGACCTTTTGCGATATGTCAAACGTTTAAAAATTCCTCATTTTAGAGGGGTTTTCATGCGTGACTCTCTACCACATCAACAGCCCCGGCAACGCGAATGCGCTATCATAAATTTGGATGACTCTAATAATCCGGGGACTCATTGGGTAGCATATAGAAAGATAAACAATGTTGTTGAATATTTTGATTCATTTGGTGACTTGAAGCCACCGAAAGAACTCGTGAACTATGTGGGGAAGAATGTTCGCATCTATTACAACAACGACCAATATCAAAACTATCAACAAATCAACTGCGGACACCTCTGTCTACAATTCCTATATGATGGAGCAACATCGGGAGTTTAATGAAATGAGAGACATCATTAAACTCTTGATGAAGAACATTACCTACGAGGTTTGGCGAGAAATTCCCCAGAAATACCAACAAGAACTAACACAATTTTTACCATGTCAAAATTATGATTTTCATCGATGGAGTGATGTTTGCGGTAATGAGATACCAACATGTTTATTTTGTGGAATTACTTATAAATAAATTTATTTTTTTTTTTGAAGCATTTTTTTTATTTAAGTACTACCTCCCATTGATATGCATTAGTCATGTCTTTGCTTTTGACGCTAACGAGTCACACTCACGTGTTTTCGTTCACGCCTCCGACCCCAATTGTGCTCGATTCTGAAAAAAGATATTTCCTAGCAGTACTTGGCTTCCACTCATACAACTCTATACCCAATATTGACGGTGAGAAATTTTTCTACTACGAAAACAACGATAGAGGAAAGTTGAGAGAAGTCGCGATTCCTACCGGTTGCTACGAAATAACTGACATTGAGAAGCTAATTCAAAATTCTATTGCTCCAAATACGGGTGATACACTATTTTCGTTGAAGCCAAACAACAACACCCTCAAGTGTGAAATATACAGCAAACGTCACGCAATTACTTTTGAGAATCACCCCAATAGTCTTGGGCAGATTTTGGGATTTTCCAACAAGGTACTGGCCCCCGGTGTTGTACACTCTTCAGATCTCCCCGTCAACATTATAAAAGTATCAAACATTCGCTTCGAGTCCAACATTACCGAAGGTGCCTTCTACGGAAACAGGCCTGTCCACACCATCTTTGAATTTCCGATTACAGTTGACGCCGGCTACGCAATTGTGGAAAGACCTAATAACCCAATATATCTACCTGTTACGAATACCGGAGAAATTAGCAACATCACAGTGCTGGCTGTAGACCAAAACTTTAAGCCCATAAATTTTCGAGGAGAACAAAGTGTCCTTCATCTAGAGTTAGTAAGACGATAATAAATGGGTTTGGTGATAGATTATAAGAACAACGCGGCCAGTTCAACAACACCATTCGCTGCTAGACCTCCTCCGAGTCAACGAGAGCTAACGCCTGCAAATAAATTGTTTCTTCAATCGCTTGGATTAACCATAAAAAAATATGGTAAATCGTCAAAACGTACAAATGGGGGACTACGGTAAACGTTCACGTACTGAAAGCATTGATCCGAGTTTTAACCTCTACCAACAACCCCGTTATGATGAGTCTATTAGAAGGATGGAATATCGAACGTGCTCACCGTTCATCAAATCCTTCAACAACAATGATGTGGTGGAATTTGTTGTCAATCAAGTGGATTCATTTTTTGCCATGAACGAGTCATTGCTCGAAATCAAGGGAAAATTGGAGGTAACAGGAGGAGGAGACGTTTCTCTGGTACCCAACTTTTGTGCCTTTCTCTTTGACTCGTGCACGTACAGCGAGAGCGCAAGAGAGATTGAAACGGTTCGTGATCCCGGAGTAGTGAGCGCTGTACGAGCTCTTCTCAACTACAGCGCATTAGATACAAATCACATGGCTATCGCTGGTTGGAATGGTACTTCCAACCCTCCTATGGACGCTTCCACAAAATCGTTTAGTTTTTTGATGCCGCTCAAGCATATTTTCAACATATTCAACGATTACCCAATGATCACTTGTGGAAGGCAAACAATTCGATTGGTTCGCGCTCGCGATGATAGTGATTGTCTTATGATTAAAGAAAAAACTACTTCTACTGGTACAACAAACACTTCTGCAACAATTAAGATCGAAACCATTGATTTGAAAATCAAACATATATATCCCAATGATGAAATTAAAATAAAATTGATGGAGGCCATTAGAAGCGATACACCTATACTGATACCGTTCCGAAAATGGGAACTTAATGAGTTACCTGCAGTTACGAGCGGTCCGCGAAGAGAAATTTGGGCTGTTAAAACTACTATGGCCGTTGAACGCCCAAGATTTGTTATTGTATGCTTCCAAACCAATAAACGAAACAATACTGCACAAGATCCAATGGCTTTCGACAATGTCAATGTAACCAACATTAGACTGTCACTGAACGGAGAGTATTGGCCTAACGAAAGAAACATGTTGGACTTTGTCAAAAACGACTACGCCATGGCTTACCATAATTATGCTGAATTTTACCCCAGCTATATGCATGGCTCAGCCGAAAAACATCCTATACTGACCTACAAGGAGTTCAAGAACAGAGCCCTATTTATCATAGATTGCTCAAAACAGGAAGAAACCATGAAGTCCTCCACTGTGGACGTGAGACTCGAGCTCGAAACGGATATTGGATTTCCAGCAGACAGCAAAGCCTACTGCATCATAATTCACGACTGTCTAATGGAGCACCGTCCACTAAGTGAAGTGGTTAAAAGTTTAAATTAAAAAATATAATTTGTTTATTTTTTTTTTTATGTTAATAAATGAAATGAAATGAAAAATTTTTGAGTTTTAATAAAACACCTTTTGTATATTTTTAGTTGTTTATTGCAACATGACATGAGGATCGAATTTTTCTTTGAATACATTTATAAAGAAATTTTAGTAATAAAATACATATAGCAGATAATGAGATGCACGATATTGTAAATGTCTTGTTAATTTGACCATTTAATTGTCCATCCTTGGCGTCATCGGAACTGATGTTGGTTGTATTCGTCTTAAGGGGTAACATGTTTTTTTCGGTATTCTTATATTGTCCAAATTTAAATTTCCCAACTGTTTTATAACGTTTTCTTTGTCTTCGTACAGTTTAATATCTTTACGAAGTTGTTTAAGTCTTTCTTCAAATTTAATGACTTTTTCCCAAATATGTTTGTCTTGACGCATGCCTTAAAGCACTAACCTCAAGTGTTATATCTGAATATGTTGAAAATATTGTGCCGAGTTTTAAGAATTACTTCAATTTTTCTCTATTTTAAAAAGGGTCCTTGGAGTGCAACTCTTAGAAATCTCGTGCAGGCCAATAAAAATTAAACTGAAGTCCCCTTTGTTTAGATCTGCAATGTGATTCTTGTAAATTTCGGTAGACCTTTTGGGTAGAAAGGTGACGTTCTCCTCCAATTCCACTAGAATGGATTCCCCTCCAAAATTGGATTTGACAAGCCGAACACGATGAATTTTATTTGAAACGTTGGGTTGCAGGTCCTTTAGCTTAATTACCGGTTTGATTTCAGTATCTGTAGATGAGGTAAATTCGTTTAATTTTTCCAGAAAACTCATCTAAAATAATAATAAAATTTTGAAAAAAATTTGAAAAAAATGATTTTGAAAAAAAATTTGGAAAAATAATTTTGAAAAAAATTTTGAAAAAAAAATTGAAAAAAAAAATTTTGAAAAAAAAAAAATGTTTGAAAAAAAATTTTGGAAAAAAATTTTGAAAAAAAAAATTATTAAAGGTACTTACAATAAAAACAACTGGAAACTGCTCGCTGAATACTAACTGGCACTGGTGAAGCGACTTTCACGACTGGATTGTTGGTTGATGTGCTTCGACTTTTATAGCTAAATTCGTTTCATGCAAATGTGGTTTTATCAAGGATATGCATTTTTTATTATAATTAACTTGCAAATTGTATATATTTAATTTTAATTGGTTGTTTACGTGGAACGCAATAATTGCATATATTGAATTTTAATTAGTTGTTTAAATGAAGCATAAAATTACTTGCTTGCATTTTTTTATAATAATTAACTTGCAAATTACATATATTGAATTTTAATTAGTCGTTTACGTGAAACGCAATAATTGCATATATTGAATTTTAATTAGTTGTTTAAATGAAGCATAAAATTACTTGCTTGCATTTTTTTATAATAATTAACTTGCAAATTACATATATTGAATTTTAATTAGTCGTTTACGTGGAACGCAATAATTGCATATATTGAATTTTAATTAGTCGTTTAAATGAAGCATAAAATTACTTGCTTGCATTTTTTATAATAATTAACTTGCAAATTACATATATTGAATTTTAATTAGTCGTTTAAATGAAACGCAAAATAACAAATTTGCGTTCTTCATAAAACTAAGTTACAATGTTGCATATGAATATTATCTATAATTTATTCAAATTCGGCGGGTCCGCGAGCGCTGCGGCACATAAAAAAATATGTCTTTTTCATCTACGCAACATCTGGATCATACCTGTCTTTTCCGCAATTCGATTGGACCAATAATAACGAAGTTAAGCGCTAATGCCCTTACGGCAACGTTCTTTGCGCATGTTTTTGTTTAAATTTGACATCTACGTCACTTCTAGATCATACCTGTCTTTTTCGCAATTAAATTGAATCAATAATAATGAAGTTAAACGCTAATGCCCTTACGGCAACGTTCATTGCGCATGCTTTTCTTTAAATTTGACATCTACGTCACTTATAGATCATACCTGTCTTTTCCGCAATTCGATTGGACCAATAATAACGAAGTTAAGCGCTAATGCCCTTACGACAACGTTCATTGCGCATGCTTTTCTTTAAATTTGACATCTACGTCACTTATAGATAATGCCTGTTTTTTCCGCTATTCAATTGGACCAATAACAAGGAAGTTAAGCGCTAATGCCCTTATGGCACTGTTCATTGCGCATGTTTTTTCTTTAAATTTGACATCTACGCCACTCATAGATAATGCCTGTTTTTTCCGCGATTCAATTGGACCAATAACAACGAAGTTAGGCACTAATGCCCTTTCGGTAACGTTCATTGCGCCATCTAGTAGTGGTGGCAGTTTCTGGAACTTTAACATAATTGGACTAAACATGGCCGCTCTCGAAATTTGAATTTACCGCGCACCAGCGACACCAGCGCCACCAGCGCCTCTGGTGGCAGTTTCTTGAATTGATTTGGAACCGACTTTGCTACACTACTATCCTTATCTATCCAACTGTTATGCGTAATGTCGAACCCCAACCACTTGACATAAAGTTTTCTACCTTTTCGCTTCAACACTTTTTCAACGAGATAAATGTCAGGATTTTTAACCTTTTGTAATTCTTCTTCGTAAAAAGCTCCGATGATTGGTTGACCACGCATATCTTCCAACAAATATGTAACGGGATTGGTTATTTTAACTTTAATGATTTTAAAATGTTCAGTAGACCAATTTGGTGTGTAACCTTTCTCAAACACATGCTTTGCTTTGCTTATGCGTACAACATCACCGACTTGTAATTTTCGCGGTCCGGCAATTTTCAGATATGAATATCTTTTCGTTAAAAGAATCTTTTCATTAGTCTTGTTCACATCCTTTGGTTTAAGTTTCGTTTTGCTATGTTTCGTATTATTATATTCTTGAGTTAACTTGGGTAAATAATCAATCCATTTATAGGTTCCGTTTAAACTGAAATACTTGTATAATTTTTCTTTTAAAGTACGTATTACCCGTTCTGCTATAGAGGCCTTTTTAACACTAAACGTATTATAATGATTAATGGAATACTTTTTTATTAAATTTTTAAATTTTGCCTTAAAAAATTCCGTACCTTGATCGGTTTGTAAATTTTTCGGACGACGCTGGCGATGTTTCGTATGCGATAAAATGTCTTCGAATGCTTTGGTAATTTCTTCACCGGTTTTCGTTTTTAGCGGTCTAGTCCATAGAAATTTTGAAAAACAATCAATGACAACCATAATCATTTTAAAACCTTTGTTTTGATGTGCATAGCGACTCATTTCAGCTAAATCCATTTGCCATAAATCATCTAGTCCTTTGATGACGGTACGTCGTCTCGGATAATTTTTTCGTGCATATTTATGAAGTTCATTAACAAGTTGAATCTTTTCCGGTGACGTAACCGCCGACGCGATTGACATGATAATAAATAGACTGATTTATAATTTTACTATTTATGGTGTAGGCGTAAAAGTAGTCCTTGATGCCATTAATTTGATAATTTGCTCTTGATTCTTCTTTACATTTTGTTCAAGGTTTTTAATATTTTTTCTAATCTCTGAATAATTATCAACAAGGTTATTTCTAAGAAATAACTTAAGCTCTATTGATAATTTATTATTTGCGTTTTCAATACTTTTTTGCAAAGAATCGTCAACGTACTTTTTTGTCACCCAATCTGTAGTTTGTTGTTCTTGTTTCGAAATAAACTGCATATTTTCATTAATATTATTTTGCATATCTACCATAGCATCAGACATATTTTTAACGTTCTCCAATATTCGATCTATTGATTTTGAAAGGTTTGTTATCATAGAATCGACATACTTTTTGTTTGCGGCATCTTCATCAATTGTTGGCCCCTTAACGTTGCATAACTTTAAATGTTCAATATCTAAATTGCCATCAGAGGTGTGCGGTAATCGTACAATAGATGGTTTGAATGCAAATGCACGCGAACGTGAATGACGTCCGAATTTATCAACACTCATCATTGAAATGACATTCGTGTGGATGTGTAAACTTATTTTATCATATTAGCCTCCCTCAATTCATTCATTATGGCAACAATCTCATTGTTATGTGAAGTATTTCCTGCCTCTTTAGATGCGATAAGCAGTCTTAATCTAGTAATAAGTTCTCGAGGGTCGTCCCAATAAATATATTCTATAGGTGCGTTATTATATTCTAAATGCATTCCTTTACCTTCTTTCGGTGATGAAGAGGCGAAATGTTGAACTAAACTTGAGAGACTAGATTTTTTACTTTTTTCTACGGTTTTAATCAAAGGTTATATAATGTTATACCATTTTATACTGTTATCTCCTTTTAAATGTCCTCTACTATTCAAGTGCGCACCCGTATGTTCTAATATGGTTTTATAGTTTACGAGATCATCGGGAGCGTACGATGGATCAGAATAAAATATTAATTGATAAAGTCCTGGCGTTCCTTTCACATATCCTCCCGAAAAGTCTTTCTCCGATAACAACATGATAGCACCGGTTTTAACATCAAAGGAAATTCTTCTATTACCAAGTGTCCAATTATCTTGTTCACTATCATATGTAGGACCATATTTTCTATCAATTTTATCGCTATTTGTCCAGTAATCTTTAACGTAAGTATGACTTATTGATGGATACTGATCCAGATATTCATCTATTACATCCTGTGAATATTCGATGGACGGTTCAGTGGAACGTTTCGGTGATAAATTAGGTTCCTCTATTATACTGGGCTCATTAAACTCGGCAACATCTTCTAAATCGAGAAATTTAGTACTAGTAGGATGCGTCTTATATTCTTTTTAATAAATGATTCATTCTTTACTTGTATGGGGACGGCAGCAGCAGCAGTACCAGTAGTTTTTTTTAAAGCAATTTCTTTTAACGGATCGGTTATTGGTTTAAAAAGTTTATTGATTGAATCGTCCACATTCGTTCGATTTAATTTCAATGCTAAATATTTTTTTCGTATAGCACGCGTTAGTTCAGCAACTTTTCGTTTATGTGTAGCCACAGCAACTCGATCGTCTGACATCATTCCATACAGTGACGTTTAACACAAATTAACAAATTTTTATATACTTATCGAAACCCATTCGATAGCGACCATTGTTAATGGGAAAATCTTTTACGATAACTACCGTTCCGTACCTATTAATCCAACACTTTGAACATAAGGTTTTAAATTCATTAAATGTTGTGTCAGGTGAGACGTGCTCCTCAAATATATGCTTTAGATTAATTTCATCTTGTTTAAATAACACAATCAGATTACAATTATCTCTTATCAATTGTTTCGGGATTTTTGAATATGTTTGACATAAGTAGGCAGCATCAATATCTTTATGTCTACACATGGAATAATATTCGCGAATTTTTTGTTGTTTATCACATGCTACATCATCGAAAATAAAAATGGAGTTTTTTTTGGCTTTAGTGGGACTGATGACTTCATCGTTGTCTTTAAACGGAAAATAACCTATACCCTTTGCTTGAGTCATTACTGTTTGTAATAACTGATACTTTGGTTGGTATAAAGATTTTGAGTATACGTAAACATTTTCAAATTTAGCACCATTGGGATTAAACAACAGGGCTAACATTACATTTGTCTTTCCACAGCCACTCGGGCCGCAGATTATGGCGCGAAACGAGTCGGGCAACAACGGACCATGTTTACTAATACCATTTAACTTTTTGTCTTGAAAATCGTCTAAATTTTCGATCGGTAACGACTGCACTTGTTGAATCACCTTCATCGTCTTATAAATATCGAAGCTGTTACGCTCATTTATTAGTTTCAATGTTTGTGCACGAAGGAGAGGGTGTGTTAAATACATTGATTAATAAATTACCCTTTGAAATCCATTTAAGTGGGGGGTACCAATTTTGCGGTCCCGGAACAAAACTACAAAAACGATTGGCACGTGGTGATCCGGGTATTAATCCGCTAGACGCCGCGTGCAAACAACACGACATCGCCTATTCGCAGAACGATTCATTGAACGAACGTCATAAAGCCGATAAAATATTAGAGGAACAAGCGTGGCAGCGCGTTAAATCAAAGGACGCTAGTCTTGGTGAACGTGGTAACGCTCTACTTGTAACCGGAGTAATGAAAACCAAACGTAAACTTGGTATGGGTTGTTCCTTTAACACTCACGTTGTAAAAAAAATTGGAAAATCCATGAAACCTGCCAAGACATTAAAGAAGGCCGTATCGTTGGCTTTAAAAGCAGCCAAAGTGGCAGTTAAACGTGCCGGCGGTAAAAATAACATTAGAATACCTAGAATTATTCCATTTGACTCTAAATCTGGAGGATTTCTTCCTCTCATTCCCTTGTTTGCCGGACTTAGTGCCCTTGGGGCGTTAAGTGGAGGCGCAGCCAGTATAGCTTCTTCCGTCGTAAACGCTCAAAATAAGAAAAAGAAGCTGGAAGAAGAGACACGTCACAATAAAGCGATGGAAGCTATCGGTCATGGATTGTATTTACGAAAGAATAGCAAAGGAGGTTTCGGTCTGTATCTTGAAAATAAAAAAAAAAAAAAACCTCAAAAAAAACGTCGACGTCATCATCATTAAGGCTACCTAATAGAGCATTATACGATAAAGAATTACTGAAATATGCTAAACTTTATAAAATACCTCATTTTCGAGGTGTTTTCATGCGCGATACTCTACCTAGGAGAGTACGCGCCCAACGTGAATGTGGTATCATAAATTTAGATAGTTGGAAAAATCCCGGAACACACTGGGTCGCATATAGAAAAAAGAACGACAAAGTTGAATATTTTAATTCATTTGGTAATTTGAAGCCGCCTATAGAACTTGTTCGTTATTTAAGTAGTCGTAATCGTCCTGTCAAAATTTACTATAACAACGAACAATATCAAACTTATAATCAAATAAATTGTGGACATTTGTGCTTGAAATTTTTACGTGATGAATCGTCGTAGTCGTCGTTACCTCGAGGATGCAATTCAAATGATTTTATTGAACGTGAGTGATTTACAGACAGTCTGGTATAGCCTTCCCGTTGAGTACATAATGGAGTTAAACCGGTTTTTACCATGTCAAACGAATTCCAGTCGACATGTATGGTCTGATGTATGTGGTACACAAATGCAATCAAAATGTATATATTGTTTTAAAGAGTTTAAATAAAGAATATATTTAAGTTATTGTATTTATTAAAAATTCGTTAGTCTTCGTTATGTCTCAGTTGTTGCGAGTCAATAGCACCAATCATATTTTTGCATTTAAACCTCAAACACCCATCGTTTTGAATCCTGAAAAAGAATATGAGCTAGCGTTGAGATCGTTTCATTCATATAATTCCATACCGAACATTGAAGAGGGTCAAAAAATTTACTACTATGATGCACACAACAAATTAAACGAAATTGCCTTTCCAGCAGGTAGTTATGAAATTTCAGATATTGAGAGATTTATTCGGCATCGAATGGGTTTGGAGAATTCCGTTGATCCAGATCGAGATTTTTCATTGAAGCCCAATAACAATACGCTTAAATGTGAAATTTTCAGCAAATTCTATAACATATCGTTTAAGGAACCTAACAATATTGGACGTACGTTGGGATTTTCCGAAAAAAATCTCGTTCCGGCTCAGATACATTCGTCAGATTTACCCGTCAACATTATAAAAGTCTCAACCGTACGTTTTGATTGTAACATTACGACGGGTGCGTTTGATGGAAACACACCTGCTCATACAATCTACGAATTCTCCGTTAAATCAGATCCTGGATATATAATTGACGAAACGCCTTCAAATCTCTTGTATTTACCAGTCATTCCTCAACGCGAAATTCTTAATATTACCGTACTGGCAGTCGATCAAAACGGTGAACCAGTAAATTTCCGTGGTGAAACAAGTACACTAGTATTGGAACTTAGACCTCAACCTAAATGGTTATAAGCGGTGAAAACACAATTAATTATTAGTATAAGAAGATTCTTTGTTGACAACGTGCCACCCCCACCACCACCATGTCATCGTCACCAATAGTTTACAAGAAAAGAAAAGTAGCTGAATCAGCTGAGAAATTACCGATGTTTAATCTATACGGGTCACCCGTAATAGATGAATCAATTCGAAAATGTGAATACAAATACTATGCTCCATATGTGAAATCGTTTAACTGCAATGACATTGTGGAAATTGTTATCAACCAAGTGGATTCGTTCTTTGCTATGTACGATTCGCTATTGGATATTAAGGGAAAATTAATAGTTACCGGAACGGGTGATGTTTCATTAACTCAAAATTTCGGAGCATTTCTATTCGATTCCTGTACATACAGCGAAAGTGGCAAAGAGATCGAGACGGTACGAGATCCTGATATTGTTAGTACCGTTCGCGCTTATACCTGCTATTCACAGGACGACTCGCGTCACATGTCTATTGCCGGTTGGAATTATCCCTCATCACCAATTCTCACGAATAGTAAATCTTTCAGTCTATTATTACCGCTAAAGCATATTTTCAACGTTTTCAATGATTATCCTAGGATTACGTGTGGTAGACAAACTTTTCGCTTTGTTCGTGCTCGAAACGATAACGATTGTATAACTATTAAGGAAAATGGCGGATCGGTAACTACAGTTAAAATAAATATTGAAAGCATTGAAGTAAGAGTTAAACATATCTACCCCAATTATGAAGTAAATGAAAAACTGTTGAAGGCTATTCAATCGGACCGGCCTATTTTAATACCCTTCCGAAAATGGCAACTTAACGAACTCCCAGCCATAACGCCAAATGCTAAAAAAGATATCTGGCCTGTGAAAACTAGTACGGCTATTGAAAGACCTCGCTACGTCATGATATTTTTCCAAACCGAAAAACGTGATATAGCCACAGCTGATCCTACAACATTTGATCACTTGAATATTCGTAATATTAGACTAATGTTAAATGGCGATTATTATCCTAATGATCGTTCGCAATTTGATTTTGCTAGTGACCGCTTCAACGATGCATATTTCAACTATACAGAATTTTATCCTAGCTACACAAACTCTAATCGAAAACGTACCCTTCTAACCGTTTCGGATTTTAAATTACGTACATTGTTTATCATAGATTGTAGTAAGCAGGAAGAATCTATAAAGTCATCAACCGTCGATGTAAAGTTGGAAATTGAATCGGACGTAGGATTCCCTGATAACACCAAGGTTTATTGCATCATAGTTCACGACTGTCTCATGGAATATCACCCACTCACGGAAGTAATAAAAAGCCTCTCGTAATAATAGGTGTTGACTCCAGATCTCTCTCTCTCTCTCTCTCTCTCTCTATATATATCTCTCTCTCCGGTAACATCAAGGTTTCTATTGCGACCTTGGTTTCACATACTTCGCTCTATCTCTCCGGTAACATCAAGGTTTCTATTGCGACCTTGGTTTCACATACTTCGATAATATTAAGGTGTATCATAGGTCACACACGATTCACAGAAGATATAAAAAAGCCTCCCCTAATATAATTAAAATTAGTTGATTTGCAATCATCATGCGAGTGGCACTAGTAGATATTCAAGGTTTTATTATTGAAAAAGTGTTTCATCCAAAAGAGCTCTCCATTCATATTGGACAACAGCGATTAAATTTTCTATTTAAATCGCCAACACCATTTAAAAATCTTAGTGTTAGTGATAAAAAGACAGTGAATTATTTAGAGCAAAATATGCACGGAATTCGATTTAACTCCGGTTATATTGAATATAGCGAAATTAATGACATTTTAAAAAATTACCTACTTCATTCGGCAGACATAATTTACGTTAGAGGTGAACAAAAACTTTCATTTTTACAAAGTAAGTGTGAGGAGCTGCAAGTATTTCCTATTATCCATGATGTAGCCAAGTATGATAAAACTATATGGGATACAGAAAATTTTTAATTGACAATTCCACAGCAGTGTTGCCATCATTCAAAAGGAAAATTTATGTGTACACAAAGAAACGTGGATCATTTACTTTCTTGGTTTACTAATACTATTTTACCTAATTAAATTTTTTTTCCATAAACATGTATAAAATGTTTTATAAATAAATGTGTATAAAACTGTTTTTATGTTTTTATTTTCCCTTAAATATTAAAAACACTAAATAAAACATATCTCATATATATTATTTATTTAATATTTTCCTTAAATATTTAACAATCATTTTTAACGCTATAAATAACATTAAACCAAATGTAGCACATGTTATTGAAAATTGTCGTTGATCGACTTCTCCTCCTCCTCCTCCTCCTCCTCCTCCTCCTCCTCCTACTAATCCTCCAATTCCAGTCCCTATTCCTAGAGGATAAGTACAATTGGTGATAGTTTCACCAATTTTATACCATTTTTCTTGATCACCTTCACTTCTATTCGGAAATAATAATTTCAACTTGTAATATAATTCATATGGTGTTGAGGGCAATCTTACGTAAAAAACTTGTAACTTTCCATCATTTAAATAGGTTCTACCCATCATTTGCCATTCAGAGCGGTTACATTCTTTTTGGTTTTCATTAAAACATACCGCTATATTAGACACTCCATTAGGTATGTTTGTATACAACAAACCGTTGAATATCGCTGTTAATATCACATAATTTGCGTTTAGTAGGACCATCATCATCATTTAAACACAAATTTGATAAATCTTTTAAAACTTGCCTGTTTTCTTCGTAAAACACAATATCTTTGTTTAGTCGAGAAATTTTTTCACAATATTTTTTTAGCTTAGTTCTGTACTCAACTACTAATGACATTCTCTACTTTCAACTGATTTATTAAAGACATATACATCACCTTTTATAAGTTGTATGTGTGTGTGTGTGTGTGTGTGGGGGTGATCAGGCTATTATCTAATAGTAGGGAATAGTAAGTTTAAAAAAAAACATAGTTTTAATAATATATATATATTTTTAAACCGCTATCGCCTTCAACCGCTGAGATTTTAAGCGAGGCGTGATAATAGATTTGCCAACAACAACAATGGGTTTAATAACCTATCCAACGTCGTCGTCGTTGTAGTCGTAGTCATCGTCAAACGAGACCCGTTCATATTTAATGTTAGAGATGGGACTCTATAGCGAACAAGAGTTACAAAATGATTTTAAAATTTTGAATCCGAAATTGCAATGATTTTGATCTAAGTAATTTATTATATTAAAATATCTGATAAAAAATAAATTAAAAATGATATGTGTGAATTATGCAGCAAAAAATTATTTTAAAAATTCCGAATCTGATATTGCAAAAATTTCACTATCAATTTGATCTAATCTAACTGCGTATTGATTTATTTTTTTGCGTAATTCACACATATCATTTTTAATTTTTTTTTTATCTTCTAATAATTTTAATATTCTCGGTTTCGACACTAAAAAAAAGTTGTATCTTTCAGTAACTCTGTCTAATAATTTCCGCGTCGTCTCCTCCGTTAGTTTTCGTTTCTTCTTTAAAGATGCTATCGTCGGCGGCGGCGGCGGCGGCAGAGGCGGTGTAGCCATCGACAGCGTCGGGGGGTTCTCCTCTTCCTTCAAAAACACATCCGAAAATATGTTTTTGATGAAGGGATCGTCAGCATCGAACGTCAAATCCATAAATTCCTATACAATAATAATTTAGTAAGTGAAAAAAAAAAAAAAAAAAAAAAAAAAAAAAAAAAAAAAAAAAAACTTACTGATTCAATGATAGTGTTGGAGCCGGCGGTGGTGACATCAGAGGAGGCACTAGTGGCAGCAGCAACTATCGACTCCAACGACATAGCTGGATTAGACATTTTTTTTGTTTTTTTGATCGGTACTATTGATATGTCACTCAATATTTTAATTTTATTATCACTCATGCCTATCGAAAGCAAACTGATCGTAAAATGAACTAAATTATTCTTAAATGAAGACGACGGGAGCGAGCGAGGGCGGTAAGAATGATTATGCAAAACGGAAAACCATATGAGGTGATATAATTTTATCATATGCGATAGATTATACTAATTAGTATTAGAATTCAAATTAAACATATAAATCAGAGTTTTATTATAATCTAAAAAAAAATTCAGTCAAGTCTTTGCTCTCAACACACACACACACACACACACACACACGATCTCATTGAAATGGCCGCCGCCGCCAATATCGAGGAACCAATTTCAGATGATGGAATTGAAACTGATTGTAGAACATGGGATCCAAAAGATTACATAGTAAAAGAGGTTAATCGTCAAGAGTTTTTATCAAATGTACAAACAGAATCGTTGTGCATGATTCAAACTTTTTATGTGTGTCATGGTAGAAAGCTTTGTTTAGGATGCTTTTATCTTGAAGCACAGACGGTCAACCCCTTTTATTATGATGATGAGAATGCATTTCAGCATTTTAGTGGGAGAATGAGTAATTTAGAGCCTGAAATGTGCCTTTGCGCTAGGTGCGAACAGGTCTTATTTATATTTTATCTCACTAAAAACTGTATAATCTGCATGAAAAATGTTAATGAGGACGATAATATCTTGTCGGGAAATTAAAATTCCCAGAAACGGTCCTTTTCAGGACCACAAAATACCTTGTAGAGGGGAAATTCCCCAAACGGTCCTTTTCAGGACCACAAAATACTTGAAAAATTTCCGATTAGGAAGTGTATGTACTAAAACGTTGTCGAACTATAGTTAGAGTAACGTCAGTGGAGTACAAATTATAACCTTGAATGATTCAAAAACGTTATCGAACTATAGTTAGAGTAACATCAGTAGAGTATAAATTGCAGCCTTGAAATAAAGGTCAAGGCTAAGATCTAGGATATAAGGTTGGGTTTTATTATTATAAAGACAGCACACGTGTCGCTAATAAATCAGTTTGATTAATAATTTCATTGTGAAAGCAGCATCATCAGCAGCAGCAGCAGCATATTACTAGTAAATCAGTTTCTTTGTGTTAAAGTGTTTAAAAAATGTAAGTAAATATTTTTCATTTTTTGCATAAAAATAAAAGTACATATTATTTTAGAGAAAAAATGAATTTAAATGAAATAAATTCGTCTCTCCTAGAAGGTGAAAATAAACCGGTGGTTGCATTGAAAAGCCTGCCAATTAATGAGCCTCAGAAAATCTACATTGCTAAATTGGTTAATTCAAAATATGGTGAAACGATTTTGCTTGAACTGGAGAATCGAGTTATATTCTTACCACGTCGATCATTATCTATTTTGAAGAATCACGTTGATGAATTGGGAAACGGAAAATATTCTGTGGTGTATCAAGGTGACGACGTCAGCGTCGTCGATGAGAAGAACGCTGAAAAGGGAAACCCTAAAGCACTCTTTAAGTTTGTGAATAGTAAGTTTTAATTTAAAAAAATGTCCGACCAATTAATAAAGGATATTGATAAACTTATTTTAAAATTTTATGAAAAATTTCCTCATATTGACTGTGAAGCATGGTTAAAACATGTAAAAATTGCGATTGATTTATGCTGTGATAAACTTAAGAATGTTAATTTATTATCAGGTCAAGTTCGATCGTGGCAAACAAAAATTAGTCATTTAAAAGTTATATATAATAAATTACATAATATACCGACGACTTCAGTAGAATGGAATGATTTAATTTCAATTTTCAAAAATAACGTTATTACTGGGATTATTATAAATTTAAGACATAAAGATGTTCTACCATTTTTAATGGATGCTTTTAAAATTTTTTGCGAAAAAGTAGAAAAAGTTTTATCAAAAATGTCATTAATAAAAGTAAACACTATTTTTTGTGGACAGATAGCTATTTTATATTTTAACTGTTCTGCCATTAAGCTAATTTATTTCACACACATGTGTCACACTTTATGTCTGTTATGTTTAATAAAATCACATTTTTTTGAATTTAGATTTATGTAGCAGCCAAACCGTTGATAATCAATAAAAGCGGTTTCCTAACTTTTCAATACTATGGCATAAAAAAATATTTGATACAGAGTGATTTACGAAGTATATTACGAAATATTTTTAAAATGTGAAGCTTGACTCTATCTATTTTTATTTAAAACATTCTTTCCTATTTCTCAAGATAACGGAGATATCAAACTTGGGTGTATAATTTTTTTCCATTCCGTAGAGATGGAAGAAAAGCGTATTTAAATTTTGAATGTCCGTTCTAAAATTAACAGTATTATTAGACTGAATTTAAATAATTTCTAACATATTTAAATTAAACGCGTTATTATTTGTTTATATATCTCTTATACTTTAATAGCAGTTTGAAAAGCATTTTAACAACTGTATAAAAGATATATAAGCAAATAATAAAGCTATGACGAAGTAAAATATTCTTATAACTTGTGCCTTTCTGGATATATTAGTGTTGTATTGAAATTTTGTTAATGTTCTAATTACTATATATTTAAACCACCTTTTGCATTAAATCTACTACAACCGGATTTACACAAGCAAGCATTGTGGTTAATGAAGAATTATCATTGTATTCATTGGAATTACGGTTTTACTCCCGTGTATCAGTTTGCTTCCATTATTGAAAAACTAACAGAAAATGCAGAAATGGTATACGTTAAAGGCAAGGAGAAAGCAGATTATATTAGAAAATACTGTAAAGTTCCTATCTACGAGTTTGATGAATCTTCTTCTTCATTGGAATTAGACAAACCATTATGTTTTTATCATACTAGCGAGAAGTGTGCTTGTGCGTTATCAAACGTATTTTTTTTTGTATAATAATATTTTAATGCATGAATAAAAAATATATAGTCCAATAAGTTGTTTTATTTTTAGATATTACATAACATCCCTCCTTTCAAAAAAGATGTGGGTGTAATAATTCTGTGTTTATCGGCTACTGTGGAAGGCTATGCAATCAAAGTAGACCAATTTATTGTTTACAACATGTAGAGAATTGGACTCCTACAACCAAAGAGGGTTACTGGCGTAATTAAGGGTAAGCATCTCCAGAGCTCGGAAAGGGAAATTGATCCTAACCAGACAGTAGCATGTCCAGTTAATACTTTCAAAACAGTAATGCTTTCAAAATTTTCAAACTTTAACAAAAACCGGCTAACATCTATTGATTCCTCCTTTCCCGCTGTTATAAAATCTTCAATAGTTTCTTTGAAGGATAAAAACTCCTTCCACTCTTTTTCACTAAACACGATACAGTTTCCTTTATTACCAGATATTTTCACACACGGAGCAAAATTTAAATCATACGACAGAGTCACTGCGACATATTTCGTATTTGATTTATTCAGGTAGAACCTTTGTTCACCCAAATAGATATTTTTCACTTTTGATTCTTCTGTAAACAGCATGATGACTGACTACACTGGAGAAAATCTTAATATTTATTAGCAACAAAGAAAGGGTGGGGATTCTATATTTCTTAACTCCATAGCACATTCAGTGTGGTGATTAATTTATTCTAATTTGTGTTAGGCCCGACGGAAGACTGAATGGTATTTATTATTTTGCGTTCCATTTAAACAACCAATTAAAATTAAATATATATAATTTGAAAGTTAACTATAATAAAAAATGCATAAATTATAGATAATATATTCATATGCGACATTGTAACTTGAGTTGCATTTAAACGAGCCATTAAAATTCAATATATGTAATTTGCAAGTTAATTATTATAAAAAATGCATAAATTATAGATAATATATTTATCATATGCAACTTAGTTTTATGAAGAATGCGAGATTGTTATTTTGCGTTTCATTTAAACGACCAATTAAAATTAAATATATGTAATTTGCAAGTTAATTATTATAAAAAATGCATAAAATATAGATAATATATTTAAACGACTAATTAAAATTCAATATATGTAATTTGTAAGTTAATTATTCAATTAAACCAATAATAACAAAGTTAAACGCTAATGCCCTTATGGCAACGTTCATTGCGCATGCTTTTCTTTAAATTTGACATCTACGTCACTTATAGATAATACCTGTGTTTTTCGCAATTCAATTGGACCATTAATAACGAAGTTGAACGCTAATGCCCTTACGGCAACGTTCATTGCGCATGCTTTTCTTTAAATTTGACATCTACGTCACTTATAGATAATACCTGTCTTTTCCGCAATTCTATTTGACCAATAATAACGAAGTTGAACGCTAATGCCCTTACGGCAAAGTTCTTTGCGCATGTTTTTGTTTAAATTTAACATCTACGACCCTTCTATATAATACCGATCTTTTTCGCAATTAAATTGAACCAATAATAACGAAGTTAAACGCTAATGCCCTTACGTCAACGTACATTGCGCATGCTTTTCTTTAAATTTGACATCTACGTCCCTTATAGATGATACCGGTCTTTTTCGCAATTCAATTGGACCAATAATAACGAAGTCGAACGCTAATGCCCTTATGGCTACGTTCATTGCGCATGCTTTTCTTTAAATTTGACATCTACGTCACTTATAGATAATACCTGTCTTTTCCGCAATTCTATTTGACCAATAATAACGAAGTTGAACGCTAATGCCCTTACGGCAACGTCCTTTGCGCATGTTTTTGTTTAAATTTAACATCTACGACACTTCTAGATAACACCGATATTTTTCGCAATTAAATTGAACCAATAATAACGAAGTTAAACGCTAATGCCCTTACGGCAACGTTCATTGCGCATGCTTTTCTTTAAATTTAACATCTACGTCACTCATAGATAATACCAGTCTTTTCCGCAATTAAATTGGACCAATAATAACGAAGTTGACCGCTAATGCCCTTACGGCAAAATTCACTGCGCATGTTTTTCTTTAAATTTGACATCTACGTCCCTTATAGGTGATACCGGTCTTTTTCTCAATTCAATTGGACCAATAATAACGAAGTCGAACGCTAATGCCCTTATGGCTACGTTCATTGCGCACGCTTTTCTTTAAATTTGACATCTACGTCACTTATAGATAATACCGGTCTTTTTCACAATTCAATTGGACCAAAAATAACGTAGTTGAACGCTAATGCCCTTACGGTAACGTTCATTGCTCATGCTTTTCTTTAAATTTGACATCTACGTCACTTATAGATGACACCTGTCTTTCCCGCAATTCAATTGGACCAATAATAACGAAGTTGACCACTAATGCCCTTACGGCAACGTTCATTGCGCATGCTTTTCTTTAAATTTGACATCTACGTCACTTATAGATGATACCTGTCTTTTCCGCAATTCGATTGGACCAATAATAACGTCGTTAAGCGCTAATGCCCTTACGGCAACGTTCTTTGCACATGCTTTTCTTTAAATTTGACATCTACGTCACTTATAGATAATACCTGTCTTTTCCGCATTTCAATTGGACCAATAATAACGTCGTTAAGCGCTAATGCCCTTACGGCAATGTTCATTGCGCATGTTTTTCTTTAAATTTGACATCTACGTCACTTATAGATGATACCTGTCTTTTCCGCTATTCAATTGGATCAATAATAACGGAGTTGAACGCTAATGCCCTTACGGCAACGTTCATTGCGCATGCTTTTCTTTAAATTTGACATCTACGTCACTTATAGATAATACCTGTCTTTTTCACAATTCAATTGGACCATTAATAACGAAGTTGAACGCTAATGCCCTTACGGCAACGTTCATTGCGCATGCTTTTCTTTAAATTTGACATCTACGTCACTTATAGATAATACCTGTCTTTTCCGCAATTCTATTTGACCAATAATAACGAAGTTGAACGCTAATGCCCTTACGGCAACGTCCTTTGCGCATGTTTTTGTTTAAATTTAACATCTACGACCCTTCTAGATAATACCGATCTTTTTCGCAATTAAATTGAACCAATAATAACATAGTTGAACGCTAATGCCCTTACGGCAACGTTCATTGCTCATGATTTTCTTTAAATTTGATATCTACGTCACTTATAGATGACACCTGTCTTTCCCGCAATTCAATTGGACCAATAATAACGAAGTTGACCGCTAATGCCATAACGGCAACGTTCATTGCGCATGCTTTTCGTTAAATTTGACATCTACGTCACTTATAGATGATACCTGTCTTTTCCGCAATTCGATTGGACCAATAATAACGTCGTTAAGCGCTAATGCCCTTACGGCAACGTTCATTGCGCATGTTTTTCTTTAAATTTGACATCTACGTCACTTATAGATGATACCGGTCTTTTCCGCTATTAAATTGGACCAATAATAACGAAGTTAAGCGCTAATGCCCTTACGGCAACGTTCTTTGCACATGCTTTTCTTTAAATTTGACATCTACGTCACTTATAGATAATACCTGTCTTTTCCGCAATTCAATTGGACCAATAATAACGTCGTTAAGCGCTAATACCCTTACGGCAATGTTCATTGCGCATGTTTTTCTTTAAATTTGACATTTACGTCACTTATAGATGATACCTGTCTTTTCCGCTATTCAATTGGATCAATAATAACGGAGTTGAACGCTAATGCCCTTACGGCAACGTTCATTGCTCATGCTTTTCTTTAAATTTGATATCTACGTCACTTATAGATGACACCTGTCTTTCCCGCAATTCAATTGGACCAATAATAACGAAGTTGACCGCTAATGCCATAACGGCAACGTTCATTGCGCATGCTTTTCGTTAAATTTGACATCTACGTCACTTATAGATGATACCTGTCTTTTCCGCTATTCAATTGGATCAATAATAACGGAGTTGAACGCTAATGCCCTTACGGCAACGTTCATTGCGCATGCTTTTCTTTAAATTTGACATCTACGTCCCTTATAGATGATACCGGTCTTTTTCGCAATTCAATTGGACCAATAATAACGAAGTTGAACGCTAATGCCCTTACGGCAACGTTCATTGCGCATGTTTTTCTTTAAATTTGACATCTACGTCACTTATAGATGATACCGGTCTTTTCCGCTATTAAATTGGACCAATAATAACGAAGTTAAGCGCTAATGCCCTTACGGCAACGTTCTTTGCACATGCTTTTCTTTAAATTTGACATCTACGTCACTTATAGATAATACCTGTCTTTTCCGCATTTCAATTGGACCAATAATAACGTCGTTAAGCGCTAATGCCCTTACGGCAATGTTCATTGCGCATGTTTTTCTTTAAATTTGACATCTACGTCACTTATAGATGATACCTGTCTTTTCCGCTATTCAATTGGATCAATAATAACGAAGTTGAACGCTAATGCCCTTACGGCAACGTTCATTGCGCATGTTTTTCTTTAAATTTGACATCTACGTCACTTATAGATGATACCGGTCTTTTCCGCTATTCAATTGGATCAATAATAACAAAATTGAACGCTAATGCCCTTACGCCAACGTTCATTGCGCATGTTTTTCTTTAAATTTGACATCTACGTCCCTTATAGATGATACCGGTCTTTTTCGCAATTCAATTGGACCAATAATAACGAAGTTGAACGCTAATGCCCTTATGGCAACGTTCATTGCGCATGCTTTTCTTTAAATTTGACATCTACGTCACTTATAGATAATACCGGTCTTTTTCACAATTCAATTGGACCAAAAATAACGAAGTTGAACGCTAATGCCCTTACGGCAACGTTCATTGCGCATGTTTTTTCTTTAAATTTGACATCTACGCCACTCATAGATAATGCCTGTTTTTTCCGCGATTCAATTGGACCAATAACAACGAAGTTAGGCACTAATGCCCTTTCGGTAACGTTCATTGCGCCATCTAGTAGTGGTGGCAGTTTCTGGAACTTTAACATAATTGGACTAAACATGGCCGCTCTCGAAATTTGAATTTACCGCGCACCAGCGACACCAGCGCCACCAGCGCCTCTGGTGGCAGTTTCTTGAATTGATTTGGAACCGACTTTGCTACACTACTATCCTTATCTATCC